>QVRM01002197.1:0-510475 GCA_003439945.1 Dermanyssus gallinae
TTTTAGTAATTGCACCCTCACTCCTAATGAAGACGTTCCCTCCCCCCATCTAATTGGAACAAGTATATTTTTAACGAGTTCTACATCCACCTTCAGAGAGATCGTAATGTCCGTGTATATATACATGCATATATTAAAACACAGTGGGAGTCAACGATACCGAGAGCCTTGCGGGTTGGCCCATGGGCCTCCTCCAAATAACTCTAAGTCTAGCACTGTACCGTACAACTGCGTTCATCTGTCTTAGTCTTGCTTATGGAAACTATAATACATTGAAAGTTATATACAACTATATGACATTCAGAAAATGTTTATATTCTCCCTCGTAGTAGAGAGTGATCTAAAATTTAACCCACTGGTAAAGACCGTTATGTTTCTTGATGTTTGGGCAAGAAATTGAGTCGAATATTCCATAGCAAACGGCGTAAAAATTTGTAAACTCGAGCATGCCGGTGGCAACAGCCGTAGCTAAACATCGGGATGTGTATATTTATTTTGCACACTTCAACGAGGTCTAAGTGCAATTAGTGTTTGGAAGAGTTTCAATTAATCAATTTTCGAACTAGACACTTCAAGCTATACGACAAACCCGTGAAGGGCGTTTAAATAAAGCATCAACGATCGGAAAAATGTAGTCCATGTAAAGGCTGCAAATGACGAAAATCAAGCATAGCGTATCCATCGCTCGAGGTGACCTTGGACGTAAGTGCTGTGTCCATCCATAAGATCCTACACGGCGACTTCGACGCACCAAGCAATCTGCTCAATGGGTACCTCGCGTTTTTGTCACAGGAAGGAAGAGGCGAAGATCGTTCTGACTCGAGAATTTCTGATAAATTTAATCAGGGCCGGTCGTTTTTCTCATCGAAGCTTATCACAGGTCGTGGCCAGGCGTTGGACCACTTTCATCTACAAAAGTGAAATGTCAGCAGTCGCCTGGCAAGGCGATGGTCGCAATTTTTCGTCAGGAGTGGAAAACAAATTGAGACGAATACTATTTCGGAAAGTTAGTGCTCAGAGCCATCAGGTGGGGCCGAAAAAAATTTGAAGCTATGGTTATGCAATCCACCGCTTTAAAAAATCTATAGTACTCAGTAAAAATTAAAAAAAAGTTGAATCCTAAATAATAATTTTTTGTTCAAACATTTCAAGCACATATATATATATATATATATTTCTGGACCACGCAGAAGAACGACAGGCCCAAGGGAAAATGACCTACGCGGCATTTGTTGACTTTAAAGCCGTCTTCGACTGCGTACCCAGGGATAGCCTTTTGCAAGTCATTCACAGTCGATACGCCATTACGGGCCCGATGTATAACCTCATAAATGACATGTTGGTTCACAACTGCATCTTTATTAAAAAAGATTACGTCAGGGACCCAATCATACAGAGAACCGGTGTCGCCCAGGGAGACTCTCTAAGCCCGTTTTTATTCATCCTATACGTGGCAGGTCTGACGGAAGTCCTACGAAACGTAAAAGCATCACACGCGTTCTATGCTGATGATCTAGTAATTCTCGCAAAATCCCGAGACCTCTTACAATATTATCTTAGCGAATCGGCAAAATGGTGCAATGAAAATCAACTAACATTAAATAAATAAGACCAAAACCCTACGTTTCAGTCGTGAAGAAGCATATGCCATTGCAGACCGCCGTATAAAAACAGAACTTCGTGATACCGACCTGAAGATGCCGTCAACCCATTTAAGATAAAGATCGCATCAATCCTCTGATATTGCTTACAAGTGATCGCGCCTCACCTTAGGCTGACAGACCTCAAGAACATCGACCGAGCTAAAAATTGCTTATACAGCGTGTACTTGGACTACCTAGGAACACATCGCGACACTAGCGCTAGCACTATGTCGAGAGAGAGAACCTTACGGGGGACCTCATATCTGACGGACTACATTTAGTGCAGATGTGCTGAAGCGATACCTAGAGTTTAGAGAAGAAAGAAACATTAATTTTGCAATGCAGAACTATAAGAAGGACCAGCGTTCACCACAGATAAGTAGAAGAAAAGCTCTACCAAATAAATCGGATTTTATTGTGCAGGATAACCTGGCATGGTTATCCTCATTTTATATGTATGAAAGGAGCGTGTTACAAAATTGACGAATGTGTGGTGTAAATTTTGTGGAGAATGTGACATCGACCGCTACCACTTGACAATGTGTGAATTACGTGCTTAGTTGGAACGCTGAACTATAACCGGTGCAGATACCTTATAACTACCAATGATATGGTGAATAAACTGAATGATGATATATATAACAAAACTTGTAAAAACCTTGTTAGATTTCCGTATTATAGCAGTGACTATGAAACGCCTGAATATGGCCAGCTACGTAATAATAAGCTACGTAATACGGCACCATCTATGGGAGCGTTGCTACTGTTGATGCTATTGCTACTTCAGTTGTTTTTTGTCGTTGTTGTTGGTATTGTTGTTGTTGCTTTTCAAGATTCAAGATTCAAAACGTGTTTTATTATAGGAACTGCATAATACAATGCTTAGTTCTCATTGAAAAAATATATAGATAATAAAAAAATAGAATATAAATGGTTAACTCTCAGTCATGAACAGCCATAAATTAAGTTGAAGTATCACAAATCATAAGCACAGCGCAAATAGCATGTGTGCCTCAACTATGTCGAAATGTGTTCGTGAGTAGCCATTTCTGGATCATCTGTGTAAAACAATGCAGGGAAGTGATACGACGAATATTCTGTGGTAGAATAGACTAGTTCATATAACGGGCAAACGAGACACAAGGGCTTGCTGACTAGACTTTTTGTGGTCCTACATATATTGTGGCACGTCTCGAGGTCCTACGAAACAAGGGAGTAAGGGGAAAAGAAACATCACAGGGAATAATATTCCGAGTGATTTTTAAAGCCTAGCGTGGCAACTTTCAGCAAGTAGAGTAGGTCGACCGGTAGGAGGTTGTGGACCACATAAAGACCACTGACGGAGTCTCTGCGTCTGCCTGCCAAATATGGTTCTTAGAGCATCGTTTTGCATTATTCGAGCCCGACAGAGAGCAACTTCAAACCCACTCCCCCAGATAAGAATGCCATAAAGACGAACTGGCAGAAACAAAGTTTTGTAGACCAATAGAAGGCCATCCACCGAAACTTCGATAAGCCGCATGCGAACGATGGCTGAAATGATGGCGTAGCATTTGGGCTTAATGTATTCTAAATGCGCCCGCCAGCTCATGCACTCGTGCAGCATTAGGCCGAGACATTTTGTTGTCTCTGAGAAGACCAATTCTCTCCCTGATAGAAATAATTTCCTGTCGAGGTGCATTTTTAGCTAAGGAGCTCGGAATGCAATAATGTTCGTCGTGCTGGCATTAACGACAAGACCAAACTTATTGATCGAAATTACTGTTTACACTTGATATAGGAGATGAGGCAACTCCGAACACATTCGGAAGCATTGAGCCGAAAAAGCAACGTCGTATCATCAGCGAAAGCAATCGGCTTGCCTAAGTTTTCCCTCTGTATATTAAATAGGAGAAAATTAATAAGAATTAAGGACAATAAAGGTCCGAGAATAAAACCCTGGGTGGTACCAATGTCTACGGATTTCCAGGAGGATTCGACCGACCCAACTCTCACCGCCTGCGTTCTTGAGGTTAGGTAGGAGCGGAACCAACCAACTGCACTCACTGAACACCCCAACACCTGAATCATTTGTAGGAGATATGAGTGATTGAGACAATTGAAGGCCCGCGGCAACGTCTAGAAAGACTCCGAGACATAACTTAGTCGATTCTACGGCATCCACAAAGACTGCCATAAGTAGGCGAGGGCCAACTCCGTAGATCGACCACGTCGGAAACCAAACTGATATGACGACAGAAAGTTTATGGGCTCTAATGATGCTCAAATTTTCTGAGAACCAGTTTTTCTAATATTTTGAACACAAAAGCTACCAGACTTATGGGACGGTAGCTGGCGGGTAGTGTTTTGGTACGCAACTGAAAAGAGGATTCATAGAGGTTGAGCAAAATGTCCCGAAAAGTCTCGAGGGCCGAATCGACGTCCCTTGCATCACACACGGTGAGCCAGGATGCTTTAAGAACGCGGCTTAGAAAAAAGTCAATGCTAGCCTTGTCGTGCGCCCGAAAATTCACAGGAGATTCAACATGAGACGATTTGCTCTTCTCACCGTCTTCACAAATGGAAACAAAAACAGGAAGATGATCTGAAAAAAGCAAGGTATCGAAAACCGGTGGTTGGACGAAAGAAAAACTGGAGCAGTTACGAACTGCGATATGGTCGATACAAGTTCCGGATGTTGGGCGTGTAACACGATCGATAAGATGGACCATATCCCTGCTAGAAAAGAAAGAATTATAATCTGAGGGCGGCGGGTCATCCAGAAGCAGAAGAATATAGCCTTGCCGTCTGCTCTCGGTGTTGTTGTTGTTGTTGTTGTTGTTGTTGTTGTTGTTGTTGTTGTTGCTGTTGTTGTTGATGTGTTGTTGTCGTCGTTGTTGTTGTTGCTGTTGTCGTTGATGTTGTTTATGCTAATAACTAACTTGTGTTCTTTATTAGTCGTTGATTTTTCGGTGACTGCTCATTGACTGCTGGGTAGGCGTGTTTATTGCATCACAATCACACCTCACAAAGCGAAGCCAACTCAAAAAACGCCGGTGTGTGTTTTTTTTACCTATTTCCATCGGTTGTAAAAACCTTTGTTGTGTGAGTGGTCGGCTGGCCGGCGGGAGGGCGGGTCTGATGTCGCCGACGGCTACCAGACACCGTGGGTGCGCCGAGCGAGATGGAGCGGCACGACATCGCTACCGTAGCCGAACCAGCCGTTCCATAGCCGATGATTGCTGCTGGTGCTGCTGTTACCGGGAGGGGGGGGTTGTCGCTTCATTGCCTGCAGTGCGGCTGTCGCTCGTGGCTGCCCACGAATCATCTACGCGGCTTTGATTCTGCTCGCTATGTGTGTGACTGAAATCGGCTAAATGAGTGAATGACTTAAAGGCTATCGCTGCTCGTTAATCTATTTGTAGCAGTATGGTAATTGTATGTTGTTGATGTTGTTGTTTCTGTTGTTGTTGTGGTTGTTGCTGTTATTTCGTAGTTGCTGTTGTTGTTGTTGTTGTCGTCGTCGTCGTGGACGCCTTTTCGCACCTATCGTGTATTTGGTCCGGCCCATATCAATATCAAGATAACGAGATGCTCCAACATAAGACAGCGCGAGCAAGAGAGACGGGGAATAATGAATGGTTTTTGTGACGTTACAGCTACCGCTGTTGTTGTTGTTGTTGTTGAGACTGCTGCTGCTACTGCTGCTGCTGGAGCGACTCTAACCATCTTTGTTGCTCGTACGCTGTCTTCGCCGACGTCGGTGTCCTTCTCGGACACGGGAGCATGATGAGATCACAATCCCGATAACAACGGAAACACCAATGAGAGCAACAACATCAACGAGAACAACATCAACGAGAACAACAACAACAACAACAACACCAACACCAACAACAACACCAACAGCACCAAGACCACCACGATCAACAACAACAACAACAGCAACAGCAGCAACAACAACAACAACAACGACGAAAGCAACAACAATGTTTATGATGGCGATCGATCACGTTAATAATGCGATGCTTGGGACAAAAGCAGAAACAGAAGCAGCAGCCACAACGGATGAACCGCTACGATGAGAAGTCGGTGCTAACATCTCTGAGAACGTCACGATTAGAAAACGACGCGGTGAAAAACTTGAAGACAATCACAGTAGAATCACTGCTACCACCAGAACTACTGTAATGGCACAAACATAAACAAATAAGCTACTGACTACTACTACTACTACTACTACTACTACCACTACTACTAGAATTGCTATTGCTGCTAAATAAAATTCGATTTGTTTACTAATTATCAGAGCTAATGTGATGCATGAGCCTCTGCTTGAACCAGACATAATCACTGCTTGACAGATTGACCGCCTACACGACCGGGTGTGTCTTACGCGGGCCTACGCGTGAGAAATTGAGCTATAGACCATAATTTGTATGTTTATCACCTTAGCAGTGTCCATGTGAATATTTGTACTTCTGTACGCTAACATATGGTATTTTTGTGCGAGTACACAAATAATGCAGATGGCATCTACCCATACGCATATAGATTAATCTCCATGTATGTATGTTATTAAGCATACAGTCATATTATTATGACACAACACAAGACGACCTTTAATACTACATAACAGAGTGTGTACTACAATTACCGCGGTCGTATATGTATAGTTTTCAGTATACGTAGTCGTTCACTACGAACGTGACTAATTGCCAAATAGCCGAGTACTATTTGAAGTTGCATTTGCCCATTTGGCCACCGGCCAAGCAAACAATCCGCTTACGAGCTCACAACGGGCTACGGCTTTTGGAGTAATTAATTGCTGGCTCCTTAGGTTATTGGAACGCACACTAAAAACGTGTTCTACCAATTCACATTTCCTTAGTCAACGACGAGCAGATATGTTGCCCTGCATGAAAAGTGAGTCAATACTAGGTACAACATTAGCTAACACGCTCTGTGGGCACCTGAACCGAAGACGCTTTAGAAACGTGTTTTAGACGCCTTCTGTATTACATACTTTCTGTATCTAGTCAGATGGGGCTGCCAGAGAGCAAAGTAATATGTACGTTTGAAAAACAAGGTAGTTGGCATCCAGCTATACGCATATACATCGCCATGTAAGTATATTTTTATACCTAGTTACGCATGTTATCATACATACAGTATGTACATCCGTAGGCTTGGCCATACATATCATAAGCACGTCTATAGGCTAAGCCATAAATATCATAAGCACCGCTATAGACTAAGTCAGACGTATCATATGCACATGTATAGGATTTTGCCGATAAAGGACTTTCCGGTCTACTTTGCTCCAGGATGGAGTGGTTTTGCCCACTGTTTGGCTTTATGTGAAACTTCTCCGGCTTTTTTCGGAATTGCTGCATTTATATACGGGCTGCTTTTCGGCTGAACGACAAATCCGTGCGTGGATTTTTTTCAATGCCTTGCACCTTTGGTCTGGTCTTGCATGTGACAGTGGCCACGTATACACCAGGTTTTTTAGATTTACATACCCAAACAGGGTGCAATTTAAATAAATGAAAATGAAAATATTCACCAGGTACATAGTGCATGGTTATCACTACCTGGTATGCTCAAACGCAGCGTTTCACAAGAAGTACAGGCTGTGCACCTGCCTGTTCTGCCTGCAGAGGTGTGCCAAGTACTACGCAGTGAAATGCACAGCGCTGGATCAAAAATCGTTGCACTACTTCTCTCGCCGGAAACGTAAAAAAGGTAGAGCTTTATGAAGAAACATTGTTTGAAATGTATATTATACTCAATTTGAGTAAAATGAACATAATTAAATTGAAAATCCTTGTCAGGAATAGCCAAGCACAAAACCTATTTGCGCTATCAAAGTGTGTAATTTTTCTCCAATGCCTTGCATATACGATCCCAAAGTTCCGGACCTGCGATCGAGCCCGCACACCAGAAGCCAGAGACGAATTGTGCACCGGCTAGCCAATTTACGTCGAATACTCCACGTCTAATTAGCTCAGACTCAATTACGATTACATTTCATAATTTTTGTAAATTAATGTTGCGCGCATTATCTTGGTGGTATTCTGTATAAAATACACTGTAACAAAAATAATTCGAATTCGCTAGTAACGTAGACACTTGAGCACGCCTTATTTTGTATAAGTAGAAAACCAGGCAATGGGAACTTAACACACAGATTAACATGTAAACACATACCGGCTCTACCAAGCTCAACTAGAATCGCGCAGACCCTTTGAGAGGAGCATATCTATTGCATGCTCAGAAACGAAAAAAAAGTACATAAGAAAAATAAGAAGCATTTCACACATAGTAGTTCAAGCTAAGAAGAGAGCATTTGCAGGGCTAAAAACGTTCTAGAACTCTAAACCGCTCGCTAATACAAACTTTTTGTTATTGAAAAAGATGGCACTATTAAGTTACAAAGAAGAAGGTTTTTGCCTAACACTAATTTGCATAAGTAGAGACTAATATATTATTTTTCTGGAAAAAAATATGCAAGCAAAGTGATACTTCTCACAAGAACAAACTCTCAAACCGTTTTAGGGATGCATCAATGGGGGGGGAACAACAAGTCGAAACACGAGGGGAAACATTTATGGCAAGCAATAGTTAGACGATATGTTGGCCACTTGTGTTTGGGGTTAGGAAAAATCGACAGTTTAGAAGAAAGCCCCAGCACGCATTGAGTGGCTAGCAACTGCCGACATAATAAAACGAGTGGCCAGTATGGTAAAACTATCACGTGCAAGCAAGATTTCATGTAGTTGAAATGATAAAGTAAATTTCATAATAATTAAGAAATTTACAAGCTAATAGCCACGGGCCAAACGTCATAGCAAAATAGCAAATAAGAGTTACATTTATAATAGTGCCAGAGGCTAACAACACGAGGACCACCAGCCACAGTACAATAACGCTCACAAGCGCTGAAAGGTCGATTATAGGTTTGTGGTAGGATGCTTTCTAAACAGCGAACCTATCAAAGATTGCTTCTGTTGTGTTGACTGAATCCATCGTCTAGGCTAGGATGCGAACGAAAAGGACTAGCTGAAAGAACGGGTGGGTGATGATTGTCCAAGATATGTACAGGCATAGTACCTATTCACCGGAGATAGAAGTGCAGAGTCTGATTGGTTCCTATATATATATATATATATATATATATATATATATATATATATATATATATATATATATATATAACTATTGCAAAGCGAGGTTACGGACGTAAACAAGAGCAGGGCCCCAACGCCAAGAGGCTACTAAATAATAGAATCAGTTATTTGTAATTTTGCAGCTGATACGGCTTATTTAGCTAAGAAATCAAGCACGACATGATCACGATTTATAGCAAGGCGTCAATTAAATTTAACAAAAAAACACTCTAATAAGAAGAAAAAAAACGCCATGTTTGCAACGTATGCAAACACCGCCATAGCTATAATCGCAAACTACGTAAGCTAACTTGACATGATAAAACAGGCAGTAAGTGGATATGCGACACTACGAAGATTTCATTTTTGCGCCAAGTTCTAAGAGGAGGTGGGAGCTTGGGGCTTCGGATTTGGGACTCGAACGGCCAAGCAAAGCGATTACGAATTTCCAGAAAAAAGAAGCAGGAAATTGAGCGGCGAAAATACCAGACGCAAATGGAGCTATAAAAATCCTAAGTAAATACTACAGAAGAACAACATTCCTGTTTAGAAAATACCAGTGCGACGTCGTTGTGAAGAAACGCAATGCTTCTTGCAACAGAACACTAGCAAAAGTATAATATCCGTATAGGGAGAAAGGAATTGAGATAGCATATGTTGTTTAGAAGTCGGTAGAAATGCACAGCCTTTAGAAAATAGTATATGTGCCACACGGCAAATTGGATAGCGTCCGCCAACAATATCGATCGGATAAACGTAATCTTCAATTTCCTTTTCTGAAACAAAAAATCCCATAGGAGAACCACAAACCGTATACAGTAACCTAAAACTATATACGATTTGTGGTTCTCTTATGAGAGCTACGGAGCTTCGAGCAGTCGCGCTAAGTACAGATGGCTAAAATAATATAACCAGCTGTTCTGTAGGGCAATAACCTTCAAAATGGGTACGCCTAAAGACAACCTTTGTTCTGTCATGGTGACGACTGGATAAAGTCGTGAATTATTTTTACGAGTAATAATTTAGGCTGAGATCTATTCTTGCTTGTCTTTGACTTGGAAGCCATGTGCTGTATACTCTTCAGTGCGATGAGCTGAAGTTTTTAGTCCGATATTTTGTAAGCAAACTTACGGATGAGTACATTAGTAATTTTGGAGTGAATGCAATCCGCAAAACGTATTACAGTATTGACGTTACTGATCAGGATTGAGTGAAATTGAAATGAACCCCCAGCTATAATACAAAAATCCTCAATGCAATTCTACATTGTAAAAGGCGTATTAAAATGTTACATATTTGCCACAGTCATGTGCACGGCTGGCTATGCAAATGAACTATTGGCAACATTTGCTACTTTGAGAGCATGGACAGATAGTCTACTCCATCGGTTATTCGACCATACAATAAAGGAGTTTGAAAACGGTTTCTTTAACAATTGTCTTAAACGTACGAACGTCAACTAGCTGCTGGTACTCCTCCACGTTTGGAAGTACAAGTTTGATTTAAGCAATAATTTACCGCCATGATAGACGCTTCATATACTGTATTGATTATGCGAGCGCTGAGGTAGCTCCACAGTTTTTTCTGGAGCCCAAGCGTGCAAGTACTAAGTCAATTTTGATACAACCATACATCCGTGACAATCGTAAATATATATATATATATATATATATATATATATATATATATATATATATATATCATGATCCAGTGGAATGAACGTCCGAAGAAAAGGATTACAGTTTCAAGACGCCGTCATAGCGGTTTAAGCGATATGTTGACAAAAAGCCGTTGCCTTGGTTACTTCGTCTGTAAGTAGTGTCATCTAGACAGGTTTTCAAAATTGCACATTTTGGTACAGAGATTACAACCTAAACGAGTCGATTAGGATCAAAATAATACACTATTTATAGCTTTCTGCAGTTCTGCCTTATCTTTGTCATTGTGTACTTCAATGTAAACTTTAAGGTCGTTAGTAAGGTGAGAGGATCAGTAAGAGCCGTGGCGGAGTTCCAGTCTTACGGGCCGTATATGTGGGTCACGTAGTGTCTGCTCCGTCAGGGATTCCCGTCGCATAAACGGATGACGAAAACATTATCTTGTAAAAATTCAGCAGCTGGGCTATCTCAACACACTGGTGAAGCGACGTGTCTTCTAGAGGTTAACGTGATGTTAAGCACTGACCGAAACGATCCTCTTGACCTTACTTAACCTTGTAGTACTACTATGGCTCTATTCAAATAAACATTTGAGATAGAACGAAATATTGTTGACTGGCTGGTTGACTGGAGCGTCTAAACAGACTGACAAGAAAACACAACATAACTCATCACGTTTGACTAAAGGCAAACTTTGTACTCACATTAGTAACGCAATTCGAAAAGCCATTAAATCTGCTTTAAAGCACTACCAGCACATTGAAGCGATACGACGTATGGGACTGGTAAAACTCGGCTTAGTTGTTTTCGCTCTGTTCGCAGGTGTCTCATATCTATTGTATAATCGTGAGTCTAGTAAAATATGCTTTTTTCTCAGTCAGCCAGTGCCATTGCTCAGTGGAGGAGCCAACAGCAAGACTGATAATCGGATATCACGCCAAACAGAAGAGCCCAATTTGTTGCGTTGCGAAAGCTTAGCTATAGTCAACGCTTCGTAGCTCGTCATTAACTGAATATGAACCTATCCACCATTTGCAGTCTATTAACTAGCTATAAACTTAAGGACAGCTTCAAGTGGAGGGGCAGGGCTTGAACTACAACTAAACAGGACGACGCTTCATTTTGATGAATATGTTGATAAATCGCCGACTCATTGCTGTTTGGTAAAACCAACAGCTCTGTAGCATTCTTCGACAGGTTGACATTGCATGTACTTGGGGCGAAAACTGTATAACTTAATTAATGTTAGTTCCCGCCGGCTCGCAATGTGCGTCCACAGCTGTCGATAGCCCACCGAACTATGCCGCCTTGCGCGAGATCACGAAAGGTAGATCGTTGGGGAGGCGTCCACAGACACAGAAGACCAGGTAGTTTTAGATATTAGACAGAAAACCGTGTCCGAGGAAGAACTCCAAGTCCACGGTTCTTGTGAAAGAAGAGAAGGTTTCACTGTTCAACGGTATGTTGATGAGATTTTGACATTCGATATTGTAGGATAGCTGTGTCCGTTAAGCAGCGCAGGCATAGACAGCGTCGGTTGGCGGCAATGCCGAAGCAAGCTAAATACATGGCGCCAAATAGAAGATGCCGCCACGCTACTAGCGAAGACGCGGGAAGTCACTAAATGGCGGCCAGTCTCCGAGTATATAAGGAGGCATGAGAATAAATGAGTTAGTACCCGTTGGTGCGAGCCAGACAGAGGACGTTTGTTGTTTGAGCGAGAGAATGGCCCGGTCATGGGGGTGGTGGACACTGCAGATATGGTGCTTTATGCAAGGGCTATTGGTGATAACTTCTCTCTTCATGCCGAACACCGAAGAAGGCATGTTGTTCCGACCTGAATCCCATTGAACACAGGTAGGATAAGCTGGGACGACGAGCTGAAGCCAGAACTCCAACCCCCGTTACACAGCTCGTCCCAGGCTCATCAACGCTGCACGCAAGGAGTGGGATGCTATCCCATGAAAATGTATTATTGAGCGAATGGTACCAAAGCCAAGTCGCATGTCGGCAGTTATTAGGACGTGCGCAGGTAATAGACACTATTGCATAAAATTAAAGCAGATTAAATTGTTGTTCGAGCGATGTAGTCTATTTTAGTATGGCTTTCAGTCTAATATTGTCTATATCTAACTCGCAGGTCAACGAAAGAGTAAAGTGGGTAGCCTGAGTAGTGATTTGGTCCCACCCCTTCTGGCTAGTCACCTGTTCTTCAGACGGACGACCAGACTGACGCGCGTCCTTAATCTGAACACGGCGTCTTGTTGGTGGCTGATAAATCCGCCGGAGCATGGGCACACTCAGTACGCCAGAGTGATCACTGAGTTGCAGGCATCACTCTGGTATGTTACTCCCTGGGTTAACCAACCTGCACACACACACGGATAGGCGTGTTCCCTCAATGCCTTATATACGCAAAGTGCCCGCGCTCGTTGACGCCAATAATATTGTAACGTTGTTGTGTTACGCTGGTCCGCTCGGGGGATGTAGACTCAGCCGGACACAGCCGGTACTGCAGCACGAGGAACCCAGGAACGAAGAATGACAACGCGTAGCATATGGTCTAGTGCATGACCGAGCAACGAGTGTGTTTTTAGCCAGGTTGCTCGGTCTATTTATTGACTCACGAGACACCGCGGCGTGCTGACACCCAAAAGAGTCTCAGAACCCGCTCTCAAATTGGTCAAAATTTACCGTGGTTTGTGTTTGTTTCGTATACGAATACAGGTTAATTTAGGTCTGACTTAGATTGCCGATCATAGGTCGACCCTCTCCAGGTGTCGACCGATGATCGTTTTGGACGGCGGATGTCGTTGGTGTTTCGGCGCGAAAGGCTGTGGTTGGTTGAGATATGTGTAGGTCGGTGAACGTTGGACGCTGTGGCCGCTGGTCGTGGTCCGTTGAAGTAGATTTGAATTGCGCCGTTATGCACATACGGTGTTGTGGGTGGCTGGTCTACCGTCGTACTGGCCAGAGGAAGTGAAACTTCGTCACAATATTAATAATAATCATCGGCTCTGTGGATTGAGAAGGGGGGGGGGGGTGAGCCTACGCGGGTACACGTTTGAGTCCCACAATTGTAGGGAAATAATAATAATAATAATAGGGACGCCAGAAAACGGGTTAAATATGCTGGACTGGAAACAAGATATATTTTTGTGCCTATTGCCATGGAGACACTAGGACCAATCAGCAAGGGAACCGAAGCATTTCTCAAAGAATTAAGTAAGTGAATTCAGGAGGTCACAAACGACCGAAGAGAGGGTCAGTTCTTGAGGCAAGCGTTGTCCTTGGCCGTTTGCAGAGGGAACGCGGCATCTGTTTTAGGCGCCCTGGAGTGAACTAATTATTTAGAAAACTTTTCAATAATACGTTCAGGCCTCACAATTGTCACATTGTTTAACATGTAAATAATAATAATAAAGTTGAGCTTTAAGTAAAAGAAAAGCCAATGCGGTCCGTATAAGGCGGAAGTGAATCTAATGAAAGCGACAAGGCCATCCACCAATGCTATACATCCCTAGTATAGGCAACCATATTTTCAGATAGTCAATAAAAAGCTTTATGATAAATTGTTGTTGAAGTTAAGTGAGTATTTTTAATGAGTACAGCGGATAGTTCAGTCTTAAATCTTGTCTACCCTGGAAAGCTAATCGTCTTATTGTCAATCATTTTACCATTTCTCTGAGTATAAACACCAGCAGAATGTTTGTCAGTTAACCTCTGGAAATAACGAAAACAACACCTCAACTTTTTGTAACCTACTTCGTGGTTGTTGTCACACGGAGCACAAAGCTGTGTCGCTTAGGATATGCATAAAAACACAGACATGAAAGCTAATCGGCCTTTTCGCACACAGAAAACGTATCGATTTGCGCCCCACTAGCTGAATATTGACAAATGACCCAAACCATTTTCATACAATTACAACGTTACTATCAGTCGCGAACTAAACTCAAAGACTACCGGAAACATATAGCAAGGCGAGCGTCATTGTTCTTACAGGTAAATTGTCGGCACTCATGCACACACACACAAGAACAGAAAACGACCATCCTTCGATCAGTGACATGGGCAGATGAGCAGTAGAGGAGATCGCGGAAACAGCATGTTGCAAGCAATGATATCATGGCCTGTGGTCGGGCTGTACAATAGGGCCGCACGCGCCTCAGTCAAGGTAGTCGTCAGCGAATCCCGTGACAAAACCACAAGAAATACCGAACATACCGAATACCTATATATATACCGTTATACAACTTGTTCGGCACCGTACCACGGCACAATAGTGGTAGAGGCAACAACAATATCGTCACAAATCATAAGTTAAAAATTTTGTACAGACAAATCTTTAGCCGGCACCCGAAGCTTTACATTAGTAGCTGCGATGACACGGGCGTACCTCCGGCTGCATCGGGACTACAAACGTTTGTTGAAGGATTGCCACGTGCTTCCGAGCTTGGGTATGGGGGGGGGGGGGCACGTGTTTAGTGGGTTTGTGACACTAGCAAAATGCCCTAATGGTCTACATCTGTACGATACTTTTTTATAGATCATTCTAGGCGAATGTCAGCCCTACTTCTTTGTCGCGTTTTGCTAGAGAATTAAACAATATATTCCAAAAAAAAGAGACAGGGAGCGTGAGGGTACGGCGTCACACGTAAGCACACGTCACTTTGCCTACAATACGCTTGGTCTGACTAGAACAGTAATTCTTCAGGAAACCCTCGATGCCTCAACTTGTTCGGCCCTCAGTGAATTGACGACACGCCTCATGACGATTCCGTGCCCGGTGGGGACGGATGACACAGTTTAAGACAACCTACTTTAACATAATATATATATATATATTTATATATATATATTTAGGATAGCAGCAAAATGTTAAGGATATGGCAAACTGTGATCTGAAAGTGTTGTTAGCACTTCTGGAGAACGCAGTTAGTGTGTCTTGATTCCAACAGAGCCGGAGAGTACAAGGCACAGTGGCAGTGACAAACATTACGGTTTACATTACCGTTTCTCTCAACGCAACAATATGAAACAACAAAAGTGCCGAGTTTTATAACTGTTGTGTTCAATTACATTAAAATAATGCCAATACGCTTGCACTAAACGGCTGTTAACACTCTCTTGTATCCGAAAAGACGTGCTTCAAGTTTTTAAAGTGCGAACACTCAAAAAACAAATGCTGCAGTAGACAAGTTAGTTTGCTGCTCATCGGTTATTGTTCGACATCAATTTATAACGGCATTGACAGCACCGTAGTAATGGGACAACCAAGCAACCGAGCACCACGGACAGAATTGTTGCTAAGAACAAAAAAAATGAATTTACTTAACTCTATTGAATTCTGCCACACATGCACCATGAGTATCAAGAAAACCAGGAAAGACTATTCAAGGGCGCGTGCATTCACCGGATACATGCGACGGTAATCTGTTATAACCACTGTGATCGGAAATGTTTCAAACGTCACAAAATACGACGTCAGGTCAAGCTACAAAGTATCCTAGAGAACGTTTTGCGGGCAACCAGGGTACAAAATTACCTCGCAATAATTTCGTACAATGGCCTCACGTGTATTGCGGCCGATTATGTCATAGTTTTCAAATCACGCAGACGTTCTGAAAAATTGTAATTTCTTACAGCAGGTTTTGTTACCCGCGGAATACATAGTACGACTAGTAAGGGCGTCGCAACGACGACTACATTGATCTTTTTCGTAGTGCTTGGATGCGGCCTTGTTTAAAACATCGAGACTTACAGCATGGAGGACAAGGCGAAGCCCAGGATCACAGAGGACTAATCGCGCAAGCAGAAGAGCCCCGTAGAAAAGCTTTTGTTATACTGGACTCTTTGCGTTTGCTCGACAGTGTTTGCAGAATGAAACTCAAATCATGCCCAATCATCATTGATTTATTGGTGAAGTGCCTTACCTACGAGTTATCTACGCACTGTGAACACTCTGGTTTAGTGAGCAGACCACACCTTAGTGACCCTTAGTCAATCGACTACTTGACTAAACTAAACTACACAATGTCTTCGTCTAGCACGAAGTCAGTGCGAATAGCTATCAATTTGAGGTGAAACTAAAGTAAATCCTGCCTGGAGCTGTTAGCTCCTGAGGCTGCTACCCAAACCCAATGCACAAACGAATCAGTAGTCGATCGCTGTCACGATCGTGAGTCGTCTGCTCAATAGCGCCTCTATCAATCTCCGCTGACATCTCTCCCACTCGAGAAGGACAGGTTGTCGGTTGCGTGGTCAGAGATATCACCATCAATAAAGCTATAATACAATGTGTGCAGCCATAGGGCATGTGTCGTCGGTAATATCAATCAGGAAGAAAGAGACTCTGAGGCCTGCGTTAATCTAAGGCCCGGCGAATTTGCGGCATACGACGAGTTCTCTGGCACGGCGGAACGTGAGAATTTAGAAGGCCGAATAAGTGAAAAGAGAGAAAGCAATGGAGAAGAGAGAGGTAGGGAACCTGGTGTTCGCCATTAAACAAAAAAATGAACACCGATAAGCACAAAGAACGATTGACATACCAGTTTCGGTCAGAATAGACTAGAATTATCACTATTTTTGCCTGGATGGTGTGGAAAGACGACGAGATGGTGCCAAGTGCAGTGCAGCGCAGAGGCACTGTTAGGAGACGGGTTAGCCACAAGAGCGCACCCTCGTGCACCCTTTGCCGAAAGCAAGAATATTCTTCGGGTTCGGTTGTTTTGACATACGCGCTTCAAAGGCGTTTGTCAAAACAACTAAGATTTCAACACGACAGGATCAAGTACGTTTGGCCAGGCACATGCGCTCGTATCGTGGCTATTCGAGCTTCAAGACTAAAATATAAATTAATGATCTAATGAAGGGAAGCTGAATTACACCATAGTCCATAGTCTTAATAGTCCCACGAAATAACTTTTGTTTTCGGAATGCCCTGTTGGGCTTCTTAAAAGAGCGAAGTGTAGAGTAGGTCGAAGATAATGGGCCCTAGATTCGAACAGAAACGCATTAAAAGTAGGGAAAAAGCACTGCTTTTCTGAAAGAAAAGACATTTCGTTTGGACTTCCGAGTGTTATTCGAATATTATTTGCTGAAACGTGTGCTTCGTTTTCGAACCCCTTCGAGAACTACATAAGCTTACTTTCTTTTTAGCTACAGTAAACTCTGATCTGTGTATACAGAAAGTCTTCGCGGACATTAAAGATTGGGCATCATTGATGTTCCGCTGACACTATGTTTCTCTAAAGGTTTTTTCTCTTAATTTAACATTTTCACATTCGCATTGTAAAGCACCAAACTACTTACATAATGCATTATGACTGGCAGCTAAACATTGCACTTGTACCAACATAAGCCCCCACGATTTTTGCCCTCTCGCGTTTGAAACCCTGGGTGCCCCTGGCGTTCACACCAAGCAGCTGATTCGCAAAGTCGGCACCTTGTTAAACCTGTCATCCGGTGATAACAGGTCGTCGTCCTTTTTCAAGCAACGTCTGAATCTTGATATACAACGTGGAAACGTTTGTCCATTCGGGGCACACTTCTGAAGTGGTCTCGGCCTGGCCTCGTCGGTACGAACACGTAACAGTCACAATACGCGACCAATTGACACATTGGCTTAGCCAATCCATCGTGATATGTGTAACACATACTCAATGTATAATACAGAAAATAAACATGGCATTTGGTATGACTACTTTTGGATTAAAAACCAGGTTCCCAATTCTTAACACCCTAACGTTCTAACATGTCGAAGCAAAATGTTCAACGCTACTGCGTAGCAAGGTCACCTGTACAGGCCGGCATCTTCCACATTAGCCTCAGACCGGGAGCCGTATTATTTAGACTGTGCGCATGCCAAGTTCCTGGCTATGCGCTACCAGCTACACTTCGGATCGTTTAAAGGAGAGTGAGCTTTAATCGAACCATTACCATTAACCAGGAGTTCAAATACCAACTCACCTTATTTTGCGACCATAATAATGACGATAATTCCACACATCACAGATCTCTATGGACGAATGAATACACATCAAGTGGCCTGACACTACGTATACTAAAACTGCATTTCTTTGACGAAACAGTCTCACACGCGCAACACACTTTACACTTTAAAAACATCGAATGTTATTGTTTTCTTCATAAGACGACCGGTCTCCCTTTAAACAAGACATGGTATTACGCTAGGTTGGGGCTAAGTGTCAATTAGATTTCATACCAGACCGCTCCAGATTAGATTGCGATAGATACAATTAAAGTTAGGTTCTTACTTTAATTAAGTATATTATACGAAGCAATCATATTAAGCGTTCTCAAAACAGGTGCTCAATAATAATGAGACACTATGATGGTACGATCATCAGTTAGCTCTCTCCTCACTAGAGTAATCTGTACAAATGTTGCACTGCTCGACAAAGTGGCCCGTTGGAAGTGTCGACTGCCCGAGATAATCAAGACCGACATGTTTAAATGCCGTTTTGAAGCCATCAATCCTCTCGGTTGGTCATGAAGCTCCTATTGCTTCTGCCGGCTTAGCTCGCTTACGGGCATATATCACACACGAGTGACTAACGCTTTTGATTAATTACCGAGACAGGAGGACCCAGAACGTTTGGCGAAGGTTTGTTAATACAGTGTCCGTGCGCAAGTGACGCAGCAGCCCTTTTACATGTGCATTCTCAATTATAAGGCGAGTCAAGTGGCCATCGGCAGGGGAACAAAATGTCGCACTTCAAATGGTTCACCCATATTATCTAGGCAGCTCCTTGAAGTCCGCGATGCACCGATCATCATATGTTTTTTCATTCAGTAGCTGTGCTTACGCTGATTAGTGTCTTCCCACGGCGCGTCTTGCTTTGGAGCCGTCGAATATAGCGCATCAAAGTGGCACACCCCGAATAACTTGGTCAAAGACGGATATTTTGTGACATCTAAAACTGAAGGTTTGCACATGGATAGTAACCCTCTCCCGCGTGCTGGAAGCTGACTTTTTAAAACCGTGCGTAGTTATTTTTTTTGAAGATGGCATTAAACTGTGTGTTTAACACTAAAGTGGCTCATCGAAGCCACTCTCAAGCAACAGATTAATTTAATCCGCACAGGCAGACTTTATATCTTGGTTGGACCGGAGCCTTCCAAATAGAGAACTTAATTGTCTGTGGGCGAGACCCCAACTGTTGACGATTTTAGACACCTTTGCGTGGTCGAGATTTAGTCGGGCCTGTAGACGTATCCTGGGTAATGTTTTCATAACTATATCAGACAACTATGTTGGCTGAATGACATGCTCTAGCTTCTGAAAATCCTCTAGTGAGATTGAAATGGACAACAAGTTCATTTGACCAGATGCTGACGGTATGGTAATGTTAGAGCAGAACACTAAAGAAGTTTAAAATATTAGTGTATGTGGGGAAGCAGCGGAGAACTAGACGTAGTGTTTAAAGAAAAAAAGCGTAATTTTAAAGTTTAATGGAATTGTAGGGGAAATGAAGCTAGTTTTGCGGAGGACGCTAAGTCAGTTAAGTATCTTAGAGTGAAAATGGCTGCATGAGATGATTATTTTGAGAAAGACGAGTTACTACGGAGTAAGAAGGCTGCAAAAGGAAGAAATGCAGTGAAGTGTAAGGGTCTCTGGAGTTTAGTACATATGCAGTAAACAGGAATATATGGAAAGCCATGTATGTGCCGGGACTGACAATTGCGAATGACATTCTGGTCCACAGAGCGGGATTTGGGAAGAAGAATTGCCACAAGAAGGGATAACATTTAAGAATAGATAAGAGCAATATGAGCCAGATCGACTTACCAGATCTATAATCATGTGGGTGAATACATGGAAATAAAAAGAGAACGCAGCAAGGGTATAGCCAACGTCAAAATATTTGACAAACTTAAAGATCTAAGAAACATAGCAAACAATAGCGCAAGAAGAAGAATCATACACTTCTAGGAATATCTAAAACAACAAGATGAGATGGCTCGGGATAATGAGAGACGAGAAAGAAGAATACGCACAGGGAAGATAAATGAGGCTCTAAGTAATATACTGACGCTGAAATATAAGAAATACAAAATCAAAAACAAATGTGCAAAAAGTGAAATATTGATTGGCGGATGGACGAAGAGCTTAAACAAGTTATGAGCTTAAAGGGTGGTAAACTGCACGGAGAGGATGGGGTATTACTAAAATTGATTAAGAATATTAGTGAGCCAACCTATCTGACAACTGAATCCAATGCGATTCTTACTGGGCAATAACTTTCTGGTTTGGCATGCAAAGTTACCTTCATATTTAATCCAGGGGCATAAAATACTAAACTGTCAAATCATAAATCTATCACAAAAACAAACGTTTTATACACAATGTTTGCTGCCATCCTTTGGGACGGTCTACAAGACCAGCTAGAAGAGATGCACTTATTAGGATCATGACAGAGTGGTTTTAGCTTACTCCGTTTGGCTTACTCCGTGCTAAAGGAATGCAGGTGGAACGAGAGCGCACCTTCCGAAGACCCGCCGCACCGGCTCGGAGACCAGACCTCGTTATAACAACACCTACGAGGGTCTGGGTCTTGGACGCCGAGGTCTGCGGCCCCTCAAGAGACCTTGCATTGGCCAGACGGGATAAGATCAGGAAATACGATATACCCGGGGTCAGGGATCAACTTCCCAGCTCGCTTCCCCACCGATTCGGGTCCATCACCGTGTCGATGACCGGTGTATGGGAGCCCGAGTCGGTGAAGGATCTCCTGACTCTCAGGTTATCGAAGAAAAACCTGATCGACCTAACCGTCTCGGCCATGCAGGGTACCCTACGGGTCTTCCGGGCGCACCGGGACCACAAGAGCTGGGTCCGTCGCGGAGGAGGAGCAGGCGAACTCACCGGGAAGAGATTTTAAATTATTTTTTTAGGCGGGCACTGCCTCAGTGTGCAAATGTGCAATTATTGAATAAATTCAATGTTGTATTCCCATAGGCAGGTGAATAGACAGTAGAGGTCGGCCCATCAGGAAGGTGGTCGTCCACATGATGACTTTGGCGCACGCATGGAGGGAGGCGACGAACTTGTTCGACACCGTTTTGACGCTTAAGACAGCCAAGGAAACGGCTAGAAAAGAAAGGCTTGAGCAGGTCTCTCGGGAAAGTGGTCGATATAAGGAGCCGAGGGAGGGGGAAGCAGCCGGGCCGTCGCGGTCTCGACGCACCCTCACAGGACGGTTTACAAAATGGCAGTAACTCCCTATCCAACCGCAGGTAGACATGCGTGATGATAGAGAGGAATAAAGCTGAGTAGAGGAGAACGGCAGAGACGCCTCTCGCATGGCTTCGAACTAATGCCAAAGTAGTACCCAGCCTGGGGGGGGGGGGAAGAATCCGGGTTTAGTGGGTATGTGAGTCCAGACACACCAGATCAAAAAAACAAAAGGTGAATAGACATTCATTTTGTACTAATAGGAAACATCTGTTGGGCCTGATCTAGAACACAGAACCTAGTTGCAACACTTCCAGGTAGCCAACGAGCCTACAATACGGTCGATAGAAACATCATTCGGAACAAGAAGATAAAAGTGGATTAGGAGCAGAGTGGTTCAGTACATTAAAGAAATTAAGAATGAAGCTGCATCTTTGCAAGGATCGGAATAAAACATGTCGGAGTTCTAGAGATTAAAGAAAGAACTCGGGCAGGGATGTCCTTGCTCAGTGTCACTGTTTTTGCTGTATATTGAGGTGGCACGACAGGTGTATAAATCTGGATTTTAAAATAGTATAGAAAAGAGATGGCAAAATGATGTTGGCAAAAGGTGCTGACCAAATGCAAAAGATGCTTAAAATTTACGCAAAAACGGCGGAAAAGATTGAAAACGAGTTCAATGAAAAGAAATGTGCAAAGGTAATTTCCTTTCCTGGGAGACCAGAGGGATGCCGCTAATATTACATGGAACAAATCGAATATAACGCCGACAAATACTTGGAAGTTATAATACGAAACACGCAAAAAAAGAAAGAGTTAAAAATTGACAAAATATTGCATGAAGGAACTACTAAACTAAAGAACTTGCATACAACGTGCAGTTGGCCGCAATGCAATGTAGGTACACATGTGTAGCCCAGTTTACCGAAGGCAAGTACGGAGTCTCCCGCTTTTGGACAAAGAAAGCACAAGCAAAAATATCGAATTTAAGCCGTCTAAAATATACCTGCAGGTAACGATGAACAAAACTGGGCGGCCAAACTGCTCACAGCAAAACTGACTGAGAGAAATATCAGGAAATATAGAAAGCGGATATGGAACAAAATATATCATTGTAATTGTTTAAGCAACAAAAAAATAAACACGGCCAAAAATATATTATGCACACGAGCTATCAAGGCCCTTCGCTGACTACAAGGCCGGTGTACTCAACATTCGACGGCTGGCCAAATACTCGAAAATTGAAAGCGTTTGATGTAGAGCGTGTAATATATGAAGACAAACCATGGAACACATCCTGCTGAATTGCGAGCTAGGAGAGGAGAGAACAATGTTCTTGGCCAATATATTAGGTTTTGCTGATAACCCAATATGACAAGAGCTGAATTAAACAAAACGCAGGCTAAGAAGCTGGCATAAAGAGCCATGGGGAAACACCCCGCTAAACCAAACCATTGTGATAAGCCAATTAAAAATAGTATATATACACTACAGACGAGGATGTTTGTAAACAGTGTATGTGATGATACCATAGGCATGATACATATAATAACGTATGGAGCTAGCAGCACGCTGTGTGGCACATCACACAGTGAGCGCACCTGATTCAAAAGATATTCAGCAATGAACGGTAAATAATCGCAGCGGTTGCTGGTCAGTCACCAGGCAGCACGAGTGGGAAAGATGCCTACATCCTACAAACGGCAGGACAAAGCGAGTTAATTGGGTCATGCATGTACTGCTACTGCGTGTTGAGCGACCGATTTAGTGCGCAAGCGACATGCTATTTACGTGCCCATACGGAGACAGCCATTACGAATGGAACGTGACCACTCGCTCGAAAGTCGAAAGCCCGCACGCTGTCTGATTATATATATATATATATATATAAGGCGAGCACTGTCGAGTGTACAAACGTATTGTAAATGATTAATATATCATCACAATATTTTCTATATATATATATATATATATATATATATATATATATATATATTGTCCAGAATCTGTCATGAATCAGGTTTTAATTTTTTTCTTGCGATCTAAGGAATTATTAGGCCTGTTAAAACAAATGTTTTTTTCCAATGGAACATAGTCTTTGAGAAATAGTAGTTCGGAGTGAGAGTAAAATTACTAAATCTGTGACACTGGCACTGTTTTCCGACATAGGAGCACAAAATGTACGATTGCGAGACAACCAGTCTTTCAATACAGAAACTAAGAAACCAGTTCGTGACAAAACTCTTATATCTATATATCTATATATATTTAGTTTTGACTCCAACATACACATATATACTCATATGTGATGCATGAATGATGATGATTGGCGCAGTTCGGCTTTCAGCAGTGCCTAAAAGAAGTCTCAGTGCAGACTTCTATGCTTAATACAATTACTTAATCCTGGCTTTTCCAAACGTTTTATGAGAGACCATCTAGATGAATTCTAGATTAAACGACGCATCGAGTGTCAAGTGCGCTATCTTCGATAAGCGTTTTCTCCCCGCACAATTCGGAGGCACGCACCCCCCAAAACGTTTTCCGGTCGCTCGAATAGACGCTAGCCTTCAACCTCTGCAGGCCTTTAGTGTCCACCAAAGCAAAGTATGGCGCACTTGTGGGAAGACCGTACGTTACTATCATTCAATTCATTTATTTCACAATCTAGTTGCATTTTCCAGGCTACATACAAAATATTAACGCACTTTGCGAAGCTACTGCGAAGCCCGGCCCACACTGAGAAGTAGCGCAGCCATCGCAGAGGCGTCGACAGTTTATTGCGTGATATTTAGTTACCTCAAGCAACCGGCATCGGCACTAGTCACAACTGGGGTTGGTTGGTGAAAACCTGAAGTGAATGGAGCACAGGCAGGTGGTGATGCTTGGGGTAGCCGTGCACGATATACCTTGAGTATGTTACCACCAAAAATACCTCGATTTTAAAACGATTTGCCGACTGTGTGACTTTTTAGGCCGATCGCCCGGGTTACCTACCCCTTTGCAAGTAAGAGATACAAATTAAGAGACATTCCATTTATTGCGCGTGCGACAAATTACTGTCGTTTCTCAGCCCAACGACGAAGTTAAGTTGAAAGGGAAATTGATCAGACTAAGTGATGCCAGAGCGATATTCACACAGCCATACACACACACACACATACACGCACGATGCACGAGCTATATGCACACGCAAACAAGAATTTCGGCAATACAAACATGCAGATTTCTGCACCAACACACAAGACCGATATACGAATGAAACAAGGACTACAGCTATGGTGAGCAAATCTTGCATTCTTGCAACCATAAGGTTCGAATTTGCAGCCATACAACAATAAATTGGTACTATTTTCTTTCGATTAGCATTGATGAAATGGTTTACAACTGTTAGTTTGTTGAACGTACGGTGTCTGTGCTAGCAGCACCATTTTGTAATATCATCGAATTATCAATGTTTTTTCACTAATCAATCATTTATCTTTCGTAATAACTTTAACTTATCGCGTATAAATAAGATGTTATTATAAATACTATGCTTATTATTAGCAACATGGCTGATGCTCATTTGTACCTACGTTGATTCACAACAACAACAACAACAACAACAACAACAACAACAACAACTATGAAACGAATGTTATTTTAGCTTTTCTTCGGTGCGATTATAAAACGCATACGTGAAGTATTTACGTCAACTGTAAACAGCTGAATGGCTAAAAGACTTCCGTTACAGTTTGTTCAATACACTAACTCCAAGCGCACGCAGCCATGTTGGTGCGCATGCATCACCATCGCCAGACCAACGTGACATGTCGGCAAACACAATTGCTATTTACATTTCGCTGCCGCTAACAACCAACTATTGTTAACGGTATGGGAAACCGTCTGTCGATTCAAAACGAGGGCGCCCGCGAAATTGCGTCTTTTTTGGGAGCACTCTCATTAGAAGATAACTAACTGGCAGTTTATGGCCGAGCCTTCTATGTGACCATGTGTGTATACCCGTGTATTTACATGTAACATGTTACTGCAGATGGAACCAATTCGAACCAAGGAACTGCCGTATAAATAAGCTGTGTGGGCCAAACAGTTTATACGGGAACTCAATGTGAGACTTTGTTTGAGTCGGCTAGTAGCTATTGTTGATTGACGCATAATTGATGCATACCCCCTTTGACGTTGGCCAATACGACGAAGTCACCACGTACAATCCGTTGCTTGATCCACTGATGTCTAAGAAATGCTTTTTACGGCTCTGCGGCTTAAAGAAAGACCACCACCTAGTTATCAAGTTATTTAGTTGTGCAAATATTTAGAATAAATTACGCCGTTACTAAATGCACATGCATAGTGACGTGGTGACCAACGCGCGTACGGACACTGCACATGCATTGTTGGTATATTCTATTTACGCAGTAGGGTAGTGATAAGAGAGAAAGGGCAGAGAATGCCTATAACGATGACGATGATGATGAAGGCCATCACAATGCTACTGACAGAATGTTCGTCGATTTCAATAAAATGAACATTAAGAGTAAAAGAATGAAGGTGATTTAGCTGATCGATTATGACTCCTCTCCCTTAGATTCGGCCCAGGTTATCATAGCTTCCATCAAGAAGATACATTTCGGGGCGAGCTACTGCGAACCCTCTAGAAAAATGATTCGAGAAGAATGATGAAGGTGAGAATTCTCGACAAGGGTGTGCTTGTGCGAAACAACTAGCATTAAAGCGTGTTAGCAGTGAACTTATTTTACCTACTGATTGAAGAAGGCGCTTGAGATTTTGAATTCGTAAGTCGAAGTAGATTGGACTAAATAAAGTAAACTCTATGCCAAACCCCAAAAACCCCTGCAAAAAAAACTATATACTCTTATATATATATATATAGTTTGTTTGGCTTTTATGTTATGTTATGGTTATGATTGATCCGTTTACTTTATATATACCCGCAGTTCCGTTCATAAACCGCTTTATATATATATATATATATATATATATATATCAAACGCCGATGTTAAAAGGTAGACATTTTCCTTAGTGAGCAGCAATCTCAAGTACGTAGTAAAGAAGAGATGGACGCCATTGAACAAAACGTGTGCAGCCGAATGCACTTTCGACGGCTATACAGCAGCTGCCGCCGCCAGGGGTGCGACAGATCCTGGCTACGCTGTAAGCGCGCTCTCACTCGCTGATCGCTCGCTGATCGCTCGCTGACTGATCAGAGGTCGCCCGCCGTGCAGGCAGACACGGCCCGATGTTATAGATTTGCTCGTATCGTCGGCAGCAGGTAGGCTTCTATGCAGACTCGCGGTCGTCGAAGTTGTCGGAGTGAACAACGGAAAAACGGCTGCCCGCCCTACCTACATCCATATACACACCGAACGACATACTCGGATAGATACAGACAGAGAGACATATTCGACTGCTAGTGCGGCCAATACTACAGTTGCACTTTGCTCTGCCGCCTGCCTTAACTTCTTAGCTCTTAGCTTCGATATATATATATACGTGTCGTCGTAAAAAGTGCGTCGTTCATTTTGAAAACACAGCCGGCGACCGTCGGATCGGAACGCACTTTGTCAGAGGTCAGACACTCACACACACACGACGAGAGACAGACAGGCAGAAATACAGAGCTCAACCACAGAGCTTTTGCTGGCCCTTCCGTGTAACTTTAACAGTCTATGAATGTGTAGATCGAGTGCGCAAGATACGAAACATCGTTAAACGTCGGTAGGAGAGAGAAAAAGAGAGAGGTTGGATGTATGGATTGTTGGCAGCTTTGTTTCAGCAAACTGGTGATGGCTGAATCTGAATCTCGCTAGCAGTCTCGTACTAGGTGGTGGTAGTCGACTACACTAGCACAATAGTGCGTGCACGGCGTTAAAAAGACGCCACTAGTCGGTGTAGTTGCGTGCTGTAGTAGTAGTAGTAGTAAATGTTGGTTGTTGTTACTCGATTGTTCTACAGCTGACAATACTGCAGGAGGTGAATCCAGGCTCAGTTTTTTTTGGGGTTAGTCGTGTTCCCTCCCATCTCGACTAGATCTCTAGCGATCTACTTATGTGAATGACTGAAAACGGCGCGCACCCCCGACCATCCGACGGAGCAAGAATCACCATTCACACAAGAGGTTGTCGCGGTGCGCGTGGTGATCGACCCGTGACGTGGACACTCGATTGCGTTACTACGTTCGTACGAAGTGCTGCTCTGGTGGTGATCCGTGAAAGTTGTTAGCGATTTTCGATTTGGTGAGCCACGGCAGAATCTGCCCAGACTTGCCCGGTGGTGCCGTCGTTGGTAGTGAGTGTTATTAGTGGTGAGTGTTGTTCTCGTCACGATGTCGGACACGAAATCTCGCCGACACGGCTTTGTATCTCGAACAGCACGTGCTTCTGGTGGCGGCGGTGGATCAGGAGGAGGAGGTTGTGGTGCTTCGGGAACAACAACAACATCAGCAACAACACCAGCCACGACAAGGACAGCAGCAACAACAACAGCAACAGCAACAACAACGGCAACAGCAACTTCGGATTCATGTGCGAGGAACTCAACTAAAACCCAGCAGCTACTTGGATCGACTACAGCCTCGACTACGACGACAGCAACAGCGAATATTGTCAGCCTCAACGCAGCATCAGCAACGAGAGTTGCCGCCTCTGGTGCCACGACGACAACCTCACATGCGCAGGGCGCCGGAGAACTTTGCCTTCTAACGACGGATCGGAAGCTTATCCCAGTCAAGCCAAAGGTGAGTGGGTGGTTTTAGTAGTGTAGCAAATCTGGGCTGGGAATTTAATTCGAAACGTTGTTATATTGGAAAATGCAATTGACCACATTAAACCACGTGTTCCCGAGCCCCTATCCTTACTCTCACCCGTCGGTGGGCTCAGCCCGTTCAATCTGGTTGGACCCAATGATGTGCATGATGCGTGGTCGATGGCCGCCCGTGGGTCGAGTACTGTTGAGTCGCTAATGCAGGACTATGCAGGACCTCACGCCCTGTGGCCAGTTGTTGTAAAACCGCTCTCGTTAACAAAGAAAGTACAGTAACTGGGAGACTGTACAGGTACTGTACAAGTACTGTACAATGACTGGGAGACTGTACAGGTACTGTACAAGGACTGAACAGTAACTAAACACACCTGGGAGCTCGAGAGGAACAATACGGGTTTAGTGAGTTTGTGATCCCCACACTAGTTGCTGTAGTTGGAATCGGTAGATCCGGGATTGTGTTGGGCATCATAGTCATTGTTGTCATAGGGCTACCTTCTTTTTGATAGATGTTGTTTTTAAGTGCGCTGTATTGATATAATGTGCGATGACCATGACTGTATTTGTTTTTTCCGTAAGGCTAATGTCCGTGTACTGTTTTGCACTGATACATCCAATCGTCATCGACAAAGGAAGAATATATTGTGTATAAACATATAAACACATGCTTTTCACAAGTTTGTACCTAAATATACCTAAGAATGATGCCAGGTAATATCGGATGCCCACTTTTCTGTCCGCGCGGGCATTCATCTATGTATTATTATTGCAAGTGTGGCTAGCCACTCCCTTTTGTTAGCAGGTCAAAATGTAACTAAAACTTCTACTAATTAGGTAAAAATAGGTTGGATGCCATGGGTTTTGCCGGTATTCTAACGTTCGTTCCGGATCTTCTCCCTCTTATGGCTATTGTGTGTTAAGTGTGGGTATTGTTGCGAGGTTACCCAAGTTATTTGTTATCTTATAGTATGTATATAATATAATATAATATTATTTACTATAGGTTGTATATTATGAACTTTTATATTTTCTAAATGGTTTGATATTTTGTCTATAAATATACATTAGTATAAATCATTTGTGTGTTAACGTATCTTAACGGTAAAGAAGAATAGCACCCGAGCTAGTTGAATAGTACTGTTACCTACACTGTGCTTGTGTCTGCACCGTTCCTCGCTTGTTACGCCGACCGTAAACAGTACCTATATAATGACGCACCCCGCCTGGACTTGGAAGACAATTCAATGGGTGTATTATAACTATTACTATTTTTTATTAGTCGTTTATTTTTAAAATTGCGTCGTCTCAGCCCTAGGCGCATTTAATAGAAGCCACATTCCCTTTACAAACAGCCAATAACCTCTTTTGCCTCGCTTCGTGTCGTTCGCCCGTAATATCCTCCGTACGATTTGCAATATTCCTCAAAAACTCAACGGTGCTAATATTTATTTGACCCAGTGACTTTACAGCAGTATGCATATGGTGGTAGCTCTTTGACAACTTGAGATACCTTCGTCGCTTTTCTGAATCTGCGTGTTCTGCGACCCATCCACTCTCGACAAAGCTGTACCGAAGGTATGATTAAAGTTATGGTAACCCCATCAAGTCATAACTCATTGCTTCCGCTCAAGCCTTTGACCTTAAGTGCCGATGGTGGTCGTGATCTTAATTTTCTAAAGCAACACAAAATGACGCATAGACGACGTATCAGAGCCCTTCTCACAATTCCGTTGAGCTCTGCGTGTCTTGTGAGCCTGTGTACACCGTCGGAATCGACCAGTACACCACGCAAGATGCATAAGAATGGCTCACGCGCGGGGGGTGCCTATCCTGATAGTCGACACTATGCGGAAGGAGTTAGAAGCCAGAATAATAATAATAATAATAATAATAATAACCCTAAAAACTTTCGGGCTGACCGTCAGCCAACATGTAACGCCCACGGGTTTGCTTCCGACGGCCCCACAAAAACAAATGTGCAACGGCGGGGAGTGACTATGTGAAGTGCACTATGTGTCTCCCCCGGTCGCGAGGCGCCAGCGAATGGACAACTGTGCGCGCCGGGCACGACGAAAAGAGTAACCCTACTGCTCTGCTACGCTTCATCGCTAACAGTTTGGCTCGTTAGGGCTATCGGTCTTCAATGAGGTAACCACCCTGGCGGGAGAGACCGTAAGGCCTCTACCCGTCAGACACTGGCACTCTAAAAGAACATGTCAACCAGCACACGCTTGACGCAAATAAAGGCACGAAATCGGCAAGATAAATCATGGAGGATCTCTCATTACGCAGATAACGTGCCGTTTTTTGCGGCATGGCATGCCTCTAAAGTGCGTTTTTGGTGGCTGGCTTGGAGCCCTGCTTCTAGGGCAGCTCGGCATTATGCTAGATCTTAAAGTTTTACGCAAGATATTGACTATCAGGATCGGAGCTCTTATCTGTGAGGTAACCCATTGAGTTTTAGCATCGTCAGAAGAGTTCTACGTAGAATTAATTCCTTATTCTTCTTTGTTATTGGCTTTTATGGCTGGATTACTGGCTGTCTTTTGGGCAATTCCACTGTGGGTGCTATAGGCTAAACCAACGCACGAGAAAATGCTAGGATACCTTCACATCTCACAAAAATGATATTTATATAAAAATAGATTCTAATAATGATAACAATAATAATAAATTGAAAATTTTATTTTTATATATTAAATTATTTATTCAATGTAATATTTTTTTCCTCGTTCGTCTTTTTGAGTATCTAGCCAATGTCCGCATTATAGCCCTGATCTTCCGTCCTCACACGCCTGATATCTTAATGATGAAGGGGCAGATGATGTGCTCGTGCTTCAAGACTGTCCGATGACGAGCCTTGTCTCTCTCCCCTTTGAGTGCAACTCCACCTACCGAATGGGAGGTCGCCCTATAGGTCGCCGCATAAGTGTTCCGAAAAGACACGTGTCATATGATCAGTTTCTCCATGACCCCGGGGGGCCAGGATCATACCGCCTGTTTTTTTCGTTGCACAGAAATGTCGGCTCGACGCCAAAGCCCGCCTATCTGGCTCTAACAAACACCTGCTTGCTTACGGCATACCTGTTTCCTCGGTTTCGCTTTCTTCTTCGTCGCTTTCTTCGAGCTCGGCTTATGGTGACCCTTTGCATAAGCCATGCTCGTGCCACAAGAACATGGGCAGCGAAAGCATCAACTCCTAGGTGGAGGCTGCATACGCCCTCAACTCCGGGTTTAACAGTGCGGTGGCAAGATTGTCGCCCGATCGGACGTTCAGCCTGAGACCGTTCTCCGGTCTTGATGTATGGCTAAAACGAATCAAGCCCCTTAGGCTTGCGGCTAGGGATCCGTCGAGGTGGACCTGGCTTGCGCCAGGAAATGTTTGTCCCACGCCGATTGTTTGCCCTTATCTCCCTCTTCTGGGCCTCAGTCACCGAAGTTAAGCTGGCACTCCTGAACGGCGTCGTCTTATACTATTACTACTACTACTGGAGAGTCTTGTATGAGGGCTCGAATAATTCCTTGGAGAACGAACGTCGACAAGAGAAATCCAGGTAGAGTAAGGCTAGAGGCGCTTCTATGTCCCAGATCATTGAGGCTGACAGGCAACTGAAGCTGAGAGCGCACAAACGTATCAAGGGGAATGTTTTGACACACTTCCGCACATTGCGGCAAAACCGATTCAGCGAAGTTGTGGAGTTTTTTTGTGGTTCGGGGGAAATGCTTTATGCACACCCAGCGCAGATGTCAGTGTCCGGGCGTGAAGAAGCGCGTAGGTAGTGTGGGACTCCCCGATGCGGTGAAGGTCTGCGGCCACCTTAAAGGTTGAACTTACTCTCAAGAAGTACGTGACCCTTTACATGCCAAGAGACTGGCGCAGCAAGAAGAAAGCCGCTCTGGATCTCCATTCTGTCTCTAAAACAGAGCGGCGTGGATCTCGCATACGAGAAGTGGGCAACCTTGTAAAATTCAGACACGTGCTCACGGATCCGAAGAAGCACTGGGCCTCGGAGGTGATAGTCAGAGACAATCTTGAAGTCAGCTTTATCAGCCGCGCACCAGGGCGTCATCTGGAGAAAGCTATGCGTGACGTGGACACCAGCATCGACTCCTGATTTGGTGCATATATACCAGCTGTATACCAGCTGTCGAGATCGTAGCTGTTGTCCAAGTCTGCGTTGGATGCGTCTGACGGCAATTTCCATTGCCAACCGCCTAAAGATGGGTCCTATAGCAATAAGTCTGGGCACTCATAGTTATGCTCCGAATAGCGCGTTTCTGATGATTCAGGCATCTTTCCCGCGGTCATGATGTTGCTTCGCTAGGACGCAGAGGAAACGCGGTCAAAGTACTGGCGAGAACTTGGCGAGAGTGAGAAGATGGGCGGGCGTTATGTCATCTAGACCCCCAGCTACTTCCTTGCGGAAGCGTTTCAGCTGGAGTATAGCTTCGTCAGGGGTGCATGCTGAGGTGTATTCGGGCAGGGCTGATCCTTAAGGCTATCGTCGGGGTAGGTAGGAGAATGCTTGTCGAACATCTCCTCGAATGCTCCAGCTGCGCCGGGTGACACCAGTTTTTAATGTCTGAAGAATTTATACTTACGGTACTGGTTACGGCAACGAGTACATCCAGGTGAAAAGCCTTCAAGCCAAAAACATGCTGCTGGTTCCATGCCTCCGAAGAATTTACTTGTCTTACATTCTCCAGCACCTTGAGAAGTTTGTCGGTGAGGGCGAAGCGTGTCTGGTCTGGCGGAAAGATGATATGTGGCCGGCATTGTTTCAGCTTGCAGAGCAAGTCAGCCAGGTAGGCCCCCGATAACACCTGCCATTAGACCGTTCGGGAGTGCCCGGTGCATGCAGATCATGTGCTGCTTTGAGGCCGACCTTACGAAAAAGGCCATGCATGGGCATAGGGTGCAGCGGAATGCTACATCCTGGACTTGATAATAATAATAATAATATAATAATAATAATAATAATAAAAAATAATATTTTTTTCATATAATATTATATATAATAATAATATAATAATAATAATTTTCATGCACGGCGGCGTTATCATATTTACGCCACAGCGCAGTCAAATCGGGATGGGACGCAGAACGTGCGGATTCTGAAAAATAGAGGAAGTATCTAGAACTATCTAGAAGCTACCACTTTGCACCCATTACATTAGAGACACTCGGCCCCATCAGCACAGGTACAGCAAAACCCCTGCAAGACATCGGAAAACGAATTGAAGACGTTACGGGCGATCGACGCGAGGCCACGTTTTTGAGACAGATGATGTCTTTGGCCGTGTGTAGAGGGAACGTGGCTTCCATTATAGGCGTTATGAACTGACAGAAAGCGAACAGAGCAGGATAAACATGATTTAAACGGTCATACCTCACAATTGTATTAACTAAATAATAATAATAATCTAGGCTCAAGGACCAGAGCGGTTTTATGCATGTGCCTTATACAGAAATTTGAAGTACGCAAGAAAACAATGCGAGGTTGGACAAGGGAAACTCAGCACGGGGCATCAGTCATCGACGTTTTTGCCACAGTAAGGAACGTGGATGATATAATATTTTTAGAAGAAAATGCATTATTTCGGGAAGGAGCGGGGCTTAGAAGGCACATACCCATGGGGATGGCATTTAGGGTTAGCAGCAGTGGTGAGGAGTATAGTCGTAGGCTCGGGACCGGGACAAAAGCGGACAGTGGGGCTTTTCTTTCGGGGAGTTGGGAAAGTGTATCCACCACGGAAGATTCAAGTAAGAGTCCTATGAACGCAAACTGGTAAGTCTAATAAAAAGTGCAATGGTTACCCGTCAAGAGCGAAAAGAAAGGCCCTGGTCCAACGACCGGTGTAGACCAGCAAAAAATGCCAACATACTAACTAGGAACCACGTAAAGATCTTTCCGGTAATTAGGCCGTTTGCTATAAATGACACAAAGGGCATACAAGGAAGAAAAACAGAAGTTCTGGGATAACGGGAGTGGGAGCTGAAACTGGGCGACTGATTTAAGCACGTTGCTAGTGTGCTACAGGAAGCCGACACCCCCAAAAAGAAAAAATATTATACAATGGACCTTGGGACAAAGATGCAGAGTTCGCACGAAAATGGGTAGTTCGTACAGTGACAATCAAAGACGTTGTCAGGGCAATTGAATGGACGTCTAAAGGCAAAGCGGCCGGGAACGATATGATAGGAAGCGAATACCTGAAGCAAACGTTGGCACTGGCACCATGATGGAAAGTTCTACTTAGCGAATGCTTAAAATTCGGAGAAATGCCTAAAGCGTGGAAGGAGGATACCCTAATTGTTATGCCTAAAGAGAAATGCATAGAAACAGAGCCGGAAGCTTGGAGGTTAATAACACTTAGGAGTTGCCCCTATAAGATATTCCCGGGGATAATATAATTTAAGACTCGAGTACTTTCTCAATACCAGAAACGGAAAAAACAGAGATTGGGGACATTCCAGTCGAGCCAAGAAGACCGTTACAGGCCGTATTTAAAGATCTTAAGGCCGTCTTTGACCTAGCTCCGAGAAGCAGAATGATGAGAAGTTAGCCATTGTTAGGGAAAGTACAGTATGCATCGATAACGGTATAGGGATTTGTGGGAAGAGTAACGCAGACTACAGGCGTGGCCTAAGACGACGCACTCAGCCCGTTGCTATTTTTGTACTATTGGGAGGGCAGTGCTGGACTCGAGAGTGGGCAAGTACTTGAATGTACTCACATGACATAGCGATCCATGGTAGGAGCCTATTTATGATTAAACAGGGACTGGAAAGAATAATTGACTATATGGACGATATGGGGCTTAGCATTAACTGGCAAAAGACAGCAGCAGTTAAGTTTCGACGAGAAAGTCGATTGGCAAAAGACAACGTTCTTCGAGCCAGGGGTAATGTAGTGCATTTTGAAAATAAATTCACTTATCTCGGAATCACTATAATTCCGAATGGTAGCAGTTTCAAAATCACATAGAAAGCAGAGCGGCAAAGGCAATTTGAGTGGTAGCAGCAATTAAGAACCCGCACATATTGTCAATATATACCGCGTCCACCTTTTCAAGATTAAAATTGATCCAATAGCAACATTAGGTGTATCACTTATTTAGGGAAAATTGGGGAGAGGCAGATCTACAGTTACTATATAGTCAGATTTTTCATCATGAAGCGGGTTTTGAGGTTAGCCAAATTTTGTAGAAATATAATAGTTCATATCTTAGAGGGAGGGACTCTAATGACACAGGAAGTACAACTTCCATAGGGTTTACCTAGGACGAGAGCGTTTGAGCATAGAGTAGACGGAGAAATTAGAGGAAATTGACATAGAAATATATACTACGGTAGAGATGACAAGCACGGCCTGGCGAGCAGCGTTATAAAAGTATACATCTAGCTACGGCGTTTGCAGCCCACGGGTTTTATCATATGTTATGCAGCACGGAAGAATTCCACGATTCTCAGGAATGTTGTAGGTGCACGAGGTGCTCTGACCAGTGCAACAGATACCACGCCGCAGCATGTCCAGCAGTTCAGTCAATAGCTAAACTAGCAAGATGAGCACCAGTTGTGTCTGATGTATATGTTTATAATTTATATTACATACTAGCTATGAGCAATTGTACTTCTGCTTCTGCAATAACTTTAGGGTAATTTTGACTGAACATTATCCAAAAGTTCTTCGGACTCCGACCTCCGGTCTAAATTGGATTTCGATTTAGTCCGAAGAAACTAAAAAAATATTAGTTTCTTTGGACTAAATCGTTGTATCATACTGGTTTTGTTGATACTGCTATTATCGCATTAGAACCTAACAACTACACCTGCTCGTGTTGGTATCGACTGTTGTTTTTACGCTCCTGCCTGCTAGCAAATGATTAATACTTTGTCAAATTATACGAGACAAAGAGCTGTCATGTTCTCCGGAACAAGCCCGGGAACTCTAAAAACGGTTGCAGCAAATATGGCATTTTTTTTTCTGTTTTCTCTGCTAGCTTTATTTTTTTGGTTGAGTTCATTGTGTTAACTGAGTAATTACTAACTGCGCCCTGTAAACTAACTAAGTGTTTAATTGCTTTTTCAGATTCGCTGTGATATAGCGTATCGTTAACTTCTTCACAACGCTTACAGTGACATACTCTGCGTCTGGTTTTGAATGAGTTGTAATTTTTACTTAAAATTGGAAATTTATGTTTGGAAAATATTATATATACATGTAGGGAAGATATCTGTTATTGTTTCCGTGCGTTATCGCTTTTCAGGTTCTATCTCAGTGCGACCTCGTCAGTGCGTACGCCGGTCGACAAATGCTTCCTGTATCTGTAGCATGTGTTCCACACAATCAGCCGTTGGCTCTGCAAATTGATGAAGAATCGAGACTCATTGAAAAACTCCTTGCGCTTCTAGAGGTAGATGCTGATGATGCTGATGGACAGCAGCTTCAGGTAAAGTCTTTTTTTTTTATGAAGTATTACGGTTTCTGATTTACTGTATACATATAGATGCGAAGTTGTTAGCGCTGTCAACGAAGTACAGATGCAACGCTGCTCGAACAGTTACATAATATGGATCTGCGTCTGCAGTTTTGAGTCACACATTTACTAGGTGCATAAAAAGGTTCGTGGCATAAAATACAAACAATAGAAGGGCAAAGATTATGTACATTTTATTGTTCAGCATAGTTCCTCTGAAGCTTAACGCATCTAGTCGAACATTCCTCAATACCACGGTAGAATATTCCGAATTTTTTGAAGAGATTCGTTTGTGGTGCATATCACAATTCAATCAAAGATTCGTTTGGTGGTGCATATCACATCGTTGTTGCTCTGGTATCTCTTTCCGGAGACATAATTCTCGAGGTTTTTAAACAAGTAGTTTTTACACGGGGAAAGGTGCGGGATATTGTGGAAATGCTCGACAATATGGAAGATTAGTTCACATAATTTGCCCATGGTAAAAGAGACGTGTGTGGGCCGGCGTATTATTGCGGTGAAACAGCACAGTTCCTCTTCTACATCGCGGGCCGTAGCCTTATGAGGCGTTGCTTCAGTTGATCAAGAGTCTTGCGAGGAGACTTTCCCATTATCGCACTTCCTGTAGAAAGCCTTTTACATACCAGAAAAAAAGTCACCAAAGTCTATTCGATGAAGATATGTCTCTTTACCCTGGGCCTTTACCGCGCGCGGTCCCTCCCCGGTGGCATCTTCGTATTCCGAAGTGAAGTGATGAATCTAGATTTCATCGGCGGCTACGAATCGGCGCAAAAGATCCTGCGGATTTCGTCTAAAAAGTTCCAGATTGCTCTTTGAAATTGACAAGAGTATCAGCTTTTGCTTAATTGTTAGTTCGTGCAGTAGTCAGTTTGTGTGCATTGTATGTCATGCACAATTGCTTATGCGATATTTGATATTTAGCACAAGGACAAATTGCATCGAAATTAGCTTTATTTGCCATTGTAGTTTGGTTTTCAAAAAACATTTAATCATAGCGCGGTAGTTGTTCTGCTCCATTGTCACTGGAGGGTCTGACATGTTGCCATTGCGCGATCTGCTACAAACGCAATTCGACACTAATCCATATGGAACTTATTTCTCTTACTTCCGAGGAACGTATCTTTTGGGCACTGAGCTTTCTGAAATTGTAAACACGCGATGCTATGAACTTTTGGATCCACCTGGTGTTGGCGAATGCAAGTGATTTGTATGCTCACATTAACGCAGACACGGTAAGAATGTAAGAAATGGAGCTGTTAGAGAATCAGTTTGTTCGACGTAAGTAGTCTAGGGTCTAACTATGCTAGGAAGCTTATGCAGGGGAAAGTTCTGATGCTTCGCATATAAATATTCAGTGTACGATGATTGTAACTATAGAAGGCTTAATTATACCGGAATGAACGAACTATACACACTAAGTAACTCGCAAATGGTTGATTTAATTAAATCTTATTGTCGACGGTCAACCTGCGGGGCCGTCCGGTCTGTCGTCCTGCGTTCGTCAATCAGTTCGTTAGATAGTGAATGTTTGTGAAATTCAGTTCACTTTATTATTATTATTATTATTATTATTATTATTATTATTATTATTATTATTATTATTATTATTATTATTATTATTATTATCTTCAAACACACGCTTCTTACAAAACATCCGTGGTTCATACATCGTTTTACTTGGCATCCCAGTTATCTATAGTGGTTCCCATATATTAGTTCCCAGTTTCAATCAATCTAATCGGAGACTAATTCGGCGTTGTCTCGCCTCCCTGTCGGCGAATTTCACACAACCAACCGTAGGCTCGACTCACGGACTCTCGCGGCGTGCTGAAGCGCGGCCTCGAACCGTGGCTGTTTCCGCTGCTGGCCGTGGCCGATCGGTGGGGCGCGCGGCATCTCCGTGATGTGCTGGTGTCGGCGTTCGTCGACAATGTCGAGCGTGTGCTTCAGCCGACGGTCGCGCGTCACGTCAACCCGTTCGCGGCGCTGTCGGGCGGTGTGCTCAAGGCCCTGCTTCTGCCGCTGCTACAGCGAGCCAATGGAGACCAGCTCAAGACCGTGCTCGGCCTGCTGCGCGACTGTCAGAATGGCAATAGCAGTGGTGGTGGTGGCTTTGTGACATCCCGTCGAGAGAACAGCAACAGCAACAACAACCACCACAGCAACAACTACAGCAGTCACAGCTACAGCAGTTACAACTTGAGTCATCACCACCACCACCACCACGCAGAGGGTAGCGGCGGTGATGGAGTCGTTCACCATTGCCACCCGCATCACCTCCACCATCTGCACGAACGAGGAGCCGATTTGCCTCACAACGGCACCAGCAGCAGCAGCTTTTACGGCTTTGCCGGCTTCGGAGATCGGCTGACGTGGGCTGACAAGGGCGGACGACAACATGAGCGTCCGGCCAAGGACAGGATACGGGACCGGAGCGGGCAGGACGCGCTCGCTCTGCGCAAGGTCGCCGACCTCATCGAGGATCGCCTTGAGGAGCTGTGTAGTCACTAGCAAAAGTACTTCTATTGGCTTGTTGGGGTGGTCGTGCTGGGATGCGCATTGATTGTTGGTCGTGCAAGACCTCATTATTATCCTCATCATCACCATCACCATCATCATCGCCATCACCATCACCATAATCATCATCATGGTCGTCGCCGTGGTCGTGGTCGTTATGGGGCGCCAGCTCCATCTTACTCTAACAGTCGAATTAGTAGAAGCAGTACCAGTGGGCTGAGGACGTTGCCATGCTTCTCGGCAGCTGACGGTACTCTGCTGCATATGGTGTATGTGGCTGTCTCGTCAGAGGTGCTATAATAACCAGAGCAGGGGTGAGCGAGCGGCTAGTGCCGAGCTGAAGCACGGAGCAGTGTTGAAACTACGACACTGACGTGCCGAATAAACTTTAAAACCGTTTCAAGGTTGCTGGGTTCATCTGTTCTTCACTGGCGGTGTTAGCCAGTGTTATGCTAGGCTGCACGTTTTGTACGGCGATGAGGTTACGTCGATAATGGCGGTAATAATGGCGATAATGATGATAGTGATGAAGTCGGTGACAACGAGTCGTGCTAGGCTATCGTTGGTCGTCATATTTACATACAAGAAAAGAGACGCACCATGATCCGTAGATAGATAACAAATAAATACATATGTAGTTAGCGAGATATTTGTCTTTCACCAGTCCGGTCACGGAGACGAATTGCTTTAATTTAAGTTGCTGTAATGGGCATCTACCATTACTGTAACTTACGGTGGCTGACGGTTCCTATTAAGCGGATAGACGACAAAAACGCTTTGCTCAGTTGGCGTCAGTGTCGACGCGAATTAGCTTTAGACAACTCGCAACAATGAGTCATGTGATCGTTAGAGTTCATTAAATATGTCATGTTTCCGCCATTGAAGTCGGAGAGACCGATGGACGTTTCCGTGAGATGTGATCTTTCGTGACCTGGCTATTAGCGGTGATATTTTTAGGCACGTTGCTCTTTGGTTGATTTTTAGGTACGTTGCTCTGGATAAACAAGTGAGCAGATTGTCAGCCGTCGGCAAGTCACCAGATGTCGTTTGTGTTACTGCACTGAGCGACTACTGTTAATGTAAATAAATTCGTCGGTTTTAGACAAAGCGCTCTTTTTTTTGTTGGGTTGTTTTGCCATCGACACTAAAACTTGGCATGCCTCACAGTCATCATCAGTGAGCTGCATAACGTGACGCAAATTCTAGGTAAGTTCATAAAGAGATCCGGACCGAGCCAAAGACATGTGCGCGTTAATGAAGGCAGTTACATGACTTTGTGTGCACGTGGAATCGAGTCTGCGCCGCACCATCCTGCCATAAGGGTTGGCCTGTGTAATTATTTGCTCCTCGCATCAGTGTGATATTGTGCCTCCTTTCTTGATCGCAGACCTTCATTAACTCAACTGCAGGAGACAACGAAATCATCAGAGGGACTCAGCATTACTAAGTAGTCCCCACCTCATCTTGTTCTTGAAATCTTAACGGCATCGCACCTGAATATGGTCGGTGTGCTTTTCGACATATTTTTATTTCAATAAGTCATTACGACGAAATCTCCCAGATGAATTTATCTCATTGTCATATTCTCTGCTTGCCGTCTTATATGCCCCTGTTAGAATAACGTTTTGGATGACTGTAGGAACTATATATATATATATATATATATATATATATATATATATATATATATATATATATATATATATATATATATATATATATATATATATATATATATATATAATATGTTCGAATAAGCAGCTGGCATATTTAAAAAGTTCCTGCGCTTGGCTATCTCCTCTCCGTAGTCTTTACTTTTCGTAAGCAGAACAGGGTAGGGCTGCCAAATCTGGGTTGACCCCACTTAACAGAAAAACGCGTAGAAATTATAAAACAATCGTTTTGCAACTTTCTAACAATTGGGTTATTCGCACAGCTCAATCTTTTTCCGACCTGTGATTTTGAGGCCGAATCGAATGTATTAATTTAAGAGTCAGCTAACGCAAAAGCTAAACTTCGCTAATTGGGCCTTCAAGATAATGCAGGGTGATGCCAATTTTGTGTAGCGGGGATGCTTAAAAAGAATGTCGGGATTGAAAGCAAATAGGCGTTGCTTTTAATATATATATATATATATATATATATATATATATATATATATTGTACTAAAACAGCATTTGTGTAATAAATGTGACTTTCTGCTTTATTTTACTTGTGTTTTATGCAAATATTGGACCTTGAGAGATTAGGAACTTCTTTAATGAAGTAACAACAGAGTAGCTAGTGGCGCATGTGCATCATGCATTCCCAAAACCTCCCAGTAAAAAAAAAAAAACAGGGTGAGGAGTCATCCGATGGTAACGCAAACACACTCCTAGCGCTGATAGGACCTCGAGGTGTTTGAACGACAAAAAATATGTCATAGATTTTAACTATGTTCGAACAACAGCCGACGACCTCTTTATTACACTACGTTTTGATCTGTTTAATATGTTCGGTAATGGTTGATGCTCTCGAAATTGTCATATATCAATACGTGCACCTACTAAAATACTACTACCATATACGACCCACTTGGACAAAAGCAATCTCGATAGTCCATGCAGGCAAACTTGTTTGTGAAAGCTTAGCACTTCGTTCGCTAATGGGGTAATACAAAGCAATGGAACGGGTAGTGCGTCTTTCCCTGCCAACGGCGCCATGATTGCCTCGAATAAATAATACTATATTACCTACTAACTATATTACCTAATTATAATATATATATATATATATATATATATATAGTATGTGTGGGTATCAATGCCAACCCTATATTGCCTTGTAATTGCTTTCAGTCTTAACATCGACCCACAGCAAAATGTGGGAGTCGTTGCGTTTATAGTGTTTCTGTTTTTTTGCCAGCGTAACAAACACAATCACCAAAAAGTTGGTAATTGTTATTGTAGGCAGTGGTAGCAAAGGCCAAAAGTTCACTTTTTTGGTGTTGTTGTTGCTGAAATCAAAAGCGAATCCACCTTCTACAAGAACTATAGCAAGAGCAATCATAACCTGAGAACTTTACCTATGTTGTTAGTATTTATGTTTGGGCTCAACGTTTACTCATAGCGAATTCATCCAAGGCGAGATGGGCTGGTCTAGCTTAGATTCGTTACTTTGCCGGAGTCAGACCCAGTAGTGGCGGCGTGGTCTAGGGGACTAGTGCGCTAGTCATGGTTGTCATCTACCGGGGTGTCGCCGGTTCGATCACTGTTGTTGATTGAATTTCTTTTGAGCGATGCTCATTGAGAATAGACGATAAACTATACTGCAGAGAGTGAGCGGTCTTGCTGCCACAAGAACTGTTGGGGAAACCCTAGATATCTTAACATGTCCGGCCCTCAGTGCATTGAAGATATACCTCAGGTTAAGTTCCAAGCCCATAGGGGTCGGATGATAGTCTAGAATTAAAAACAACCTAAAGAAAAAAATGTTAATTCTAAACCCATGAAAAAGTAATAATGGACGAGGACGAGCCTCGAAATGATGAACGCTATAGGAACAGCTTGAGATGTTAATGAAATAATATGCTTACGAGAACATCAGAGCATCGACATCCAGCCTGGATGACCCGGAGAACGTACATTCAAGTCCACATTCGTGAAGCGAGTACGGAGTGAAATGCAGAGCCGGAACTGGTGGCCTTTGCGCGTGAGGTAATGGGGTACCCTGGAGGACCCCATTACCTCATAAAGCCCGAGGCTTTGGACTAAGCAGGTATGCTGCGTACCAGAAACCATAGGCCTCCAAAGTAATTCGACTTTACTTTTAAACTTTCGTTCTGACCCATAGCCAACATTTAACGTCCACCGGACTGCTTCGTAAGACGGACCCCATGAATACAAATGCGCAACGGTGGGGCTCGAACACCTGCACCTGTGTCTCCTCCGGTCGCGCGGCGCACGCTATTGCAGCACGCCACCGGGCTCGACATTCGACTCCTACCTGCGCGAGGTAAGGCGTTTATCTGAAGGCAATGGAATCCTTGAATGCAACGACAGTTACTTCACAGATCAGCCTACAGCAACCATATAGTTAGAAGCGAAAAGCCGGAAGGAAAACACATTATAACAAGACCAGAGGGAGAACAAATTATAGCGAGACCAGAAGACTCGTAAAGCGAAACGAACGAATGGACGAAGAAAACTGAAGATAGATCGGATAGCCAAACTAGGAATTTAGCCGTTTGCTTGGATCGGCATGGGTAACATGGGCTTCTGTCCTCTGCTGTTACTTGAGCACGGACCATGCTAGAGACCGAGTGCAATGTAATCATTTCTTGATACCATTGCCGTTCGACCCTGCAGGTCGAGTGTCGGTGTTCATTTCGTTCGCTCTCAGTACAGCTTTCAGAGAGATGTATAGAGCTCTGTTTCTGTTGTGATTCCTTTCCTTTCCTCTTATGACCACGCGTTTGCGAGGCCACACAGTGATGAGATCAACGAAAGCAGAATTTCGTTCTAATTGTAGCGGCGGTGGCTTAGGCGGCTAACGCACCGTTCGAAACGGGGCGTTGCCATGGCAACCATGGATAGCATAACAATCGTAAGTTCGAGCCCCGGGACCTTGCTGGTTGTATTTGTTGGACGTGGTTGTCATTGCCCGGCTGCTACATACCTCTGCTGGAGAAAATCTATATAAATCCAGTACGAGAACGCGATGACGATAGATGCGTTTAGACGATATCGTGCCACAGTTAACTTAGCCCATTACGAACGTCTAAAATGTGGTTGTCAGAGCGTTAAAAAAGAAAATCTAAATTTGGCTTCTTTGAGCGTTGGACACATCAATATCACTCGGTAGTGGGAGTGACGGCGAAAACACGGGCGCCATGTGTCAATCGCATCAATAGCAGTACATATAATAAAACTAATAGTAAACAAAACATGTCAAACTAGTAATAAATACGAAAACGAGTCATGAGAAGAGATTGTCGACATGAGGAAACATAAAGAGACGACGAGGGGACGCGAGACACGCATGAAGAGGGAAGTGGAGCAGGTAAGACGTTAGTGGCAACACAAACCAACCTCACTGTGTGGTCTTCCAAAATAATGACCGCATTAGGAGGTAACACTAATTATATTTGTACGCCGTATATCAAGCTGCTGGCTGCTGATTTCTGTTTACGGAGCCAGTTTCGCCAAAGTCAATGTTTCGTCTATGATGACATCGTCGTCGTGAGCGATTTGACAGTTCGACGAGATATCGTTCTTGTTCAAATAGTGGCTTCGCCGGTTCATTTAGCGTACGTCATGGTCTCATGGTCGCGATGACAACGATGATGATGAGCGCAGACGCCCAACAGCAGACACGTGCTCGCCGCTGTTGTTGTTGTTGTTGTTGTTGTCGAGCGTTGAAGAAACAACAACAACAACAACAACACCGAATAAATTAGATGCTATTTTACGCTAGTGTCACCATTACACTATCATTATCGGCGCCGCCGTTGCCGCCGCAGGCGGATCGCGTAGCTTTCTTTATTTACTTTTTTTTATTTACTCAGTTAACAATAAGAGCTCGTCGCTTCGTCGGCTCACAGACAGGTAATTGAGTCATCGTGTCGTTCGTTCGTTAGTTACACTATCGAAACTTGATAGCAAAGAAGAAGACGATGTAGTTAGTGGTCAGTGATGAAGCAATGATTGAGAGCATCGAAAGAAGACCGACTACCTGAAATAGACGAAATCGTCTAGAAGAAAAGCTGAAAACGACAACATAGCAAGAAATAGAAGGAAATGCAGCAGTTCAATCGAGATCTCGACGGGGAACGGAAAGCATGGAGCGGGGAAGAGATAGAAGTGGGAAACTCGAAGGAGAGGCAATGTGAGTGAAAAAGACGATTAAGGGGTTGGGGGTAAGGAACACCTTGACCGTCAAGGACTGTCAGAGTGTAACACTTAAACAGGTAGGCTGTGCCGCGCGTCGGTTTGGCGGCGGCGGCAGTGGCGACGGTAGTGACCGGCGTTCTAACGATACTTAAACAATTGTGAATCGTAAGGCGGATCGAATCGATTCAAGAGAGAGCTTATTAAATCATTCGTCTATGCAGCTATCCATCGCTTCACTGCTTCACGCCGCGTACGTAAAGCTGACGGAGACACGGAGCGAGGCGGACGAACCGACGAATCGATTTGCGCCGCGTTCGACCAGAGGCTGGTCAAAGGCTTTTACCGATGCATTCTCCCGTTACCAGGCCTCCACCTGGCTTACCACTACCGCTGTCGCTGCCCTGCGTCATCCGAGCTACCCGAGTTTGAGGCTTTAGTCGCCCTGTTTGTTTGTCCACTGATCATCGTCATCATCAAAACAACAATCACAACAACAACAACAACAATCACAACAACAACAACAACACCAGGGAGTGACGTTTTTAGTTTCGCAGAACGACGCCGTCTTCGGCTTTCGGTCCGGCGTGTCGTCGTCTGACGACTGATCGATGATTGTCTTGCTAGCTGGCTGCGAACGCCGTTTGAGTGACTGAGCGTTCGTGCCTTCGTTGTGGTCAGCCGGCTGTTGCAGAAGGTGGTAACTGTCGTGATGGTGGTAGTGGCGGTGAGGAGAACAACCAATCCTCGATCTTCGATCCTCTATCCCTATTTTAGATCCTCTATCTTCGACTGACTTGGTTGTTGACAAAAATGTTGACCATGACGGCGGAGCGGGTCCGCGACACCAGCGTTCTTTATTCTGCGTTGTTGTTATCGTTGTTGCTGTTGTTGCTGCTGCTGCTGTTGTTGTTGCTCTGTTGTTGTTGACGTTGAGGCCACCGGCGACGGCTACGACGAAGACGACGATGATGTCAAACGAAGGAACAAACAACTACAAGACCCATTCTAAGTGGACGACGATGACACTTCGCTAAAGTGGCAGGTAGAGCGGATAGGAAAACACACACAGAGAGTGACGTACGAGAAAGAGAGAAATTTATATTTATATATATATATATATATATATATATATATGAGAAGGCAGAAAGAAGGAGAGAAATGAGGTACACACATACGGCCACCGGGTCTTCAATCAGATCGAGCAGCTGCGTCAGACAGGGCGAGACAGGCGACCCAAATGAACTAACAAACGAGCAGAACTATAAGTATATACGATAGCACGAAACATATTATCAGAGTGGAAATTAGTTTAAAGAGTTAATTAGCACTAATATACCCTTTGGCGGTTGTTGTAGTTGCGGTTGCAGCTGCTGTTGGCATTGGTGTTGTTGTTGTTGTTGTCTAACTACTAACGTCACTGCTGTTGTTGCTAGTTTCGCTTTTCGTTCTTGTTTCCATTGTTGCAATTTGATCATTGTTCTACTAAAGTTGTATCTGATTGTTCTCAATTACGTTGTTATTGTTGTTGTTGTTCTTGTTGTTTTTGTTGCTAGCGTCGCCGCTATTGTTACTGCTGCTGTTAAGTGTATGTTGTCCTCTGCATTGTGACTTTTGATGTTGTCGCTCACGGCTGACTTTTGGTATCTGCACTTGTCTCTGTTATTTGTGCGCGACCAGTAAGTGGCTCATTTAGTGTAATTAAAGTGTTTGCGTATTTCGTGTGCGCTCTCTTCAATTGTGCCATTATTAGATATGCCGTTTGTCGAAAAGTGTCCAGTGTTCAATCATCGAAAAACGTGCTGCCCTGTCAAGAACAATTTGCCATAGCTCACGTTACGAAGGTGAACTCGTGCTGGGTCGATTGCACCCGACTGTATTGTGATTTGGCCTCCATGCTGATAACGTGCATGCAAAAGTGTTCGAATGGTTTATAAAAATATACTACAAATACTACATATACATATCTTTAGATCTTTTGCGTCAATGTCTCGTTCAGTTAACCTCTTCCCATTCAAGTTATGCTAGCAACCGAGCAAGATGGCTTAGTGGCAAAGCCTTTGTTTTGCATTCGGGAGGACTGGGTTCGAGACCCAGACCGGTCACTCTTAAATTAGTTTGCATGGTTTTCAATTTAGACAAGGTAAATGCCGGAGTGGATTAAAAATTAGCCTTACGGAAATCTAAAAAAAAGCTAGGCTTCCTTTAAACGCCCAACGATAGCTGCTGCAGAAAAGCGATCTTCTGACAGAATGCTACTCTCCTTGTATATGCTTATTGTCAGCTTCCAGAAAAACGAGTCTGTGCATTTCCGTGTCTGAATGGGTGACGTGCGTGCAAAGCGTTTTTAAAACCTGCTATATAAAAAAGACGGCCTCGAAGCCTGATCGAAAAGCGACATATTTATGCGTCTTCCTAGCATATGCCGCGTCCGCCGTCGCACAAGCTGTACATTTGGGAAGGTCACTTAATGAGCACAGACAGTACGAAATGTAAACTACAGGCTTTCTCTTCTTGTGAGGTAGAAGCGTTACTCCATCTGACCGTTTTCCATCTGGTATGATTAGATAAGACAGTTTCGGCTTAGTGGGAAGACCTGCTTGTCGGAAGCCATTAGCGATCGTTTGGTTAAGGCGCTCGTGCCAAACCTCGCCGAGCTTTTGTTACAGGCAAGGAAGGCCTCCGGTGTCCTGGCAAAGCTTTTTTACTTAGCCGATAGCACGTATTTGTGAACAGATAACTTATAGTAATAGGTTCGTTTTTAAACCGGGGTGCACCTCCGACCATCGGCGTCTATATTTGGTTACCAGCCAACAGATTTGTGCCTTGACTGTAGCAGATGACGCGAATGTTGTATTCCATGCTGTATGTATGTATCAGCCTTGAATTTAAAACATGTCGGAACTGCCAGTAAATAGGACGTGTCGAATCGAGTACTCCATGAACAAAAATAGCTTGACACTTGACTCTCATATAGTCGTGAAGAGTTGTAACGAAACTATAGTGACGTGGAGGCCGTAGTTGTCTGATATCTGACTCTGAATCTTAAGCTTGCACGAACGGCACGTAGTATGTTGACGAGCTAAACAATCGACTATGCCTAATATCGGTAAAGACTATCTAGTCCTATCTTACCAAGACCGTCCTGAGGATGCCAAGCATAAATGAGTACACCTTTAGGTGGGCGGTAAGAAAGGGCGGCTTGCCAAGCTTGATTATCATCATCATTTCACGGAATGGCGTCTATTCCGGAAGAAAGCGAAGCCACGGCAATGTTGGGAGAGCTTAGAAACCTAGCTCAAGATCTTAGAGTGGCTGAGTGCTCCTCCGTCTGCTAAGAATATAGGCACAAAACGTATGCAGCAATCACAAAAAAAACAACAATAACAACCACACTATCGATAGCAACGGCGACAACAATAGTAACAACAACAACCTTGATCGCTGTAAGCTGTGCGCGATCCTAGCTATGGTCAACGGCCACTGACCTGCAGCCTGCTTCTGCTGAGGTCCACAGCTAGGGGTGGTGAAATGGCCAACAGATGACCTCATACCACATCATATATTGACGTGGGTGCGGGGGGGGGGGGTGCAAAGGTGGATCTGTTAGCCGAGACTCGCGCAGAAGAAAAGCGCCTTCACAGTGTTAATATCTTGGGTAATATAGTGCCGATCTTAATCCCCTACCGTACGTTTTCTTCTCCGCGTGCTCGAGTCCTCATTTCGTTCACCAGAGACGACTTTCCAGTCACGGATCACGGTCATCATTATCCACCCTACGGTTGCGATAATGGGCAAACAGTTCAATGATGAAAGGGGTCATGACGTCACACATACGACGACCGCTCAACTGGCTTCGCCACTCTGCGTCTAAGTAGATTTGCTTGGTTCGTTGCTAAATGTCAATTTGCACGTAGCAGCATTTATCCAACCGGGACGGTGCTACCAGTAGCCACAATATACATATAAGTGGTACTAGCATCCACTGCATTTATATGCTATTTTTCGATTAGATGTGATCACACACAATCTGCGTAAAAATAAATTTAATAAAAAATGTATGTGCGTGCAAATAAATTTTTACATATAAAATAAAACACACTTATGGTCATTTATAGGTGATACAATTCAAACGGAAGTTACTAATTAATAAAACAACATAATTATTAGGTGGTACTGGGCTATACGAAAAGCAAGCCGTCGACATCTAACTACTATGCACCGTGTCGGATCGAACTCGCAACCCCATGAAGTCAAAATCGCAGGCCATCGCTAGCCCGCCACCTTACGAGCGTTATATAAACACTTTCTATATATATATATATATATATATATATATATATATATATATATATATATATATATATATATATATATATATATACATATATATATAATATATATATATATATATATATATAAAGGTGACTAAGTCTTGCGTGCATCTCTGTAATATATCGATGCTCATTGTATGACGCTTGATGAGACCTAAATAGTATGCAACCACTATGGCAGCCGCATACATAACGACTAAGGAACTTTTGAACTAACCTCGAAGAAAGAAAACAAGGCCGGAAGGTTAAACGAGACTCCTCAACGGGCCATTTAAAGAGGCATCTATGTTTTGCGTCGTCACTTGTAACCCAATGCAGGTTTCAAACAGTATTGTACTTTTGGCAAAAAACTGTCCATTACAGTTAAAAGGAACTACCGATTTCTGCTTTCTGAAAGAGCTCCACCAGTAGGTGGTGAAGGGCCTTCACAGTTTGTTTATATCTAGTCCACACTACTTACTATTACTGCAGAAAGGCAATACTCTAACATGGGTTGTGCAAACACAAAATGTCCATACAGCAAAACCATGGGGTTCACTCGTGCATATAAAGCACGTGACCTTAACGACCCTGGTCCGACGAGCTCTGCATCTATGCGTCGATAATGGCAAGCCTCACACCAGGTGACGTAAATTTTCAGACAAATGTATAATACACGACCACAGCACTTAGTTAGCTAACTAACCGTTAACTGATTAGCGGCCATGTAAATATGCTAGAAAAATCCGCGGGTAAACACTTAAAAAGCACTTAAGTGTGCCACTCTCACATAGCTTCAAGTAGTCATTAGATGCGCTCGGATTAGAGTGAGTCACGTATTCTCTCTCCGTGCGTCTAGCCCCACACTACCCACCATTATACCGGCGGGTGTGCGTAAATGCATTTTCCACCCCTTAAAGAAAAAAGGTAGTCATTATATGCAAAAAATGCGTGCTTACACTTATCCTGTTAGGTGTCGCATGCTATGCCGAGTTCCAGAACTAGGCGGAACGTGTATTCAATGCAAACTGTTTTGTCCTTCGTGCTAAGATTTTTAAACAGCTTTCAATTACGTGTACCGTAATTTGGATAGCGTTGTAATAACGTTAAAAAGGCGAGGGCTGGGATAAGGCGTCTTGGAAACTACAGCAGACGCTGAGTGCGACCGGAGGTAAACCGAAAAATTGCATCCGTTTGGGATGTTACGACTCAGCTTGACTGGAAACCAAAACTTATCAACATTGAAGCAGTTAGCCATAAATTATGTGCTGCAGAATATGTTTGGTTCAACAAATGTCGCAAAGGCTAGTATCTTCATTCGGATGGTCAATCCGGCCAAATGAGAGCAAACCACCCATACGTTGCATCTCGAAATAAGAGGCCACTCATAGTGTGTAGCTGAGGCAATGGCTGCGACAGCTCAAGAGAAGGCCACAACACTGGACCTTCCACAACAATCAAATCAGTCGACCCGCGATTCCGCGTTACATCCTCAGCATATTACTTACCTCCCGTTTTGGGGAACTTTAACCCACGCCAAGACAGGTTGCATCCGCTGCTGCGAATGCTAGCAGCAGCAGATGGGGACGATTCTCTTGCAGAGAGGTCTGCTTCATAAGGTAGTACGTACTCTCATCTCATCTATTAGGTTAAAGCAGGAGGCATCCCGATCCATACCCTTAGGTTGACTAGGCCCGGGGTATTGACCGATCGGTCCGGGCTCGGGGCGCAGATACCGTTTCCGTATCTTATTATCCTTGACAATCCTCGAGTGGACGACGACAAAATGAAAATATAAATTAGTTGCCATATACTCTGTGCTGTATGCTTTGCTTTCCATGGCCAACGGGCCTAGGGAATGTTACTATTGGGAGTTTACACATCTGACCAACTTTCTGCTGTTTGCGCTGAATGATACCCACAGCACGCGTAACTGGCGCATCGGCGCATGCTAACGGCGCTGAAAGAGTGTCATAGTTGCTCCCGGAAACTACGCTCTTGGTCAACCGTGTATCCTAAGTGGCCACTTTGTTGTTTAGATCGTCATGGTGCTTAATTGCTTGCCATGATGTGTACGGGGACATGCTGTGTAGATACACAGTGTGGTTTAGCGACTCTATTGCATTGCATCTATGCTGGAATCTTTTATTGTGACTGGGTCGATTGCGGGTCATACGGGCACGCAATGGTTGTGCGTTCATTTGGAGCTTCATCAGATGGATAAAACTTCGTACAAGTGCGATACAATTCCGCATATGAGGTAAACGGAGAAACTAGTTTGGCTGAGTGCGCGAAATGCAACGTGCAAAACGCGTCGTCTACGAAGCAGTATCTACACCTTTTAAATCCCTTCTCAATTTAAACTGTCTCTAATAAACTAATGCTAGAAATGCTTATTAATAATGCACGTGTATACAACACATTTGTACATTCTCATTTTCAGTTTTGTTCATTCACAAAAATGTATCGCCCGTTAGCAAGACCAACCAAACGCACGTGGCCAACGAAATATATATGTATATATATAAACATAAGTGAATCTACTAAGCAAAATTATATTTTTATATTAGTGAGTCATGGGCATTCATTGCTTTACGGTGAACTACTTAGTTTACATGTTAGCGACTCTACTGGTTGTTGAAAGCTGGCGTATTGCTTCGAAAGCAATATGCTATGCTTGAAATGCTTTCGGACAGGCAGCTCGTCCAACTCTACGAAGACAAAAGTACAAACAAAGATCCTAGGTTTCTCCACAGAAAAACAATAAAATGTGTAGTATGGTACATCGCGACTAGATATGAAATTCATGGTTTTCACCACATTCGATGTAAGACCATGGATACACCACGAACTACCAGGTGATAACTGTGTGTCCGTTAGTGTTAAGGCTGGCTGTGAATATCATTAAAATATAATTTAATCGTCGACAAGCCTGGAAATACTTTTAAGTAATTATCATTGTTTCAACCAAGTGTGTGCTAGGTATTATTATGAAACTTTTCTAGTATTCGAGATAATGGAAACTGTATACATATATATATATATATATATATATATATATATATATATATATATATATATATATATATATTTATATTAGCTAGCTATGTGCCAGGTGCGATTTTGTCTATAACGATGTCAGCAAGGGCTTGCGTAGCAATATGTGCTGGAGGTGGACAGTCAGCCATCATAGATGAACTGTACGAAGCGTAAAACATTCTGTATGGAGGTCGAGTATGGCACCCGGCCAATGGCATTTTATAGCTGCTGCCGCTGTTGCTGGTGTCATCTACCCTACACAGACCATACCCTCGAAAACAAATTGTCAACGCACATGTGCCCTGACAAGTCCGACCCCCCGACTCAGTTGGAACGCAGCGGAAAAAAATGAGGCAGCTCGAAAACTAAAAAGGACACAAAGAGAGAGACGTATATATATATACAGGGTGTTACGTAAAAAGTTGTACTTCTTTCGAGGTTTGATAGAGCTCGGCAAGAAAATAATTTTTCCCAATGGGCGGAAGTCAAGAAAACGTTTTGTTTAGGAGTGAGGATGAAATTTAGAAAAGTCGTTATTCTGCCTTATTTTCTCCTACATAGTTGTACAAAATCTACGTTTGCGGGAGAACCAGTCAACGCATGAAGCAACCGATCATACCGGTGTGTTCGGCGGAAAATTTTGCATAACCTAAATGACACCTAACGCAAGCTAGCAAAAAGCAAATAGATAGAATAAAAAAAAATCATAAAAAGTCGATTTGTTGTTATAACTTACGTTGAAGCTTTCACGTGCAAAATCTAAAAAATTTGCCATTGCGCACAAATGACGAACACTCTCCGACGATAGCAAATTTAATGCCCGTCATTTTCGTACCAAAGTGATGGTGCTGCGTTACGTAGTTGCTGAGAAACTAGGTTTTTTCGACAGCCATATCAAAAGCAAAGGCATGCATACTTCCTAGCATCTTGACCTGCTTTACCACAGAAACCACTTGCGCACGTCCAGAAACACACCAGCATTTATTTATTATAAGAAGTGCTCGAAGTTCCGTCCGCCTACCACTAAACACGTTCTGTAGCGATTGCACAGGCTCTCTTGCACTCGTGTAAATATGTTAGGCATTGCCCTAACGGCGTCAGCAGCGTTGAATATACGGTCAACCGGATCTTCACGCGATTCAACGGGGGTTTCGTAGACAACACTCTTTAGGTAGCCCCACAAAAAAAAGTCGAAGCGAGGTGGCCAAGCTATAGACCCGCCTCGGCCGATCCACCGATTCTTGAATGCTTCGTTTAGGTATTCTCGAACCGTAGCAGAGTTGTGTGGCGGCGCACCATCATGCTAGAACCGCATTCTTAGACAAACGCTTTCCGGGACGCTTTCCAAAAGCTGGGGTAACGTATAAATAAAAAATGCGCGATAGGCAGACCTAACACTTCGTTTTATAGCTTTTGGCGTTGGCGGTTTTTTTTAATGGTGTTTTGGCGTCTCGAATGACGAATTCCGAATCAAAGCCCGCGCAAATTTCCGATAGAAGCTTGTGCGAACGGCGAATAATTTCGAAACAAAGCCGGCTGCTCAGCGTAAACAAATGCTGGTGTGTTTGTTTCCGCCAGATTAGATGCAGCTGCGTATCGCGCGTTTTTGATTCATACGTTACCCAGTTGTTAGAAGGCATCCTGGAAAGCTTTCGTCTGAAAATGCCGCCACACAACTCTGCTACGGTTCGAGAATACCTAAACGAAGCATTCAAGAATCGGTGGATCGGCCGAGGCGGGTCTATAGCTTGGCCACCTCGCTTCGACTTTTTTTTGTGGGGCTACCTAAAGAGTGTTGTCTACGAAACCCCCGTTGAATCGCGTGAAGATCCGGTTGACCGTATATTCAACGCTGCTGACGCCGTTAGGGCAATGCCTAACATATTTACACGAGTGCAAGAGAGCCTGTGCAATCGCTACAGAACGTGTTTAGTGGTAGGCGGACGGAACTTCGAGCACTTCTTATAATAAATAAATTCTGGTGTGTTTCTGGACGTGCGCAAGTGGTTTCTGTGGTAAAGCAGGTCAAGATGCTAGGAAGTATGCATGCCTTTGCTTTTGATATGGCTGTCGAAAAAACCTAGTTTCTTAGCAACTACGTAACGCAGCACCATCACTTTGGTACGAAAATGACGGGCATTAAATTTGCTATCGTCAGAGAGTGTTCGTCATTTGTGCGCAATGGCAAAATTTTTAGATTTTGCACGTGAAAGCTTCAACGTAAGTTATAACAACAAATCGACTTTTTATGATTTTTTTTATTCTACCTATTTGCTTTTTGCTAGCTTGCGTTAGGTGTCATTTAGGTTATGCAAAATTTTCCGCCGAACACACTGGTATGATCGGTTGCTTCATGCGTTGACTGGTTCTCCCGCAAACGTAGATTTTGTACAACTATGTAGGAGAAAATAAGGCAGAATAACGACTTTTCTAAATTTCATCCTCACTCCTAAACAAAACGTTTTCTTGGCTTCCGCCCATTGGGAAAAATTATTTTCTTGCCGAGCTCTATCAAACCTCGAAAGAAGTACAACTTTTTACGTAACACCCTGTATATATATATATATATATATATATATATATATATATATATATATATATATATATATATATATATATATATATATACATAAAGCTACGTAAATTATGGCGGCAAATACTGTGGCGCCAGGTTTCGACTCAAGCGCCTGACAAGTGGGAGGAGCCGTCTATGATGAACATGAGGGACGGGAACATCGCTAGTGGCCATCGAATTCAGGTGGCTGTTTCGTCGCCGGCCGTTTCTCTGGCAACTGTCGCGTCCACCACTTAGCAGCGGTTCTTGATTGATACGCATTGCGCACGGCTGATTCAATAAGGTGGCGATCGATTGCTTATCGGGTGTCTTTTCCATCCGTCCGGCCGATTTAGGATGTGACACAACATCAGACTTCGTCGAACGGACAGTTCCGCTAAAAGCGCCGAGACGGGCTTCTCTTGTTGAACTGCCAGTGTGTGAGCCGATCGACGTTGGCACACCCTCTCGAGCAATATTATAATGTTGCTATTTTTATATATAAACATATATGGTTATCCATGTGCTGTGATCATGCGCATATATACAAAGTGTTGCAGGAATATTTGAAGAGCGATATACAGAATTGTAGAGCTCGGTAAAGCAAGTGTTTTTTCCAATGGAACATAGTCTCTGAAAAGTCTTGTTTCGGAGTGAGAGTAAAATTACTACAACTTGTGACACTGGTGTTTTTGCCCGACATAGGAGCACAAAATGTGCTGTTGCGAGACAACCAGTCTTCCTATACAGAAAGTACACCTTCGTGTTCGTGATAAAATTCTGCTTCATCTCGGTCAGAAGACGCGACATGGTCGCTTAGAAGAGAATTCGCCAAAACTGAAGTTTTTTATTAGCGTTCACGCCAAATACTTCAGAATCATAACCCTACAACCACTCACAGCGCTTAAAACGGACATATTCAGCCAATGCGCAATTCATGGCGATCATTTTGGTACCAAACATATGTCAAGGCGAGATGTGGTTGCGGAGTAATTACGATTTTTCGGAGGGCATGTCCAGGTTTATGCATGAAAAATGACGCGCTGCGGCTGTCGCGCGACACGTCGGCGGTAGTGAGCGTCGCCACACAGTCATTTTACATGCACTTAATCTAGACATGCCCTCCGAATAATCGTAATTACTCCGCAACCATAGCTCGCATTGACATATGTTTGGTACCAAAATGATCGCCATGAATTGCGCATTGGCGCACTGAATATGTATGTTTTGAGCGCTGTGAGTGGTTGTAGGGTTATGATTCTGAAGTATTTGGCGTGAACGCTAATAAAGAACTTCATTTTTGGCGATTTCTCTTCTAAGCGACCATGTCGCGTCGTCTGACCGGCCTTGCATATCCTTCGGATGGAGCAGGATTTTATCACGAACACGAAGGTGTGCTTAGTTTCTGTATAGGAAGACTGGTTGTCTCGCAACAGCACATTTTGTGCTCCTATGTCGGGCAAAAACACCAGTGTCACAAATTGTAGTAATTTCACTCTCACTCCGAAACAAGATTTCTCAGAGACCATGTTCCATTGGAAAAAACATTTGCTTTAACGAGCTCTACAATTCTGTATATTGCTCTTCAAATATTCCTGCAACTACATATATATATATATATATATATATATATATATATATATATATATATATATACAGGGTGTTTCCTATTTGTGTGTCCAAAACGCTAGGGTATGGTCAAACTTGGTGAGAAAATCATTTTTGCTAATGGGTGGAAGCCGGGAAAACGTTTTGTTTAGGAGTGAGGATGAAATTTATGAAAGCAGTTATTCTGTCTTTTTTCTCCTACATAGTTGTGCAAAATCTACGTTTGCGGGAGAAGCACAAAGGAACCGATCATACCGGCGTGTTTGGCGGAAAATTCTGCACAATAAAGTATACATTACTAGTTTGCGTAGCAAAAAGCGAATAGCCAGATTAAGGAAAGTCATAAAAAGTCAAAATGTTACGTTAACGCTTTTTTGTGCAACATCGTAATTTTTTCCATTACAACCGAAAATGTACGTTCAAAAGACTACTCTCAGGCAATAGCAAATTTAATGACCACTACATTCGTACCAAAGTGATGGTGCTGCGTTACGTAGTTGCCAAGTAACTAAGCTTTTTCGACAAAAAAGCCACTTTTTTCATTAGTATTTTTTAGTGACATTGGTGCATCCACAACACGTAAAGATTGAGATGAATCTGGTTGTTCTTCGTATTTATGTTTGCTCACACATGAAGATTTTTTATCAGCCATACCGAGTGTCGCATCAAAATGCTGGTAGCTGCTTCATGTTAGTCTAACTACTTGCTAACCATGCATATTCTAGAAACATGTTAGGGGAACCTGGCCCGAAGGCGCACAAACTTTTTCAACGTGTCGGCACGGCGCTCAATCGTTCGACATGGGACACTAGAGCTGTCAAGTGCCTGCACCATTGACTATCGCTGGACATTCAACGGGGTAACGCCGCCTTTGTGCGTGAAACTCTGCTAGACTCGACACGCCCGAACCTAGAGAATATGTGACGTTTTCACCTGATTTATCCGGTGTACACGTTTATAAGGAGACAATTGTTGCCTCTTACATACAAGCAAATAAAACTGTAACTAAGTATAAAAAAAAAATATATATATATATAACATGTTACATAATCTTCATGACTTGATTGTCGTTATCTACTTGTCGGTATGCCATATATCGGAAATATTATTTTGCTTGTATAAACACCACTAGGCTGATTTCTACTCAAAGAAGATTCGGCTTACTTTGTTGCTTGTATTGCTCACATTTCTATAGTCAAATTAAAAAGCTTGAATTGAAAAAAAAGGAATAAAAAGGATATAGTAGCGGCGGGGGCGTAGGCGGCTAATGCACTGTTCGAAACGGGGCGTTGTCATGGCAATCATAGTTAGCAAAACAATCTAAAGTTCGAGCCCCCTGTCATTGCCCTGCTGCTACATACCTCTGCTGGAGAAAGTCTATATAAATCCAGTACGAAAACGCGATGACGATAGATGCACTTAGACGATATCGTGTCACAGGCAACTTAGCCTATTACGAGCGTCTAAAATGTGGTTGTCAGAGCGTGAAAAAATCTGCTTTGTCTCTGACAATAGACGCGCATTGATGGATGCCGGGAAGGAACGAATGCAACGTTGATATTTTGTTGTTTTCTAATTTTTTTAAATTTACATAGCTAGATACAAATAGATCTTATGCAACGCAACACCAAGTGCACACATGTTCGTTTAGACACTCTTTGCCAAGTACATGCGTGTGTTAAAAAAGACGTTCTTGAAACAGAAGTACGTCTTTTTTTCGCGTTAGATTCGGCAGTTTTTTTGTCGGTTTCTGTAAAACTCTTTATTTTTTTAGGTTTGACTTTGACCTTGGCTGTTATAATCACACCAACTGTGTGTGTAGTAAACGCTCGACTGGTGAATCTACATGCCCGGGGACAGTTTGGTCGCGTCTCTTAGGGATCGGATTTCTTTTGAATCCTCCGGCATTCGCTCGTTTTGTATTTCGGCGCATGTTACGGGACAGAAATGCTAAGGCGTATGATATTCAGTTAGGATAAGTTACCAGACTCGCTTGATATTGCGACTGAGGGCGGTCGCCATTTCTGTGAAAAGCAACACGGAGGCCGTTTGTATTACTGCACTCGCGATTACATCGACCATGTGCGTAAGCGATGGCGAAGCAGCGCACACGGATATTAAATAATACCGACAGCACGGTGTAAAACGTGCGAGACCGAGCAGCAACACCCAAAACTCAGTGCAGGCTATCAACACCAAGGTAGCAAGCACCTCAGGAACTGCCAGAAGTGTAACCTCCAGTGCAGATGAAGACGGCAGCCCACTGTTTCGAAGGCAACGTGTTTAGAATGTACAACGACCTACATTTAAAAGTGTGAGACGCTAATCTTTCGGCACAGAATTGACAAAACTCGGCGACCGTCGATAAGCTCGATGATGCACGGAATCTGATGTACATCACTGAACTCACTGGTCTGCAAGCCAAAGCGGCATCAACGAATATCGACAACATCTGGGATGTCATCAGCCATATGTTAGCCCAGATTTTCAAGAAGAATAGATACTGCAGAAACTCCGCCGGCGCTATCGAAGTCAAACGCATTTGCAGAAGAGCAGCTCCCGGCCCACAGCAGACTTCTATATCGACGATGAGGTGCTGCTCAAATTCATGGGAGCCCCGTTGGCCACCGCAAATCTTGGCTTTCAGAGTTTAGGCCATCATTCTTACAGCGGTCAAGTGGCATGCGTGAATTGCGGCAGTAACCGACATCTAGTCAGGGACTGTAAGAATGCTTTAAGATGCGCAAGCTGTGGAGGTGCGCATCAATTTGCACTACAGCTTGGGAAAAAAGCAGAATTATCACCGATGCACAGGCCCTTTGACAGATCCAGTTCGACTACCCCGTGATCACGATTAAACCACCGGCGTATCGGACGAATCCGGCACCGTGCGAAGAAGGGGAGAACGTTCTTCGTTCCTACGCCTCAGTCGTCCGTGGGATCTTTGCTTTCAGTTCGGATAGAACATCCAAGAAGACCATTACGCTCGCCCCACTCAAGGCATTGAGATCTACGATTTGCCGACATAGAAGGCGCCCCTGCCAGGTGGGGCACCGCCGAACCTCTGGCACTACCTAGATGGACTTGTCGCCATCGAGGGCGCGCCTCACTCGGATGGCAGATCGCCTCGCAAGACTCGCCAGTGGTGCAAAAATGCTAAACGGCCTCGACTCTCAAGCATCCAGCGCACTTTGAAACCTTGCCAATCATCTCGGTCTAGTCATCAGGCTGTTATCAGCCCTCGAGGTGAAGAATCCTGTCGATCCAAAACACCATGTCCCAAGACGCCTCCGAAAATAATGCCGGTCCGACCCACTCAGGCGACCTCCCGCTCATTGCCAAAAGAGATTTTTTTAGCAAAGAAGTCAAACGGCACATAACGGCAATACACTGGGAGACTAAACTCTCACTGCTACGCCTTGCCAGCAACCCCGTCGATGGCATCGATGACACCCACTTGCGCGACAAACTCGTCGAGTACACCAAGACATACAAATGATTTGACACCATTCTTAAAAGCGCCCGCCCTCCAGTTGCCGCGGCGCTGGTCGACACACTCTCACCAGTGCGCCACAAAGACGACGCGCTCAGCTGGGCCAACCTACTGGTTGGTGTTCGCGCATGCAGTTCTCAGAACTCCATCCCTAAAACGCAACAATCTTAGTTGAGCCACATACCTCAGAGACAGAATCAATAAACAGAAATCAGATCATGAATCTCTACGAGATTCGGCCCCGAGGGTGCATCGGAACCATCGTTATAACGAGGATGAAGTTGCCGCAAGGGAAGAAACTAGGCTACTTGGCGAAAGCGACATCAAAGACGCCGCTTGCTGCAAAAAGCCAGATGGGTCGCTTCGCCATCTCTTCAGCTTTCCGCAAAATTGCGCCTAAAGCTACTGTCAGACTAGGAGCAGCGCCCGTGTGCGAAAAGCTTAGGGCTCACCAGCTTGACTTTAATACACCCAGTGGCATCGAAGCCGCGGTCCACACTACAAAAGCCTTCATTACCAGTGCACCCAACAATTTCGTCGTCGCCAAGCTTGATTTTTAAGATGCCTTCAACCAGGTCCGTCGTGACCGCATATTCAAAAACAGTACTAGTCCCCTGGTTGACCAAGCCTTTAAATCCAGATCGGAACTCTCACTTCGTGACAGAACGATTTTTCGTGTGGCGGTGATCCACTTTGGTCGGCCATTGTTTTGGTTTGCAATTTAGGGACTAGTCGATTCTATCTAGTCTCCCTTGAATTTCTGGTACCTAGACGATGGCATCCTCGGGCAGAAGCATCAGTGGTGCAGGCAGACATCAAAAGAGTTGTCGACTTCGGTCTGCAGAGTGGGCTTGAGCTTAACTCCCAGAAGTGTGAACTTATTTACAATGGCCGGCCTAGCCAATCCGCTTTCAAGGCACTTTTTCCAGGGTGCACACTCGTCGATGTAGCAGAAATGATGCCCCTGGTTTCTCCTGTGGAGTCGGCCGTCATTCGTCTGAATTTCGGCTTAGTTCGCTCGGACTATTTGGACGATTCTCGCTAAACTCGCGGATGATTTTAATGCATGGTACGCGCTGTAGGGACACTGAGCAGTTTTGCCTGGTCAGACAGAAGCGGAGATTCTCTATTCTGCGTACGAGTTCCGGACGAATGGCGGACCCCACAGGGGACTCCAGAAGCATCATTTCTGCTGCCTCGACGAGTTTGCACCCTAAAAGGAATGCCTGCTGCTTCTTCCTTGATGGTGCAATCGTCTAGGTACCAGAGGTTCAAGGGAGACTGAGCAGAATCGACCCGATCCTGAATGGCCAGGTGAAACAATGCGGACCAAGGGGGTCGCCCTGCTGCACGCCGCTACACAAAGAATCGTTCTATCACCAAGTGAGAGCTCTGATTTGGATCTATAGGTTTTGTCAACTAGAGGGGCCTCTACCCCATCGACCAGTGCGTTTTTCAGTATATGGTCATGACAGACCTGGTTAAAGTCTATTTTGGAATCGAGCTTGGCGACGATGAAATTGTTGGGCGCACTGGTAATAAAGGCTCTTGTAGTATGGCCCGCAGCTTCGATACCATTGGGTGTATTGAAGCTAAGCTGGTGAGCCCAAGCTTTTCGTATACGAGAGCTGCTCCTAATTTGAGAGTGATTTTTGCCGCAATTCTGCGGAAGATTGGGCAGACGATTTGGAGCAGCGACACATTCGGCTTTTTAATTGCGATGAGGCGATTACCAAGAAGGGCAGGGCGGACGCCCTCAGGTACCGTACCACTACTGGTGACATCAACCACTTTTCCTAGCTCGCGCAGTAGACGGCTGGCGATATTTGCATTAGTCGTGGCAAGCAGGTCTCTGAGATGGCCCGGCCGCAGGCCGTCCATGCCTGCGGCAGACCCCACCTGAAAGGTCCACACAGTCTCGCGGATTAGTTTTTCACTGTTGACAGGCGGCTCGTAGGGTGGTCTTGGCGGCCGGTCGAGGTCGGCCGCCTCTCTAGGGTGTTTCGAAGTAATTTCTACAAAAGCGTCAGCTGCGCAGGCCGGACTCCCCACAGAGCCCAGTTGCTTGCTTGGCGGCAGCTTCATCCTCGCTATGTCGCATGTGCCACTGCGCTCTCGGGACAGAGTCGGGTGAGGGCCCACGACCTAATCTGTGTTCCTCCATTCTGCCTCTGAGGTATGTGGCCCAACTAAGATTGTTCCGTTTTCGAGGTGAAGTTTTGAGAACTGTTTGGGCGAACACCAGCTGTGGCCCAGCTGCGCGCGTCGTTCTTATGCCGCATTGGAGAGAGTGTGCGGCAACTGCGAGCCGAGAGCTTTGCAGCTTTGTGCTGCCGTCATATGCCGTTTGATTCCCCTTGTAAAGCTCTTTTGCGTGCAAGTAACCGTGCTGTAGAGGGGAGCGGGGTTAGGGTCCCTGCATCCGGTCCGGTGGTCCGTCTGCGGGGGTCGTCTGACTGGCTCGGACCTGTCTTATTTTCGGAGGTGTCTTGGGGCATGGCGTTCTGGACCGACAGGCTTCTTCAATTCGAGGGCTGATAAGAGCGTGATAACTGGACCGAAAAGATTGGCAAGGTTACGAAGTGCGCTGGCTGCTCCAGGGTCGAGACCCTTCAGCAGTTTTCCAGCGCTGGTGAGTCCTGCGAAGGGGTCTGCTTTCCGAGGGAGGTGCGCCCTCGATGGCGACAAGTCCATCTAAGTAGTGCCAGAGGCTCGGCGGTGTCCCACCTGGCAGAAGCGCGTTCTGCTTCGGCGATCCGTAGGTCTCAATTCTTTGAGTGGGGCGAGCGTAATGGTCTTATCGGATGCTTCATCCAAACTGGGGGCGACGACCTCACGCACGACTCAGGCGTAGAAACAAGGAACATTCTCCCCTGCCTCGCACGGCGCAGGATTCGTGGGCTCCGACGAATCCGCCACCGTGCGAGGCATATATATATATATATATATATATATATATATATGTATATATACCTGTGTATATATATATATATATATATGTATATATATGCTGTTAAAGGATCTCCGACAGGTTGACCTTAGGACTGTAATTAGTATATTTAAGCTCAAAATGCTTTTCACAGTAACATATTGCTTCAGACCCATATCCTCCACGTTAATATTAGACAACCTCAAGAATCCCGCAGAAGAAACAGAGCAGTGATCTGCAAAATAACCTGGCACGGATACTAGCAGTACATCTGTTTAAAGGAAAAATGTTTTCAAATCAACGAATGCGTTTGTAAATATTGTGGCGAAATTAACATCGACCGATATCACGTAATGAAATGTTTATAACTAAACACCAACTCATTAAGAACTGCTGTAATGAACGTACGTTTCCGGAATAACCCGCAAGTATTGTGAAAATATTCTAATAATAGTAAATAAACATTAATATATATATATATATATATATATATATATATATATATATATATATATATATATATATATTTATATATATATAAGCCATATCAATGAATATTTGATACGTGGAACGCTTTTATTTGTCAGATGCATTATAGATATGCCATGTCGTACATGTTGCTCAAGTAATTATGCCATGACGGTCATATGCAATATATATATATATATATATATATATATACGTTTTGTCAGACCCCCAACGTTCAGCAGCATAATATTATAATTATATTTTTGTAAACCATGTCAATGAATGGTAAACACGTGGAACACTCTTTTAGTTGCCAGATATATTAGATCAATATACATGCCATGCTGTACACGAATACTCAAGTAATAATGCTGCGACAGTGATACACAGTGAGCTCATATATATATACATATACATGCATACCAACATAAGCATGTTGGGTTGTTGCCGTTTCAAAAACTAGCGTACCGTCGTCATCGTTGTAAATTGCGGACATTCAATCTTCAGCAACAGGCTGCCAGGCCAGGTGGGCGCGCATTCTGTAGTAGCAACATGGCAAGCATCTGCATGGTAATGATGATGAGATAGATGATGCTGATGATACTATTATTATTATTACAATTATTATTTATTACAGCGATTACTATTCATCAGCATTTGTTTGTCTTGTTAGTTGTCACGTGCGTCACGAGGGCCGTGTTGTCATCATCTGAATGTTGTCATTATCTGGCCACTTGTGCCCTCCTCCTGTGTGCCCTTTCCTTCATGCAATTGGTTCGTTTGGCAGCAGCAGCAGCAGCAACAGCAGCAGTACCAACAACAGCAACAGCAGCAGCGGGCAGCTTGGTTTGCTGGCGCTGGTCAATGGGTCGACCGATTGGTTGGCGCGACGATGATGGGGACGACTTCATCGACTTCAACAACAACAACAACAACTAGCTCGATAGCGATAGTGACTTCGCGGCCGCCGCCGTCGTCGGGCGTAGTGTCGATGAAGAGACTACGCTGTCGACAACGTTGTCGATGAAGACTGCGCTCGCGCGACAACGTGAAGGCTACGAAGGCAAAGTCTATGAAAGCGCCGACGACCACGTCGATCAAGACCATGAGGATAATGATGAGGATGATGATGGGCACGTCGACCAGGACTGGTACGAAGACGACTGGCCCAAGCCCGGCATTTGCGGTGCCGGTCCCGTTGGTGTCCGCCCCAGACACTAGTTGTCGTTGTCGTTGTTGTTGTTCGTTCGGTTGGGTAGTTGTTGGCGGTAAAGAGACAGGCAGGCAGGCAATCGTGGGTGTGTGCCCACGCCAACCATGCCATGATGCCAACGACCATGATGCCCGCTTTGTTTCGTTCGTGTCAACCAACCAACCGATCGACCGACCAACCGACCGCATGTGACCGCATGACGGGCCCTGCCGGCGCTCGTAGGCGAGGGAGGGCCCGTTGTACCCTCGCCTGGCAACAGCGGCGGCCCATGGCGGCGGCGGTAGCGGCGGCTGCAGCCATCGCACGGCAGTGCTGACGGCGGTGGCTGGCTCCACCCCCTTGTGTGGAACTCGGGTACGCGCGCGCGTCTGAAGCCTGAGGCGCCGCGCGAAGGCCCCTGTTACAAGCAGACCACCACTGGGTTTGCTCGACAGCTGCTGCTGCTGCCTCTGGCGCTACTGCTGTCGTCGTCGTCGTCAGCCCGCGGTAGAGAACCATGGTTTCCGCTGCAGCGTGCCGGCCATAGAAGACACGCACCTCGCACGCCGTACACTCAAATGCCGGCACGCAATAACAGATGACGACGTATCGAACGAGCATTCAGTGGATCCCGTTAACGATGATACTGTATAGGAATGACCTCTTCGATTAATTGTTGGGTGGACGGTGGATAGGAATCATCCCTCTCTCCCGTCTCCTTATTCCTCTCTCTCTCGCTCTCTTGTGTTCCTTGTTCTCTCTCTTGTTTTTCGGTCACTTTTGTCTCTCGCCCTCCTTGGTGGTGGTAGCCGGTTGCGATGCAATAATAATAATAATAGGAATAATAATAATTATGATCATAATTAATAAAGTATGAATTAATTCATTGACTGCATAACTCGTTCATGCACACGCGTTCAAGAGGATGAAAAGCCAAAGTCGAGGGACGCTGTGGGATCGGAACTCGAGTCGACTGTTTTTGAGGTCAAGACGGTTTGCAAGAAAGTGCACCCAAGATATGCGTGTTTAGTGCCAACGAAACGCTCTTTTTGCTGGACGGACCGGATAATGCTAATTATGAAGACGAAGTTTTCCTTCCCGCAAGAACAAGTGAAGGAAAATCATCGACGAATAGGCGGTTAACTGTCAACTACCAACCGCCGTTGTGCCGTTTGTTAGACCTGCCGTATCTTTGTGTATGCGTGTAGTGCATAGTGTGACACAATCGATAGTAGAACTATTGAACCACAGGATGATTTTGGTGAACTAAACCGTCCTGCTACTCTGCTACGTGATCTTCGGCAGCACTCGTTGTAGTTCCTAAAGTTCCTCGGCTGCCACAGAAACGACGACTGCAACGGTAACGATTGTCGGCTACAACACCAACACCAAAAACAACGACGAGGGCGACGCCCGGCAAAAGGTGCAGCATGAAACCCAAGCACGTGCGGCAGTCAAGAAAAAGAAGTTCCTGAAAATCCGACCAACTTCAGTGTAGTTCTTCCTCGGAAATCGTGTTACGAATGTTCACGTATAGGCGTGTGAGTGTTGATGCACGATTGGCGGGCGCGTATGTGCAACTCATGTGCAGTGTTTGTGCATTTGTAAAGTGACAGTGGTTTTCATAGTTAGCTCGTGAACGTGTCATCCGGTTGATGTCAGTCGTCGCGTGACGTGTAGTGTAGTAGCAACAACAACAAAAACAATAACAACAGCAACAACAACAAACAACAACACAACGTACACTTTCAGCTAGCTGCTTCCGTCTCTAGATAAGGTTTGATCGAACAGCTTTGGCAATAGCCTTGTTTGCGTTGTGTCCAACCATCGGCGACCCACGGCGAGAGTGCGCGTCCTTTTAATTAGTGGTCGGCAGCTGGGTAAATAATAAACATTTGTGCCCGCCTAATTCCGGTGATACGCTGCCGCGTGTTCGCGTGTATGGTCGTATGTACAAGTAGTAAGTGTACACGCACGTGCTGAGCGAGCGAGCGAGCGGTGCAAACCGGTTGGTCGAGAGGCAGAGGGTGGGACGAACGGACGGAAGAAAAACAAACACGCGCATGGAGTGGTCCCGCAGCAAAGCGGCGTCGTCGTCAATGAACGCCCGTCTCAATAAAAAGACCGGCGTGCTCATGGACAAGCAGCAGCAGAAAGCAAAGGTGCAAGAAAAATACTTTGTTGTTGTTGGTGGTGTCGTGGCATAAAGTTCTAAATACGTGCAACGTTTACCGGCGCGGTAACACACCGAAAGATTGACAGACAGGCAGACGCGCAAGCAAACAGGCAGCTGGGCTGGACGGTATGATGATAACGTAATTGGTTGCTGTTTGTTGAGTAGTCTTGCCATCATGGAGCTCAGCTGCACTCTGCATCGAGCATCAATCTCGCCGTTTGTCACAACGTGATCATTAGCAAGAGCTTGCCGTGACGTTAGTGAGATATATAGGTTTGCTTTGCTCCGTTCATCTTTGTCGCTTGTCGTCGTAGTTTTGTCTCATAATCGGAAGCATAGAAGCTTTGTCTCAGTCATCATCATAAGCGTCACAGTCACGGTGTGCAGAGTCACGTCGTTACGGATCATACGGCTAGCTTTGTGTGTCGTTGTAGCTGTGACACCACCGACCAGACACCGACTGTGGCTTGCGTAACGATCCGCCGGGGACAGTGATGTGCGTCAACAACATGAAAAACAAGGACCAAGAAGACCAAGAAGAAGAAGAAGGAGAAGAAGAGGCAGCAGCTGCCGCAGCAGGCAAAAAAGAGCATCACCACAACAATAACAACAACAGCAACAATAATAACAACAAGAACAATTACAACAACAACAACAACAGCAACAACAACGAGCAGAACGACGAAAAAGTCATCCGGCCACTGCTCTCTAGCTAAAAACACGTCTGCCCTGCCAGTGTTCCATTAAAAGTTTAAAGCAGATGCCCCCCCGTTACCCCATACAGTGTTCCACGGCGCCCCCCCCCCCCCCGCCTCCTTTCCTCTGCAGAGTTCCGAAGAGCGAAACAAGGCTGTCGGACCGGTCGACCCTTTTCGTGTTCGTCGTTCTGGCCGCCGCCAGTGCAGTGAGTGCGTGGAGTGTGCGTCGCTTGCCTCCTCATTGCGCCGTTTTTATCGTCGTCGTCGTCATTGACGTGGTCCTCGAACATGTCGGTCTAGGAGTATACGTTTAGTGTACGACGACGGCCGGTGAAGGTGGAGCCGGTGGCGTATTTGCACGTGTGTATGAATGGCTGCGGTTTCCGCTTGCTAATCAAGGTTTGTTGTCGTTGTTGTTTGTGCGGGTGTCGTCGCTGCGTGGACTTGGCGGTGCTCTTTTTTCTATCCCCTCCTCCGCCGCCACAAATCTCTGTCCCCTTCAGGTCTCTCAAAAAACCGGCACAAAGACAAAAGAAAGAAAGAGAGAAAGAAAAAGAGACAAAACCTCCTAATGACCCCCAGTAGCAGAGGCGTTTGACTATCGTGAGACGGCTGGAAACGTAGTCTCAAGAAGACAGACCGGGGAGAGAAGAGCGCGCTCGCGAGAGAGAGGACCAAGATTTGCGACTTGGTCACCCTTGGGCCTATCTTTTGTCGTTAGAAAAAGAAGGACCAGCGATTTACGCGCACAAATGCGACACACTCTCCAGCCTTGACCCCGCCGCACAGGCTAGACTCATCCCGAACCATCATCATTCAATCTTCTTCAGCTATTACAGAGAGCCAAATTAGCGAACAAGCTAACTATTCCAGGCCTATCGTTCGTTGCGTGCAGGCGACGCTCGAGCCCACAGCGGCAAAGACCACAAAGAAGAGGATTAGGCACGCCTGTTGCGACAGGAACATCTAGAGCACATACAGCGGGAGCAACAGCAACAACGATATCGCTGGTAAAAACAACGCCTAAGGCATCAACAACCACAACAACAACAAAAATGTCGACCACAACAGGTCGACAACAATAGGATTAATCGCCACAGCAAGTGGAGTTTTAAAAGCAGCAAACACGTCGGCAGATCCGACAGCGTCGACAACGACAATAACACCCAGTGCGTGCACTTTCGACAACCACTTCCACGATGTCTACGAAGGAACTATTGGACAATTCAACGAGCTCGGCCTCGGGCACGAACAATGAGCCAACGGCCCACGATGATGGCGCTGTTGCTACAGCCTCAGCTTCAGCGTCAGCCGTCACCACCGCTAACAATGCCCAGCTCCCAGCGACCCGGCCGCGAACTTGGAACTCATCAATGCCGACGTCAAACGCGACGGGTCGCCGGTTAGCCGAACCCAGCGTGCCGACGACGAAGACGACGACCGCCACCACCAGTGGAGTGGGCGCTAGCACCTCAACAGGCCCAACAACCCCCGCTGGGGCGGCAACGGCGCCGACTTCAGCGACGGCCCAGCTGCTAAAGTTGGGCTCGTCGAACCCGACCACGCTCGAGGAGCACCGCCGGTCGTCGTACGTCGGTCGCGACTCAGCGCCACCCACCGCGACCGCGGCCAACCTCAGCCGGCGTGAGGCCGAACAGCGAATGGCCACAATACGCCAACACTACTATCCCGAAGGCGAATGGGGCTGGGCTGTTGTGGCGTGTGCCGCGTTCGTCAACGCGTTGACGTTTGGCCTTCAGCTGAACTTCGCCGCCGACATACACCGGCACATCGTGCAGCGATACGGACGGGACCACTACTTCACAGCCTGTAAGTTTAGCTTGCTTAGTTATTATTAGTATTTATATATATATATATATATATATATATATATATATATATATATATATATATATATATATATATATATAGTTTTATTTGCTTATATGTAGGAGATAACAATTGTCTCCTGTTGAACGTGTACACCAGGTACTACAAGTGAAAAATATTATTATTTATTTTTTTTTTTTTATTATTATTTATTACATGTTAAATAATGTTACAATTGTGAGGTCTGAACGTATTATTGCAAATTCTTTAAATAATTATTTCACTCCATGGCGCCTAAAATAGATGCCGCGTTTCCTCTGCAAACGGCCAAAGACAACGCTTGCCTCAAGAATTGACCCTCTCTTTGGTCGCCTGTGACCTCCTGAATTCGCTTACTCAAATCTTTGAGAAATGCTTCGGTTCCCTTGCTGATTGGTCCTAGCGTCTCCATGGCAATAGGCACGAAAGTATATCTTGTTTCCAGTCCAGTGTATTTAACGCGTTTTCTGGCTTCCGCATGCTTTGCCACCCACCCCGGCTCAACTGAGCTGTGGTGTAAATAGGAAGCCGCGGTGGTGCACGAAACCGTTGCATCCCAAGCAAGGGACTTCCCATGAGACCATAATAATTATTATTATTATTACGGCGCCCCACTTACGCCACGTGCTAGTCGTTAAACTTTTTCGAATTCCAGTTAACGACAATTAAAAGCCCGGTGGCGTGGTGGTTTAAGCCTGCGCCTCGCAACCGGAGGGGACACATAGGTGCGCGGGTTCGAGCCCCACCGTTGCACATTTGTATTTATGGGGGTCCGTCTGTGAAGCAATGTGAAAAACAATTCCGTGGACGTTAAATCTTGGCTGAGGGTCAGCTCGAAAACTTTATAGTTAACGACAATTAAATGTGATGTAGACATGGGCTGTGTAGCTATAGGTAGGGCTGAATACGTCTGCTCCAATTTGTTTAGGAACTAATGGTAACGCATCGGAGCTAACAATTCTGTTCGGCCGAACGTGTAAATATCAGTTGTCAACCTAGGGTTCGTCTAATTCAATAAAGTCTGTCTAGCAGAGGCCTCGTTGTCTCGTCGTATGACAAGTGACCAATTCTGAGCAAACTGCATTAGTTTGTATCTAAGAGGGGCAGGACGTCCAACCTCTCAATTCGTGAGAATAGTCTATCCCTGAATATTTCCCACAATTGTTAGCTTCAGCTAACTTGGTCTGTCTGTAATCACACATATGCTGAGAGGCGAGGCGCGTTTTAATCGTATGTCTAAATTAAATACGCTAGTACCTTATAAAGTAATTCAAATAAACGGAATGCCGCCTGGCGCCAACAAGACGCCAACGCCTGGCGCCGAATCATGCGGTCGTGCCTCGCGCAACGTAGGTCTCCAGTAGTGTTAGCGATACGAACGGCAGAAGAGATGGACTAGGTCTAACAATTCCACCGACGGCTACCACCAACAGGCCCCCTACCGGCACACTCGTGCCGCAGCAAAATGGTACAAAACGACGGCGTTTTTTTTTGCCCTACTAGACACGAAATTGCGTACACTTTTTAATCTAGGAAATCTAAATAGAAATCGGGCACGGTACTCGCCTTACTTCAAAAGGTTGTGTTTGCACTTAGTTTATCGTGCCGAGTCTATGTAGAAGTAGTAGTAGTGGTAGTAGTAGCAGTAGTCGGTGGCGTAGTGGATTAAGTCTCCGCCTCGCAACCGGAGAAGACACATAAGTGCGCGGGTTCGAGCCCCCACCGTTGCACATTTGTATTTATGGGGGTCCGTCTATGAAGCAATGTGAAAAACAGTTCCGTGGACGTTAAATCTTGGCTGAGGGTCAGCCCGAAAACTTTAGTAGCAGCAGTAGTAGCTCTAGACAAACAGGTATAACAGGAACTTGATCTAAAGCCAGATCGACCTTAAGAGACCTGGTCACGTGCCTGTGATCCTGTCAATGCGGTGACGGAGCAACATCCAGTAGCGGGGTCAATTTGGTTATGCCCAAGCAGCAGCGGCCACGCGTATACACGACGATGACGAAATATAGCGCCACTTCCTATTAGCTTTTATGGGGAGAGAGCGAGCGAGAGAGAGAGACAGACGTGTAGCACGTTCGAAACGTGTCTTTTCCGCTTAACAAAGGGCAGCGCACTAACACAAACGTGCTACAACAATCTGCTCTGTTGTCTGCCCAGCGGCCACCACCCAACCGATCTCTTCGGGCACGTTCCGCGCGTAATGGGCTGGCTTGTGTGAACGCGGCGCACTGCGCTTACATACATGTATGAATTAGATGGCGATCATTATCATTATCTACGGCCGTTAGCCAGGCAGAAAAACCAACAAGCATAAAGTTCTGTTACAGGCGAGCTTTGAGTTAGATCCGGTACTCGTCCTCTTCTCGGAAGATGCGGAATACAGTCGCAGCAGATGCGACTGTTAAACAAACTTTTGGGTTGAGTGTTAACATGTTACGAACACACGTTTTGCCGCTTGTTGGTAATATTGACGGCTGGCGTTACGTGCTGGCTTTATGTTTTTATTGCTTTGTGTTGCAAGCTATGCAATTGATTGATTAATCGTTTGTCGCTCTTGTTGTACTGCTGTTCCTGTTGAAGTGGATGGTGCGTTCTTCTGTACTGATGAGCGAGAGCAGAGATTAATTCAAACGCGTCACAAAATGTCGACATACATGCTAGATGCAAAACATGCGAACAATTAACTTCCTAGTACATAGTGAATATATGGTGCAGAATATGATTCACAACATATGCAACGGAAGAAAAATTGTTTAGAACTTATAACAATCGGTGACGATTCGGCATGACTCTATCTATGATACCGGTTACGGGCGGCACTATTAAGGCGGTGTGGTCTGTTTTTTTACAGGGGCCAGGAGCAAAAATGCATTACGCACACCCTGTGCTCTGGGTAGTGTGGAACTTTCAAACCCACTAAAAACCTGGTTATCCCCTAACCTACATGACCGGTATATTAGGCGGCGCGTGGTCTAGGATATGTCTAATGCACTAGTCATGGTCGTCACCTACCAAGGTGTCGCTCGTTCAATCGTTGTTGTTGCCAGCAACCATGCTGTCATAAGGACTGTTAGGGAAACCTAGAAATCTCAACAAAACCGCTTATGCTATGCTACCGTTCTAAGCGCCTGTTATGTAAAAGGGTAGCATGTGTACTTGAGTATGTATGCCAAGTGACGAATAAATCCATCTATACAACCATAAAACAGCAAACGATCAAATTAAGAATGACGATAGTGCTATTTTGCAGGGTGTGTACTGAGTCAGCAGTACCTTCCTTGCATTTGCGTTTCGATTGCCATAAGCGTACGCTGTTTGTATAAGTTCCTTTTCGCGGCAAAAGAAACCGAACACTTCTTAGAAAATTCACAGGCGTCACTTTATGACACTCAGCTGGACTCAGTCGTGACCATGGCCGTGGTGGTCCTAAGGGGTCCTGGAGGCGACGCCCGAGAATTGCAGTGCGTATTATACGTTTTATGGGCGTACATATAGCTCTCTTATTTGACGTTGGTTGCAACTATAATGCCCAAAAAGTTTTCTGCCACCAACTTGTTTTTTCTAACAATTTTTATAATCAAAACCGGCCTCATAAAAGTATGTAAATAATTCCGACAACTTTGGACATTTTACATAAGAAGATCGAGCTATTTTCTATTTAGTGCGCATTAAAATACGACAAAATTGGACAGTGCTACCGTCCAGCATGATAGTGAGCTTGCTTTTGATCCGCCGGAACACAGCAATGGTAGGCGAGCTGCCTGCCATAAGCAATGTTCAATTGCAAAAACTGCCATGGTATGCATCGAATTGGGGCCATCGTCTTAGAAGTGCCTCGCTGATTTGGTTGGTAAGGCTTCACTAGTTGCGAGTGAGGTTGGTAAGAACCTACAAGCCACTATGAATGCAAAACGAAACGAGCTTTCAGCTTGCCGGTTTTCCCGAGAGACAGAAAGAGGCCATAATAATCGGTTACCTAGGAAACTTCCTTAATCAATAAGCGGAAGAAGAAAAACTCAGAAAGAGAGAGAGAGAGAGGGGGGGGGGCGAAGAAGCTGACGTTCCCCTAAGTAACTTCTAATCGCCTGCCGTACTCGTGGAGCGATTATAAATGGTCAATGATTTCCAATGCTGGCGCAACGATGCGACCGACAATGCGTTACACACTGGAGGCTGCGCCGATGTGAAACAGCGAAACTGGGCGATCGTGCCTATATGCAACAATTGTTGTTGTTAACCCTTGTATATATTATCGTTAATATTACGCGTGTGTGTGTGCATTAGCCGTCCGTTGAAATACATGCACGCATCTGTTTAGTGTCTGTGTGTACAGCAAGTTCGCACTCGTTGGCGTATTTAGCATGTTGTCAGTTTATACGCCGCGCGAAGAACCCCCGCGCGCCCTCACTGCGCTGTGTTGGCTAGTTCTAGCTAATCCAACCGACGCCAAAGATAACCGTTATTTGTTGCCAGGGCCACCCCCCTCCTTCGTCCACCGGCGCGGCTGGGGGGTCGTCATCATGTCACCATCGTAGACGTTCTGTGTTCTGCGGAACTTTTGTTCGACGCTTGTTGATGACACCTTACAGTACATAGCATCAGCATCGACATTGTGAGCATGGTCATCACTACGTTTTGGCATCACCATCCACAGAAACGATGGTGATGGTGGTTGATGACGATGATGATGAAGGCGATGATGATGAAGATGATGATTATGGCCATCATGTTAATCATCTTCAACCATGGCAACCATCATCGTCTGATCCGCCCGGAACTGTACGAGCTTGTAGCTGGCCAACCACCCATAGCATGTAGCTCGGCGCCTCTGGTCTTAACGAGCTGTCGTTTGCCATCCGCCGTCTCACAACAGCAGAACCACGCCGTGACGGGCTAAGCGAAGGTCGTGCCGGACTGGTCTGACCTTTGGCGGCCGGGGATCGGAAAAGAAGCCCGGCTTGTCTTTGTGCTTAAAGTTCGTCTTGAAGAAACAAGCAGAGAAAGAGAGAGAGGGAGAGAAGAGGGAACATGTTAGAAAACATATTACGGACATGTTGAGGACATATCTAGGTTTTCCTGATAGTTCTTTTCCTCTTTCTTGGAGTTCTTGTCGTCATCATTATCACCATCACCATCATCGCGAGCATCTCTACGAAACGTCGTTGCTTCAGAAGACAACTCGGCGTTGTTGTCGCGTCATGGAGATGCTTTGTCATGGCGATGCTTCGTGATGTTCTGCAGTTTGCGGCGATCTACTTAAGCTCGGATTCTGTTTGCTGGTACCACGGTGGTGGCTGCGGCGGCGGCGGCGGAAGCAGCAGCAGCAGCCGAACCACCACGAGCACGACGTAACTGCTGTTCCTCGTCGCGTGCCGCCGAGCAGACGACGGAAACATTGCGGCTTCGACACGAAGCCGTACGCTCGCGTTGTTGAGCGAGCTCGCGCTGCAGATGGATGACGATGTTATCGACTTCGAGTCGGTACAACTCGACTACAGCTACCGGCGTTGTACTGCTACTACTAACTGCTCAGCCGAACAGTGTCTAAGGAACGCGCCTACAAGCAGAACGCCCAGTACAGGAATACGTCATGATGCTTGCACATTCATAGAGGATACAAATATGACGAACGCTTTTTTTAGATACTCGTACACATACACATATATATATATATATATATATATATATATATATATATATATATATATATAAACATATATATATATATATATATATAGAAAATATTGTGATGATTTATTAATAATTTACAATACGTTTGCACACTCGGCAGTGCTCGCCTTAATAAAAATGGTGGTAAAACGGTGTCACGTGAAGTTAAGAGTCAGTTGTCCGTGTCCTTGCTTGATGGTAGCCCCCGCTCTTATGGACCCGGTGCGAGCGGTATATCCTCAAGGTTCCTTGCAAAGTTAAAACGGTGAGATCCATAAGATTCCTCTTCGTGACGCCGAGCCCCAAGAGCGTCCTCGCAGATTCGGAGTCCCATACACCACTCATAGAGATAGTGATGGATCCGAATCTGCGAAGTTTTTGTGGGTCGGGGAGCGCCGCTCTTAGGAACTCGACGTCATATTTGGCGATCTTGTCTTGCCGTGCTTTTGCCAGGTCCCGGTTCGGGCCGCAAACCTCGGCATCTAAAACCCAGACCTCGGTAGGTGTTGTTATTACGAGGTCGGGCCTTAGACCCGGTGCGCCCGGTCGACGGAATACTCGCTCACGAACCACCTCATGACCCCTTTCGCGGAGAAGACGCGCCACGCGGTCACAGACGTCGTCATGCCTCTTTATAGTTTATTTGTGTGTTGTATCGCACATCTGAGCGACATGAGCCAACGTCTCAGGCGTATGACATTCGTGCCTACAACGTTTGTTGTAGCCCGGGCGTCCCCTGGCCAATCAGAATATTGCACCGTCTCCCGAAAGGGAGTTAGACCCACATCAGCGCAGGGGTTCCCCGTGATTACGGGGCCAGAAGGTCCTCCCGACCGGTGGTCTGCTTTCATGTGGCCACTTCTCACTCGCTTTGCCTATTAAGCCAAGGCAGCAGGCGTCCCGGACTGTACCACCGGGTGTCAACCGGGGCATTAACCGTCCAGCCCGGGGGTCCTCGTGCAGAACGGTCCCCCCGTATTGGCAATAGCCTTAACAGCCCTCGAATGGGCCACGACAGGATGACAATATAAGTTCGTTACCAACCAATCTCTATCGTATGCCAATAACCATATAGGTGTATGCGCTCGGTTTCCGTCAAACGTATACCGAGTTTGGTGTCCGTGTCGTGTGTTTTCTCTTTTCTGTTGTTATACGTGTGAAAAAAATGTGTCGTGAGGTCGTCGAAAGCGGCTGCGCATTAGACGATGGAAAACGCAAGGCGTTTACGCAGCCTATATGCTGCGTGTATTTTTTATCGCATAGATTTATACATGCACGTGTGTTTTTAAGTGTGCGTGTGTGTGTGTTAGATGCGTGCGTATTTACTGAGACTCTCTTAACCGAGGCATTTCTTGAGTTTTTGCTTTAGGCTGGTTGCGATTGCCGAGTTACCATGGGGATAAGTAGAACTCATTTTTGCGCAGTCATCCCCACTTATTCCTTTAACTGCTGCGTTCCACCACCTACGTCATTTCGAAGTCTTGCTGTTGTGGTCGTTATGGGGAAAGCATTTATATTTCATTGTGTGCCCGATTTCGCAATTGACAACGACAACAGATTCCGCGCTAGCCGCTCTGACATCATCGCGAGCGAATAAAGTAATTTTCGTTTTTCCCCGAGCTTTGCTTGTGTGCTGCTTGCTTTGCTACGTTGTCTTACCATTTACCATGGTGTTTATCACGGTGCGCTTGAGCCTGCATAAAAGGCACAACAACAACAACAATAACAACAACAACAATAACAATGACGTCGACAAGACAGGAACTCCTTTCGAGGTGTTAGAGCTTGAGACGTAAGATGAGGTAGACAGTGCGTTCGCCCGTGGTTCTTACTGGTGGCGGCACTGCAAACCACCATGGGCTGCGCGACTTGGGGTCTGTTGACGGGGGCGCTGTCTGGGGGTCACGGCGGGGTCTCTGGCTTGCTAGAGCGACTGGAGAGTACCGACTGAAAGAGGCGTAAGGTCCACAGAAGGGGACGGACGTCGGTCGGAACTGCGGTGACGGGGCTGCCTCGCCTCGTCTCCTCTCGAATGCGGTCGTGCTTAGATGCGAGCTCCTGCTTTTTGTTGCGAATACGTCGTTGTTTGGCGGGGTGCGTCCGCCGGCGTCTGTTATTCCTTGTGAAGCCTGTGTTGGCTCCCACTACCTTCGGTACCTGTATACGTTCCTGCGCTTGCTGCTGCTGCTTCTTCCTTCTAGAGTATAAGTTACAGTGTATGCGTATGGTGTACGTATGGTGGTCGTGGTAGCAGCGTGCGTAAGGGCACCATTATTATTTCGACACTAGCACCACTTCATGAAAAAAACTGGTTGGAAAAAAGCAAAACGTGGCGTTGGCAGCGTTGGGAGTTGTGGCGATGGCGGTGATGGCGTTGGGGAACACGTCAGGCAGGACAAGCTGCTTGATATACATACACTTGAGTCAGGCGTGCCGACCTCGTGTAGCAATCGGTGGGGGACTCAAGAATGGGGACAAAAAAAAAGTCGAGGACAGTAGAGCAGCGCAGAGTAGCGCTCCTCGAGGAAAGGAGGTCGTCGTCGTTGTTGTCGCACGCACGCACGCTGGCCTTGCTGCCGGTTCGTGATCTCGCCGGAAAAGTGTCGCGGCGACAACCGCGCGGTCAGGAGAGGTCTGTATCCCATTTGAGCGATTTCTTAGTAACGGGTTTTGTTCTTCTGGCCAACGCGTGTGTGTGTGTGTGTCTATGCATGTGTTTAAAGAAGTGAGTGAGAGAAATGTATATGTAGTAATGAATATATATATATATATATATTTATATATATGTATAAAGAGAGAGACACAGGGAGAGAGAGAAAGCGAGAGATATAGGAGGAAAACAAAGGCGAGATAAAAATAGAGCGAAATAGAAATGGAAAAGAAATGAACACCAGGGGTAACCGCAAAAGCAGCAGCAGCCGTCGCACCCAGCGTTGGCAACAGAGACACCACAATTACTCGACTGTCACAACGGTGGCCTTAGTAGCAACTGCTACAACGACGACCACAACAATAATAGGAACAACAAAGACAACAATAACAGCATCAGCAACAACAACAACAACATCAACAACAACAACGGCTGCGAATGCTCGTGGAGCTTGCCTCCGTCGCCCGCCGGGTCGACGCCAACAGCAGCAACAGCAACAGTAACTACCTTTGCCGTTTCATCGCTTGAAAATGTAGATACGAACGCGGGTCTTGTTTTTCTCAGGTCGCCCCACATCAGCCAGAGTGCACCGTTGTAACTTTCGGCACCCGCTTGAACTCCCACCTCTATTCACAGCCTATCCCGCTTCATACATAAAAGGGCCGCCAATATATATATATATATATATATATATATATACATATATATATGTATATACATACATCTCGAAATGCATAGGCATATATATATATATGCGTATGCATTTCGAGATATGACGAGAGACACATACGCGCATTGCATTCTCACGCGAACAAGCAGTGACGGCCATTCAAATAAACACAAAGACATCATTATTATCGTCACAATGATCAGCATTATGTATCATTTAGATAGACGGTGCATGCACAACGCACAATAGAAATAGAAAAACATTTTTCTATAGGAATAGAAAAACTTTCTCCTTTTTCCTGTACCCTGCTTTTCCTGCTCCCCGTTTTTTTTCCTGCAGCCTCTGCTTCAACAACAATGGTGACACTTACTGGCACTAATACTACCTTAAAGTTCGGGCAGATCCACTGCACGCCAATTTGCGTACGTATCACTCAGTGATCTTGAGTGAGCACTTAGATTCTGAGAGCCAGGATTCTATCACTGCAACTAAGCGTGTGTTTCTCACTTTCGCTTTCTCTCTCTCTCTCTATCTCTCTCTCTATATATATATATATATATATATATATATGCGCATATATTTCGAGAGTTGACGAGAGCGGCGGCGGTTCGAGAACCATTTGCTGGTGTCACGTGATGATTACCCCCCCAGTTGAGATGTATGGGGGACAGACACCTTCTGAAGTGTTGGCGCACTCGAACTGTGTCTCCCTGCTACTGTCGTTACTTGTATTGTGTCTTGCTTAGGCGTTGCGCTTTTCTTGAATGCGTTTGCCGCCAACATGGCGCTCGTTGGCGCTGTAGACTCATTCATAGCTGCCATGCGTGATAGACTTTGTGTTCATTCATGAGCCGCCCTCTTTGAGGTAACAGTTATCATATCTGACCTGTATGTCTATTCGAGTCCCACAATAACGAGTTTAAAGTTGATGTATTTTTGGTATAACGATACGACATGCAAAAAACGCCAATATGCGATATGCAAGTGCAGTTTGCTCTAAAACTGTAGAAGCGTTTAAAGGGCAGATGAAGCGTATGCATCTCGTTAGTTCATGAAGAACAACGACATATGATTGTGTAGTGCTAAAGAATAGTTTGGTTATATTCTAGTAGAACTGGTGACAATTGTCTACTCCCATTTTCTCACTTCTCATGCGTTATGCAGTCTCGAATGTAGCTTATACTTACCAATTAGCCTTTAAAACACACTATTGCTCTTTTTATTTATCTTTATATATATATATATATAAATATATATATATATATATATATATATATATATATATATATACATAATAAATAAACCATGTTTGAAATTGAAAAAAATGAATGAAATACATATTTATATATATATATATATATATATATATAAAGAGCCACATATACGCGTTTTGGAACAATATATCATAGCTAGTGCATCGTGGGTTGAATATCCGCGAGCTAAAAGCAGTTACAGCGGACAAAGTAAACGCAGTCCTGTTGTAGTAGTCGATGTTACAGGGGTCGCAACAAACTCACTAATGTACTTTGTTAGACATAGCTTATAGTCGTTCGTTTCGTGCGAAACTGTACGGTGCAAGTTAGCGTTAGACGGCTAACGGCCCAGACTAGCCGAAATGTATTAACGAAAAAATTAAGTCACGTCCACAAAAATGTCCAATCTTTTTTTCAGAGAAGTTTGTCGCGTACGGTTCGCTAGAGTCTTAAGGCGACAGAAGTCGGTCGACTGGACTCATGCAGCGCGCGATAGCAAAAAACAAACAAAAAGTTTCGTACTGATTCGAACGAACCATGGCGGATGGACGTGCCACATCTATATTGGCGCTGATTGGTTGTGTTCACCCAGTTTCGGCATCACTGCCTAATCATTATAGTCGGCTAGATTTAAATTACTTGGAATTCAAAAAAGCTTGTTTTCGTCGCCTGATCTACCACTGTAAGACATTGGTGGTATAGTAAGAACACCAACAACAAGAACGAACAAGCTTAATGACAGATTCCACTAATCTCCGTTGGTTACACGGACAGAATGCATAATGTCCATCCCAGACAGTTTGCTAGATGCTGGTTTCTAAGAAAAGCGAAGAGTGAAAACATACTTTCTTACGTCAGTTATTTTGTCACCTGCTGTAGTGTTACTGTTGTCATGGTGGTAGTTATAGTCGTTTGCTCTTTGTCTCGCTCTAACTGAAACTCCAACCAAGCACAGCTAGGAGTACGGGACAGCCGGGTCCACCAACATTTGCTTAGTCTCGAAAGTTATAAGCTACTTTTGGCCATCGCTAAACGCGTGCAATTTAATCAGGGAAGATTGACGCCACTCAGTGTATACGCGAGCAGTGAACGAAGCGAATCGAAGGCTGCCCGTTCGAACGAGAACGGGTGTGCCGAGTTCCGTTCGCTTAAAGGCCTCGCCTAGGTAGGACGCAATGTACATACAGCCATACTTGTCAGCCCAGTGGTGTCCACCCACTTTCATCGGGGGACCGAACGGATGTCCAACGGACTGCTAAAGATATATATGCACAGGTCGAAATTATTTTTCTCTTCCTTTTCTTTTTCTTGTGCTTCGACAGCTTCTCCTGGTCATGTTCTAGGTGCAGGTGCTGCTGCTGCCGCTGCGGCTGCTTATCAAGACCACCACCACGTCCACTGACGCAAAAGACGCCGTCAGCGACAAGCCAGACGTCAGAAGTTAAATGATCAGAACCTTATTCGCACGTCAGCCGTTCATCTAGCCTATATCACTTCGTTCCGGCCTTGCGATCACTATAACACCCACGCTATGCCCTCGACGTACTCGGGGCTCGTCGCGTTGTTGTTGTTGTTGTCTTTGTCGTCTTCCTTGTTCTCCTCGTCGCTGGATTCCACTCTGTCCCTCCTGCTCCCCAAAGCTCCCATTCCTCGTGCTTCGAGGTTCGGGTGTTGTTGATATTCCTCAGCAACGGATAGCTTGCTGACCGGCTGCTTGTTCCCCTGCACGGGAAAGGGTGAGCCTACAACAACGTGCCATTGGCAGGTAGAAGCAGCAAACCAGGCAAGAAGAACGCCACGAAGTACGGACGAATACGTCAACAGCAACTCGAACAAAACCGGCAGCCAACGACCGAGTGCGTCTTGTATCTCTCAATCTTGTAGGACGCGCATCCTTCTGCTTCTGGTGTTGCTGCGCGGCCTAGCAGAGGTTACCGTATGCAGCCACGCAAAGCAACTTCACACCTGTCACGAGAGCCAGCATGATGAAGTCAACTTGCTGAAGTCAGAGTACCAGGCGCAGCCGCAACAGTAGTAGTAGTTGTAGTAGCAGTAGTGGTGTAGTAAGAGTAGTTTCTTTTTTGGGCCTTCCTCGCGCCCACCTCAGCACCCAGCCCCAACAACAAATGCTCTAGCCTTCAACCAAGTCAAGGCAAGCGGGCAAACCTTACTGACGCGCAGTACGGCGCCATTAACCTCCTGCTTAGTCGACGACCGATGCCGTTAAACGGCAGAGGATGGCAGGGGATCCGAGCGAGTCAGCGAGGACGCAACCGCGGTGATGCGAAGTTCCAGGAAGCGATAACTCTTTTGTTCCTTGGTCGTGCCTTCTGCGCATCGCCTGCTGTCGTTCCCTCACCGCCGCCGCCACCGACTCGGCGTTCTCGGTAGTGTCGCTTCTTGCTCTTATCGGGGGCAGATCTTCACTCAGCGTGGCGACGAGTTAGGGCCCGCGCCGCTATTTTCATTCACCGTTCGCGTCGCTCCCTGCCCTTCTGCATCCTCTGTTAGCCTCTTTTTCTTTCTGAATGACTGCCCTAGAACTGACTTGACGGCCCTTTCTTCTTCGGGCCGCGGAAAGAGAGGGGGGGGGGGGGGAGGACAGGAGGGCTTCACATTTGCTCCGTTGTCGCGTCTATAGCCATTTGGTTGATGCGCATCCCGTGCTGTCCTTCATGCCCCTACTCCGTTACGGTTATTCCTACTATTACTACTACTACTACTACTATAGCTTCTTTAGCTTGATGTGCTCGATTGGGTTTCTCCCGGCATGTTGCAGGTCCTGTAGAGCATCCGTCGTCGTTGCTAACGTCGCCCGTCGCCGCCGCCCGCCCCCGCCAAAATCGCAGGTGGCCTGAATGTGGCCTTAGAACCCCACGCCCGGAGCAGTGCCCTGTTAATGCATACCGTCACTCTCTTACTACCAATACTACTACAACTACTACTACAACACTATTCCTGCGGCCGCTATTACCACGACAATGATGATGACATTGTTGTTGCTACTGCTGATACTTCTGTTGTCGCCGGACACTGTGTGTAGAATAACGAGTTTTTACCCCATTTGTGTGGCGAAACGACTAGTGAACTTGACACTGCTGGACACTGTTTAGTTTCTTTTGCCGCATGAGAGCAGCCATCGAAGGCTTCGAAGGCTCAATCAACGATCGATCGAAGTAGCGAACGCAGATAGTCTACTAGTGAGTAGTGCGTACAGTGCGAGGCAGGCGAGGGCATTGTCTGCGCGAAACACTACTTTAACGACGACCCGGTGAGAAGGGCAGACGACGCACATATGGCTCTAGGCAATGCGCGGAACTTCAACTTAATTTCGGACTTGCAACACTCAATTTACAATGTTTTGCGAGGGACGCTATTTAAGAAGTGAACACACTTATAATATGCGTGCACACGTAGATGCACATACACACTTATATATATATATTTGAGAAGTACGATGTGGCATAATCCTTGCCCTAAAAGAGAATTCCTGTTGACAATTGCCTCCGTCCATATGCTAAGGACGGCGGACGAAATTCTACGAGTTTCCGGTCATATCGTAAGAGTTGGAGGGGTAGCATACAATGTTTTTTCGAGGGGACAAAGTATGGGAGATGGCCAGTGACTCTGGCACATGGATACGTAAGTTCAATTCAGACGCGAGATATATCTTTCTTTGAGGTAACCTTTCGTTAAAAAAATTGGAAAATTTAGGTCAAAGTTATTATGTGTGAAAGGAATATTACATAACATTAGGTGTCAATTACATCACACATTTTTATTAATAATTTTTCAAAGTGAATTATTGTCACTGACATTTTTTTAAACAAATCAAGTTGCAAACGTATTACCGTATCGCCGTGGTGTGCTTTAGTGAATGAAAGCAAATGCGACTGCGCTGAGTGTTTGCTGCTATGGGTACTGCTTTCATCTTTAGTGATTGGTTAAGAGACAGCAATACCGCACACTCTTCAATGCTTCAAATATGACTCGCAAACGTAGACAAATGAAAAGGGGTGCTAACTAAAGTACCCTGATGTGCTAAAGAGTTGTTCGCAAGGCCCCTCGCATTTGAGAACTGAGCCCTTCATTGTAAAGTTACGTGCACATTCACTGATTCCGTTAAATATCTTGGTCTACGGTCCGTGGCATATATGTACCTTCTTCGACATGATTTCGTAGCCACCCTCTATCAGTCATAAATCGATATGACCTTCCACAGCGTGCTGCTCAGCAATCTACCCCTAATTGTGAGCGATGTTCTCTCTAAGTGGATGTATAGTTGAGTGTGACGACTAGTGGAGATCGTAAGTAAAAGCTGACAAAAGAAAGGTTTTCTTTTTCCTTGTTGTAGCAGTAGGCCGCCTTCACTATAGTGTTGGTGAATGGCTATACCGCAATCTAGTCTATCGTCATCACCTGCCGTCCTTCCTTGCTACTCCTTTGGAGAGTAGGCACAGGTAACTGGCAAAGACGATACACGATACACGTAAACAGTAGAATTAAATAAAAAAAATTAAGAAGGTTGTTTTCAATTCTAGACTATTTTCCATCCCCTACGGGCGTGGTCCCAAGGACCGGACATGTTAAGATATCTAGGATTTTCCCAACAGTCCTTGTGGCAGCATGGCCGCTGACTCTCAGCGATATGGTTCATAATCTATTCTCAATGAGCATCGCTCAAAGAGAATTTGACCAACAACAGGGATCGAACCGGCGACACCCCGGTAGATGACAACCATGACTAGCGCACTAGCAGTCCCCTATACCACGCGAACACTAGTACAGTTAAACTCACTGCAAGTGTTGCAGTGAGTTTTTGTATCGTGACCGCTACTGCATAGTACTACTACAAGTTCCGCAAGTTCTACAGTCTGAAGCAATGGCGACTTCTCGCGAAACTGTGACTTATATGCCTTCAGCGTAGTTTTCCTTCACTTTCATTCAAATAGAGGATTTTCGCTCTATCGGTCTGCTCGGTCGGCGCAACATCAACAGCAACAACAACAACAACAGTGACAACCACAGCAACGACGACGGTGAGGACTGTTCCAAATTGATACTATTTGGCCTGCCATTTCTCTATTCGTCGGCTCTTGGGCCAGCGGCTTAAGTTATAGGCACTCCTCGAAGGCCTGTCTGACGGCCGATGGTATTCCTGTATTTGGTCCTGTTCTGACAGTCGCCATAGATCGAAGTTCGACAGGCTAACTACGCTTCTGTACAGACACTGCTAGCGTCCACCCGCCTTCTAAGCCGAATAGCAAGCAAACCAGCAAGCAGCGACTAAGAATCGGATCGGATGGTGTAGATGCTTTTTGATGGGGCCCGGGTCCCATCTTATGGTCCGGTTCATCCTCGCTCCCCCCCCCCCTCCTTCCCGCTCCTCCAAAGTCGTGCCTTTGGCAGCTATATTTGACACAACAGCAGCAACAGCAGTGGCAGCGGCAGCGGCGGCCGCACCAGCAACAGCAGAAGTATCGCTAGTAGTAGTGAGCTTACGCCGAAACGCCTTCGTCTTTTTCGATGGAGGATCATTCGGGCGCCTATACGCCGGCGAATAGGCCATGGCTGCTGTCGCCGCTAAAGCTGACCAAAGTCGATGGGCAGTCGGGCGAAAAGTGCCCGAGTTGAGGAGTGTTCCTCTCTCTCTCTCTCCCTATAAATATATATATATCTCCCTGTTTTTCCCACTCTATATTTCTATCTCTCTCTCTCTTCGGTTGTTGTTTCGTTAGTAGACTAGATACGACGACGCGAAGCATGAATGGATTTGGGAGACTTTATTTTGTCCTCCCTTTCTACTCAGCCTTGTTCCTCCTGCTCCTCCTCATTCTTCTTCTTCATGCTCATTCCGCCCACACTCTGTCTACCTTTCGACCTTGCCAGACGATTTCTTTCTGCTTTTCTTTCAGCCGTGGCGTTTGCACATTTTCGCCTCGCTTTGCTTAGTTGACCGTTAGTCGTGTTGTTGTTGTTGTTGCTGCCGCTGCTGTTCTTGTTGTTCTTGTTGCTCTTCTTTTCCAGTAGACATTTTCTACTGTCGGCCTGTTTTTCTTCGCGTGCTCCTGCCTCTTCTTCGTCCAAGCGAACAAAGAAATCGCACCACTTGCGACAACGCAGCAAGGAAGAAGGCAGGGAAGAATTGGAGCCGGACACATATAAAAGAGTGAGGCATCTTGAGATGTACACACACAACAACAGAGGCAAAACTCGAGACGTATTGTCGGGCGTTCAAAAAGCAAAAGTAGAAGGCTGGGGGTGTTGCGTGTGCTTGAACTCTGTTGCACTCACTTCTCGACCTCATTACCTTGGCGGCAACCTCATACCGTTCCCCTCATCTCTCTAGGACTCTTATCTTGTTTTCTTTCGGCTGCTCTCGCTCTTCTTCCCTTGCCCTTGTCATCGTTCTCTCTTTCTGCCATTCTGTTATTCGTATGTCTTCCAATGGTTTTGTCGTCTCTGCCTGTTTTGATGAGATCTCTCCTCTATGCTTTGTGCCAATTATCCGTGCCCCACGAACCGTCAACACCGTGCCATCAGGACCAGCCAACTAGCTTCAGTTCCGTGAGATGTGCCCTCGCTGCCGCCACGCTTCGTCGTTCAGCGGTGTCGCCTGGTCTATTGTTATTGTTGTCGTTTTAAGTGACGAAATTGCATTCTACGGATACCTTTGCGACGATTGTTTTCGTCCACTTGGTCGTGCGAATCATCTTCCATCTTTCATCTTTGTCTGTGTCTTGTTTTTGCTCCGTTGTTTTCTCGATCTGTGTACGTTTCATTTATTGGTCAATAAGGTGTTCGTCGCTGACTATAAGCCACCGCATACTGCATGTCCCTGTTGACGAGTTACTCAGAGCGGCGCTTTCTTTGTCCACATGCAGTGCGGTTGCTGTGCAGTGCAATCCGGTTTTGTCTTGTAGTCCCTTAAAGACTTGCCCATGAGGCAAGAACAATGCATATATATATATATATATATATATATATATATATATGTATATATATACATATATACTACATATACCTATAGTTTCGAATATTGTGTCAACTTGACCACTAACCTTTAAAACAACTACCAACAACAACTACGACTTTTTGCTTCAATTCCGTATTTGGCCTGTTATGGCTATGACCAAATTCACAGCAAGTCGTCAACGCCAAAAATATGAAGGTAAAGGCAATACGACTTGTAAGCTCCGGCACGATAGACTCCGGCAGCTGAGTGGGGATAACGGTCACCTGAGAGTTTTTTTCGTCCTTGTTTTTTTGTTGTTGTAGTTGTTGTTGCTGTCGTGTCGACTTGTGACTTAGGGTGAAAAATGAATCATCTTCTGTAATGATAATAAGGGACGATTAATTACGCCGAGTGATAGATGATCCCGCCGAATGTACAGGCAGCGTGGGATATCGACGCCAGTACCGATGCCGTAATGGCCACCAGCCAGGGAGGCAGTGGGCGGGCAAATGGCGGCTGACTTCTCACAAAGCAGCCAAAATGTGGCCACACCGACGAAATCGCGGACAACGAGGTGTGTGATGAGTGACTTTGTGAAATTGTTTGACCTGAACTAACTAGACTTCTGGTTAGCAATACATTTGTTTAAGCAGCAACCTTAATCTCTAAATGAAAGACAGCGATATATATATATATATATATATATATATATATATATGTCGTTGTTTGCGTCGTCATTATCGTCTTCTTGAGCGTAAATTCAAACAAAAAAACGAACAATTGACCGCACTCCATGATTAACTAGGCTCGCTTGTAAAGAAGAACAACTTGGGCTTGCTAGAATTTGCTGGAATTTTGATTTGAACGAGGCAAACGCGGGGCCGGCCGGAGGATACTGGGAAGACGTTTGTGTACGAGAAAAAGAAATAGAGGCGTATTCAGGGCGTGTACTCAGAAGAGCTGTCCAATCTAACTATCATGTCTGTCTGCCTTCTATTCCTCCTTCTTCTATTGTCGACGACTGTCGCCAGCTTACCACGCCTCCTCCACCTTCGTGTTTGCTCTCAGGCTATTCACCGATTTAATTAGTCGATCCTCTGCGTCCATCTCGTTCGAGCATCACTTTTCTGTTCGTATCGACCGCCTGTGGCCTGGCCGCTGTGGCCAATGGTGTGGATTAGACCTTTCCACACGACACACACCCACACATATGGCCACATCCTTGCCTGCTTCCCATGCACAGCACATACAACCGGTGAGCAAAACGAGAACACGATAGGCAAGCGCTATGATACTAGTAGCTTCGGCAAAAAAAAGTAAATTATTTTCCGTAAACTATCATGAACGACAAACAATTTGACAGCAGTTCGAAGTGGGTCGTCATCGCAATGCTCCTCGAACTGTCCGCGTAGAATGCGGTGATGAGGTGTTCCATCATACTAGCGCAACGCCCGCTTGCATACGTACATCTGTGGCAACCTGCGGCAAGCTGCTGAATTGTTCGTTGAAGACATACAACTTCGCCCACTCCGGTTAAAGGAGGAGTAAAGGGAAGCAAGAAATCGACACGAGTTGTCGTAGAACTAGAGAGAAGAACGCTTATGAGAGAAATGCGCAATGTGCTTTTCTGCGCCTGCGTTTCAGCTAACGACGCCGTGAATAGACGCTGGGGAGCGAGGTCGATAGATATCGCCGAGACGCGCACCATAGCGCATATAGTAGGAGTGTCGTGGTGTGGTGACCCGATTCGCTTTGTTTTTTTTAGCAGTCTATGGCCAAGCCAAGGCGTAGACCTCTTCTTGATTGATCGGGAGTTGTCTGATGATCTTCCGTTTCTGCTCGGCTAAGCCGATATTCTCCACCACCATTTCCCTCTCACTTCAGGTTGGCCCTGCCCGGCTCGGATTCTCTGTTCCGCCCCCCCCCCCCCCCCAGACCTCTTTGTTCACGTGCTTCGACTACTTTTCGGTTCTCAAAGCCGTTATCGTTGTCGCATCGCCGTCAACGCCGTCTTTGTTCGATTTCTCTAACGGTTGACTTTCTCTCTTGTTACTAGATGATTTTAGAGCTGGTAGGGTCTACATGTCGCTGCTCTGTGTTCAGAGGTTCTAGGGGAATAAAGTTCGGTTGCCGTCGTAGACTTCAAAACGCACAAGAGCGCGCCGCCAAAAGGCGCAGACGACCACAGCAATCGCTGCTATGAGGATTTCTACTTATATGATTCCGCTTTCTCGATGGATGAGAAGAAAACGAAGATGAGGTTAGAATACTCGAACGGGCTTCTTGAATGAAGGCACTTCGATTATAGGGCAGGTTTTTTCAATAGGGTGGAAACGTCTTGTTTCGGAGTGGCAGTGAAATGGTCATTGCGATGTTAACTCTACGGCTTACCATAATCGTACCACGAATCGAACGACTACTGATTTCGTACAAACATTATTTTCGGAAAAGAACAGACGCATTTCCCTGAGCGTAGTAGCATTTTTTTAATGAAAATTAGGAAAAAATTTAAGTTGAAAACTAATGCATCACCGGATCTCGATTTTTACAAACAATTATCAGTACGACTATTCTTCTTTCGCCAGCCATAATGCATTTAACGCAAAAGATAAGAAAATAAGGCGCGGTCAGGTACATTGTTTCTTTCAGGTAGTGCATTTCCACCATTTCATTTTTATTTTTATTTTAACAAGTTCGACTTTTTTTTCAAGTCGGACTAAACTGAGGTTATTTACACCTAGATATATATGTATACGTATCTAATTTACAGTCCTATGTCTATATGTGTTCTAAGGAACTCACGCGCTAGTCGTGGTTATCATCTGCCTAGGTGTCGCCGGTTTGATCCCCCTACGTTGATCAAATTTTCTTGGAACGATGCTCATTGAGAATAAATAGAAAACTATATACGGCTGGGAGTCAACGGCCATTCTGCCACAAGGACTCTTGGCGAAACCCTATTTTAGCCCGTATAGTAGTAGCTCTACATATCCGGCCTTCGGTGCATTGAAGACATGCCGCTTGTGATGACGCTGAGCCCGTAGGGTACAGATGATGGTGTAGTATTAAAAACAACTTTTCTAAAAATATGTTTCATTCTAACAAATAACACACGTATGCGTCGTAAAGTTCTATATGTGTATACAGAAGAACATGTGCTCTACAAGCGCTATCTGCGTATGCAAATAAGCACGTCTGTGCTTTACAGTACGATCTGTATTTTATGCACAGCCGTAGACTACCTTGCTAGGTTAGCTATTACGTTGCCCAATTCCGCGTATATGTGCTTTACTTTAACTTTACTGTGCTTTACTTAAAGCTCTCTCTATATATACGCAGAAAAAACGCGTATGTGCTTTACAGCCCTATCTGTGGATACAGATAAGCAGGTCTGCGCTTTACAGTACGATTCATACTTTATGGACAGCCATAGACCACAATGCTAAATTAGTCATTACGTCGCCCAATTCCGCGTTTATGTGCTAACGTTTTTGTTGATGGTCCCGCATTTGTTGATCAAGAAGATGATGATAATAATAATGATGGTGTTTCGGCTGTTTCTGCCGCTGCATTTGCCTGTTGACTTTGTGACTGTTGTCGTTTTTGTTATTTTGTTTAATCTTTGATTGTCTTACACGATCATGATAAATGAGTAGTCTTGGGTGTTCTCATGACGCCAATGACGACAACAACAACAACAGCATCAACAACAACAACAACAGCACCAACAACAACACCACCACTAACAACAACAACAGCACCAACAACAACAACGGGTTCGACGTCGGTGGCGACAACAAAGACGCCGTTTCCGATAGCGAGCTTCAGCGGTGCGGCCGAAGCCGACGCGGCACTTCACGGCACGCTAATGGTTAGCCCGACAAAAAAAGTTTCATGTTGAAGCGTCATTGAGGTGCGCCGTTTGCGCTTCGATCTTCTCGCGCGCTCTCTCTCTCTCTCTCTTTCTTTCTTTTTCTCTCTTTTCCCCTCATGCCCTTTTGCTTCTCTCACACTCTTTACAGAAGAGCCTTCAATTCGGTCCATATGCGAGCCCCATGGCTCCCACCGCTCTTGCCGAAGTCGATCGTCGTATCTATCTGTTTGATCGAATCTGCGATCATTTCGCTACAGATAAGTGTCTGTATAGGGCGTATAGGCCTTTGTGTATGTACTATATAGCAAGAGTGATGGTAGTAGTTACATCGGCATATGCCACTATTCTTGTTCTCTTCGATAGTCCGCCCATCTTTAGCACTCTTATTATACATAGTTATGAGATGTTCTTCACTTCCAAGCATCTCTCGAGCAGTAAGCTAATTGAGATCGGGCGGGAAGCTCATACGTCGTTTTTGCCAGTCTATGCGTACCCTGTGACAAATTAGAGGGTGACGCCGATGACGCGCAGCACATCTTACTTGAATATTCGGCATTTGTACGAAGCCAAACAAAGCGGATTTGCCCGCAGAGCTGAGCGAGAACCTGACGGCGGGACAGCGGCGGGTGACTGACTACCTTGTGCTGCTGAAGAGTGAGGAAAAATGGGTGGTTGTAGGCCGCGCTACCGGCTTCACCACTAGTGGGGGCCCACAAGGTTGGTCAAGGTATTTACTCTTAGCAACAGCTTGTACAGCTAAGCGGCGGGGGGACAGGCGAAGCTGACGGGAGGGCTCATGTGCAGTTTTCCCACTCACGCAGCAACCCATATGTTCATAATCCGCTGGCTATTTCGCCGAAATACGTCATTTATGTGATAAACAAACCAACAAATGGGAAAGAAAGAAGGATGATCATGTACGCTGACGGCTGCTACCCTATATATATATATATATATATATATAATTACACACATGATGCCTTGTACGTATTGGTATATGATGCACACATAAACGCGTCTTTGATTCCGTTTGAGTAAATAGGTACGAACGCGCCTGTTTTACGCGTACGTAGATCTCACCGGCTCCGCGTGTCTTCTATTCTTCTAGCCCCGCGCGCTGCGTACTAACTATTCATTAAACGTCCTTTCATTGAGAATCTTCGTACATGGGGCATGTGTCTGGCATTGATTCTATCTTTCTACATCTAAAAATAGATACAGGGGCTCCCTGAATTCGTCCAATAAACTTTGGGGTCTAGTACATCTTAGCAAAACAAATTTTCTTTCCAATATAACAAAAAGGCGGATTTCTCTTCTAAAATTGGTAATTGAGCGTGGGAACTAGAATGTAATAATTGTGAAGAGTTTAGTTTTTTGAGAATTATCTTCAATACAACATTTGTTTTGCTTTCAGCTAGCGTAGAATGCATTTCAACAGATGCAACATTTTTCTACAAACACGCAAATATTGTTGTAAAAAGTTTGTTGGACGACATCTGAGAACCCTGTCTAGTATGTGTCGTATGAACCGAATCCACGCCAATGATTCATTATCGTAACCCAACCCACGACGACGCTTTGCATCGCGCTAAGTGAACGTCGCAGATCATTTTCACTGTAGCGTCTCGCTTGTTCCCGAAAGGGAGGAAAGCTTGCTTACAGACGCTGCCTGCTGCAGAGAGGTTACTACGGCGTTGAGAGACTTGCTTTCTTGCCATCTTAAGTGGCCGCAATAGTGATTATTATATGCTGGCACGTTGACGCATATGAATATGAGTATCTTCGGAGTTTCAGCACCTGGCGGTCGCGGCACGTGTCTCATGTCTCGCCAGCAATGTTATCTAGCGCCCGGTACGCTACGACGTGACGCAATGAGAGGCGTGTCGGCCGATACGACGCGCGACTTTGCCGGCGTTCGCTTCTGTTACGTCTTTATACCGGCCACTACCGGATCACTCTCCGTATGTATGAGTAGGTCGAGTTTCTTCTTGCGGACGGTTCGGACGCCACCGTTAAAGTGCATTTGCATATGCTTATAAATAATTAATACCTTCGTGTCGTTTCAGCGTCATGATCATTAGTGTCACTGTGATTGATGTTGTCATCAGCCAACTCATCGAAGCCGTGTGCTTCTCTTTGTTCGTAGCGCTTTGATCGCATACATAAACAAATATAGTCGTTATGCAAACATACGAGGGATTACAATCATCAAGTGGCGGCCAGCGCTAGCGAGGATAACAATTATAACTGTACGGGCCTCCTTTGGTGCATCGACAAGCGGCTGGCGCATACTAATGAATAAAGTGGACTTTTCCACATGAACGTTATTATGAACACTCGGAAGGGTTACTCTATTCGGACAATTGATTGCAGCGTAGGGAAGGTGGGGTGTATGATACAACTTCATGATGTGATTTGGCAACAATCCATTACAATGCCATGTGTGCAGCTTGTGCTCAAAAGCAATTCTACAGCGGCATTTTCGTCTGTTCTGTTCTAGCGGATGATGGTGTGCACACAAACAGTGAATGACATAATTAGGTAATCCTGTGGAGTTTAAGGCAATTACGTAATTAACAAAGTCTCTGCGCGATGTTGCTTTAGGAACAACTAAAGCACCACTATCTAGGATGACTGAGGCTAATTTACCTAATATATCGAAAAAAAACTTACTTAATAAAATTCGATTCCGCACAATTGGTATTTAAAGTTGAACGATTTATATTTTGGGAGCGACGCATTCATGCGCGGAGAGCAGTACGCCGTTTTCAACGCATCCAACGGTGAGTCCCCTCAACTGTAGACTGAGGTTTTTTTTCTAGTGCAATATTATGAGAGAGTGTGAAATAAATAATAAATCATTAAATCGTCGGTTTATACATATTAAAGTGCATGACGCCGATGGGCAGATAGCACATATTCATATCGAGAACAAGCTTTTTCCACAAAAAATAGGAGAGATACAGCTCTCCGGTGGAATTCCTGACGGAGCAGGGCACGGCGCGCTTTGACAAAAACATTGACAACCCTTGCTCAAAAATACCTGTTCAGCAGGTGCAAACCGTTAAGTCAGCAGTCATATACATGAAGACATATACATTACGGTCATACGCGCGTAATTTACAGCTAACACTGATGACTCAACTAGCATTACAAAAAACGGCGAAATTCCGTCGGGCGTGATAATGGCAACGCGATTTCGCGCAAGTGTGAGTACTCTGTAATTCTGCACTCAGATATAGCCAATAGCGTAGCTGGAATGCAATTATGCTCGTAAGTCGCTGACCTGACGAAGATTCGACAAAGCAGCGTCGGCCAGGGGAGAAAAAGGCTGATAGATTGAAGGCTCAAGTCTAGCATATTGTGTGCACGATTGTTTCGTAGAATCCCTCTCCGGGATGGGTGTGTTACGAGCCCATATGAGGAGCGTACAACAGTTCACCAACTTGTCATATTATCGCACCAGCTTAATCACTTAAAAATACTAGCCAAGTACTCACCGAGCAAGGTGGCTTAGTGGCAAAGCCTTTGCCTTGCATTCGGGAGGACTGGGTTCGAGACCCAGACCGGCCACTCTTAAATTGGTTTGCATGGTTTCCAATTTAGACAAGGTAAATGCCGGAGTGGAGTAAACTTAGCCATGACATGAAAAGTCCGTACACGGGCAATTGCCTTACAGGAAATCTAAAAAAAAAGTGTTAATAAGGCCCAGATGTGTGACTATACTATGTGTTCGTTCGCCTTCTTATAGTTTAGATTTGTCACGTAGGGAAGGCGTGCCGCGCAACCTCAGTGATGTCTGATCAGTATACATATTCGTACGCCTTGTCTACGATGGGAGCCGCGATCAAAGCGGAAAATACGAAACGAGTTTTTGAACGAAACTTCAGCATCATGTATAGATGTGACAATCCATGTTTCGTGGATACAGATGATGTTGATGCTTCCCAACTGAAAGGCAAATGAATGATACATGCGTAATTTATGTTTGCACCTGTTAGTGTTATGCTTATCATTGATTTCATAGTTTTATAGTTTGTCATTCTGTATGCGTTTCCTGGACTGCAACAAGTCGCGTGAACGCAAATACTTCGATATAACTAGTGCAGTCTAGCTCAGTAAATTCCACTTCGGTCGGCTGTCTTGCTTTACTTTTAGGCTTCCGTTTAGAATACTGGGCTGTCTGTGTACCTTTCAGTTACACAGTTCATGACAAATAACATTATTTTATTCATCAGAGTCCTTTTACTGTTCCCAGACATTGGTCCTCTTTCTTTTATAATATGGTTGCTTACACAGCGTTGTCATATATATGACAACAGTGCTTGAGCAGCTTTTCGGAACGCTTAGAAAAACTACATTGTATAATATTAAATTTTTAGACATAGTTAAAGTGTGCTAATTACAATGCAGTAAGTTACCTAGTGTAAGTAAGACCTTCAGTTTATGTATTTTCATGTAGACTATATACACTAATATAACTCGCAACAAGACGTCTAATAACACACTTTGATGTGTGCGATTCCGTGTAAATATAATAGACTACTTGTTCTCTATCGGACTTTTACTCTTATTATGGCTACTGCGGCAGTAACGATTCGTATTATCGCGAACAGGTTTGACAGCGAATAATGACGGCGATTAGTGTTTTTAGTTAGGTGGTTATATATACATATCTTGTGTAGATATCATGTCTACAACCTACGTTCCATACAGATCCACAGCATAGAGGCTGTGAAAAGTGTATTCGCAAGTGTTCATAATTAGAGCAATGGTGTTTATTCGTTCATGATTATATTATATATATATATATATATATATATATATATATATATATATATATATATATATATATATATATATATATATATATATATATATATATATATATATATATATATATATATGGACGTATATGCTTATATATGTGTGTGTGTATTGAAGACTCGCATATTGAAGCCAGATCTCTCTCACAATGGCGGTCCGACGATCGGCGACGCCATCTAGTACCGCCTCTCATTCTCGTCTAACGGCGGTTGTGTGTATGTCTACGGAGGAGATTGTGTTGGCTTGTGGCATAGCGTGCCACCGTGGCGTGTAGGTTGAATGGCGTTCGATGCGCGCCATTTAGTTCGATTTGGACAACGGAGTCGCCGACGCCGCGTCACCGCCGCCGACAGTGTCGCTTAATCAACGCAACACAATGAGTGGCTGGCCGCACACGGCTTTGGCGAGGGGAGAAACGTCGCCGCGAAACGTGTGCCGCTTTGTCTGCCGGCATAATCATTGTGGCGCGTCTAAAGGCTGGCGTTGTTGTTGTTGGACGGCCGGCCGGCGCAATCTTTGCAGCTCGTATCGTTAGTTCGACGCCTTTACTTCATTGCGTTACTACAAACAGTTCCTACTAATACTAACGCCAACAACGACTTCTATCTTAAACTTCTACCATTACTACAACAACAACACAAACAACAGCAACAACAACAACAACACAAACAACAAGAACAGCAACAACAACAATACTGCTACAACAACAACACTGCTACAACAACAACACTGCTACAACTGCTATTTCTACAAATAGAGCCAATCCTTGCTTTGTAGTTGTCTACGGCGTAGACGATCTTCGATGTTGCCAGTTTACCACCACCAGTGCTGGTTCCTGTTTTCTTTGTCTCTCTCTCTCTACGTTCACACACGTAACAGGCTGAGCTCGCTCACGTTCAGTCTCGCATTCAGACACGCGCGGTAACCCGCAAACGCATACATGTACATTCACGTCTGTCGTATAATGTATGTATATACGTATGTATGTATGTATGTATGCGGATGGCGTATACTTGAGTATTGGCAGCATCGACAATGACAACTACAAAGACGAAGACGCAGAGGACAATAATAACAACACTAACAATAACAATGACGACGTCGACGAAAGCCACACGCAAAACATTAGAATAAGAGATCAAAATGTAAATATATAAAAAACAGCAGTATAAAAAACATCAACAGTACACGTAACAACAGATAATAACAACAACACACACCCATAAACAAACAATAAACATCAATAAGAGTAACAGCAACAACGAAATCAACAGCAACAACAACAGCAACAACAACAACAACAACAATACACAAACCCGATGACTATAACAACAACTACTAGTACAGCCACAACAGCAGCCGTATAGTGAGTTATGCGCATGCATTAACTTTCCGCCAATGGGTTCCTTTACGAGCCAGATGTGGGTGGAGCCAATGAAGTCGGCTATTAGCGAACTAACGATTAAATTGATACTTGCGAGAACGTGTGGAGGACGGGCCGCGTGCGGAGTCCGCCACGACCGTATACGATGGCACAGCCAGCAGAAACCAGATCACAATCAGTCTAGAGAACACACAAAGGCCCTATTCGGCTGTCGAGCAGGAAACAATAACGAGAGCAAGTGAAAAAGCAGCAGCAACAACAAAACAACAACAACAACAACAGCAACAGCAACAACAACAACAACATTTACTATTACTATAATGATTGTATTAATTGTATGCTACAACCATTTCCATAACGACTACGTTCACTTGTACGATAGCTTAGCTGCTGCATCACGTCCCGTGGGGGGAATGGGCGATTAAAGTTGCTGACGATACATGAATGTTGCCAGGAGCAGCGTGTGATCTCCATGAGAGCCCTCTCGAACTAGGTAGGGGATGAGCGTGACGCTCGCTCTGATGCTGGTAACAACAACAACAACAACATATCTGTTTCCTAGGCGTATCTCGAATATGTGTTAATATACGTGTCTAAGATGCAGTGTCGGAAGGGGAAGGGATCGCTGTGTAATTAGAATATACAACAGTATTAAACATTAAAAAAAATAATGAAGCACGATTAATAATTAAAAGTCCCTTAATTTTGAGAATAAACGAATAAACGTGTTACGCGTAGACTAGTTACTGTACAGCGACCGTACCAGTAGCTTCCGCATAAGCAGTAGAGGCAACCGCGGCAAGTCAGTCAAAGGCCAGGCAGTCAATGAACGAAAGCAATATTTTTGTGTCAATACGATGCGTGGGCGTCGTTGACGTAGTGCAAGCTTTAACAGGTCAATAGGGATGATGCTGGCGTGCCCCGCAGTTTGGCAAGAACGTGACCACGTTCACGTGCTCTGTGTCGTTTACATCTTGCACTGCGCAATGCGAAAGCGCACGACTTCATCGGTCCACCGCATCCCGAAGTGTGCAGTATGTTCTCACACAACCTTATTGTTGTTTTTATTAGTGACGAGGCGTATGAGCTGTGCATTTACCGGTTCTGCTTGCTTAGGTGTGCCATGTTCCATGCAGTGAAATGCGCAACACTGAAGCAAAAATGGTGGCACTATTTCTCTCGCCGGAAACGTGGCGAAGATTAAGCATTAGGACAGTACGAACTGTATACTGTACTAAATTGAGTGAAATAAATATAATTGTATTATTATTATTATTAGGAAGACCAGGAAGAGAGGAGCAAGCTGCTGTTAGTACGCGCTAGACGCAAGCTTGGGCCGTGTGTGTAACGTCTGCTTACCAGCATGCGATTCAACTCTCGAACGCAGCGTCTCAAACATGTACTACGCCGATTTTTTTCCCCAACAATCAGTGGATATCTTTACGATTGCGATGCAAGTAAGTTAGACAATTACAGCATGTGCAGCTTCGAGTGTTCTAACGACCACCACTAACGGCTAGTTTGCTCGACTTCCTTGGAAGAAAATGCCAAAAAGGCAAAACAACCAGAACAGAGCGCTAGTAGTTATCGGTTTGGTTAACGGTGAAGTTTCGCAGTTCGCGAGGCCTTTGCGTTGATGCTATCGTAAGCACACGGCGCTAGCTGCGACTGCGGCCACCGCTGCTGCTGCTGCCCCCATTCATGTTGTTTGTTCTCGTCGTTGTTGACTAACGGGTGTTTGTTTCTACTTGTTCACCGAAGCCTCTGCAGCCGAGCGTTTCCGATAAGGAAGATGACGAAGGCCGATGTCAAGCAAGCCGAATGAATGAACGTCATATCAGCATTGCCAAAGGAAATTTGCATCTGATCGAAAGAGACGTGTGTTCGAGAGAGAGAGAGAGCAGATACAAGGTAGCTTGCCCCGGGAAGTATTGGCAGAAATACAAGAGTATCAAAAGTACGGCACGAGAAATTCCTCCCCCGTTCCGCGTCGCGCCCTCGTCGGGGCTCTTCTCTCGTTCGAGTAGCGAGCAGGCGAAGTTCGATGACGATAACAACACCAACAACAGCAGCAACAACAACAGCAACAACAACAACAACACAACAACAACAACAACAACAACAACAACAACGACAACAACAACAGTCGTCACTGTCACAAACGTATGTCGCGTCGCGGTTGGCTTCGTTAGTTTGCTTCGGGAAGCTCATTGGGGAACTTTTCCCAATTTGCACTCGATGCACTCGATGTCGGCCGTATCTATCGACGCCGTGCGGGTGAAAGCCACCGGCCGGACGAAGAGGAAAGGCTGGATGGAATTCGCTGCCGGTGCCGGGTCGACTGCACTGGTCGACTGGCCAAGAAAAGTTCACCATCCTCGTCGGAGCTCGTTGACGGCGGTGAGCCAATCCCCTACGTATTGGCTTTGGCGGCTCGGCCCGGTGACTGTAGTGTGGCAGCCGGATCTGGCTGGCTAAACAATACCATACTAGCTGTCGTCTTAGTGTTGGCAGCAGCAGCAGCACTAGTTGTTATTGTTGTTGATGCTAATATGATTTTTCTTTTATGTGTGTTTTATTCACAGTATCTTATGTTTATTGCAGCATTATAGTCGTGTAGTTCGTAAGGCTGAAAACCTGTGTACGCAGCACTGGAACATCCAATACATATGATTTTTTTTCTTTTTTTCTTTGTTGCACCGTGTTACCCCAATTCTATACCTATTTTTTAAAAATAATAGTAGTAAAAACAACAACAACAACAACAACAATAGCCAGTAAATAATATTTTGACAGAGTTTTCAGGGATCTGGTCAAAATATAGAATCGGCTAAATACATAGTCAGTTTTAATAGAGAGATGCCGTCAGACTCTGTTTTTTCAACTATAGATACAGAAAACAAATTTGAACATTCTTTAGCATTTGAAAATTTGTTATTCGTCTACATTAATTACACTTATCTGTGTAAAATTGAATGCCGTTAACTGTAGTAGCAGCAGAAGCAGGGGAGGGGGTATTAAGATAAGACATTTAGTGCTCCTTTAGACCATAAGTTATGCTTATATGTATATGCGATATAACGCTGCCCGATAAACATAAGCAAAACGATGAGAGTAACAACAAAAAAACATAAAACTAAAATGAAAAAAAGAAAGCTTAAAAGAAGCAGGTGCTGGCTGACACTCGAGTTTTCCGAATCTCAGTCGAAACGAACGGCTTAGAGCGATCAGGGTCGGAGACCTCATCATGAAATGGTTTGTCTAAATGACAGTTAATCAGTGCCCGAGAAAAAGCTGTACCGCCGCTATACGCTCGTACTGCAAACAATGAACGTTTTGATCTTGATAATGTTTGCCCGTAATAGCAAGTGTTCATTATTAGTCGCTCAATGAGAGCCAATTTAATCACGTTGACTAAACAATGGATGAACGATTTAACTAGTTATCTACCTACCTCTCTCCCTCTCTATCTTTCGTGTATCATTATCTGACTTCACTGCTATCTGGATGTCTACGAATCTGTTCGTGTTTATAGTAAGTGATGTACGGGCGTCGGTGCATTTTGTGTGGCTTTCCTTGTCTAGACTCGTACATATATAGGCGTGTGTAAAAGCGCGCTTGTCTATACACAAGTCAAGCTCATTTGTTTCGTCTTTCATGCGCCTGTCGGTTTGCATAAGAACAAAATAAAGCCAAACGGAGGCGAAGGCTGTAATAAATCGAGAGAAAAAGAAAAAAAAACGATTTAGATCACCGAAGTGTGCAGCCTTGAATAGCTTTTTGCGTATTATTAATAATAATAATACTAGTAGTAGTAATATTACTCATAATTACTCTTCTAGGTTACCCAATGGAATAATTATATGTGTGTTATCGGCGTAAAGTTGTGAGGTTTGAACGATTCCCTGATTCCTGCGGGTGCTACTTGTTACTAATATTTTGTGTTGAATTGTTAGGCGTTTTTGAACGAGATTTTTACGTTAGAATTTTTAGTTAGGAATGTAATCAGCTGAGAGTTGAAGCGTCTCTATATCACGGATCGCACGTTCTCTGTACATATTATAAACCTAGTTAAATCCATACGAATTGTGTTATCTAGAATTTTATATAATGCTCCCTTCTAGAGCCTACACTTGTAAAAACACATATGTATGATTGAGGGTGCTCAGATGTGGTTCCTGAAGAGCTCTGCAGAAGATGTGATATCGGGTCCAATGTTGCTAATCTTCCGTCACTGTCAGCGGTTCATTTAGTTACAATGACATACGCGCACTATTACAGGTCGTGAGCGCGAACTACTGATTGATCACTTTATTAATACGCAAATGAACAATCACCGTAGGAGTCAAATAATACGTGCACGCAAATGTAACGTAAGAATCAAGGGCATCAATACTTAGTTTGCCTGACGTGTAGGACAAGAATTACACCGCAAGGCGGATTCGCAAGCTGCCCCTGCAGTGCAGCGTCCCTCACCCTTCATTCTGTAACGAAAGGCGTTCCAATTCTAGTTGACCTTCATGGAACGACTAATACGGTGCAACTGAAGACAAGATACGCAGTTGTCGTTGCGGGGACTTGAAAATTGGGCCTGTTTTTAGTAGAACACGCATTGGCTGAGAGAAGCAGGATAGGCCTCATTGGTTTAGGCTTAGACAGGCGTACTCACGATCAAAGAACGCGTTGTTCAGTCTCGTTCGAACTCGCAGCGCATTAAACTGTTGGTATATGCGCCAACGTGCCACGCGACGAATGCAATGCAATTCAAAGCTATTGTGGTTAGTCGTCAAACACCCCAGCGGCAAGTACGCTACGAGTATGCCACATATATATATATATATATATATATATATATATATATATATATATATATATATATATATATATACAGGGTCTTTTATAACCGTATGTACTTATTTAAAGGTTTCTGTCTCTTTTTCTTCTACATACTTGTGCAGAATCGACGTTTGCGGGAGAATCAGTGGATGGACGGCGTGTTCGACGAAAAATTCTGTTTAATCTGGATAATACCCGGCGCATGCAAGCAATAGGCGAATAGCGGGATTAAGGAGAGTCATAAATAATAATATGTTATTATGTCATACGTTGAAGGTTTTACGTGCAGAACCGTAAAACTTTGCCACTACAACCAGAAACGTACGTCTAAAAAACAATTCTCAGGCAATAGCACATTGAAAGTACACCATGTTCGTATCAAAGTAATGGTCCTGCGGATATCACGTCTTTGTTGCGTACTGAGTAGTATTTCCAAGGCATCGCTCTTCCTGTGGAAAGCCACTCAATTAAATAGAATACCCTTTGCATCCCAAAAACCTGTCACTAACATCTTTGCGGTCGAGATGTGCCTCTTTACTCTCGTGGGGGCCCTTTCGTCGCTTGCTGTCCCCCCTGAGGGCATCTGCTTGTTCTGGATAAGCGCAGCATGATGCCTTAGTTCCGTAAACGGAACCGAATTGAACTTTAATTTTTGTTGAAGTTGAGTCTTCATAAAATGTTTAATTTCCAAACATAGTAGTTTCCCGACCTGCTACAAACGCTAATCGAAACATATCCACATGACACTCATTTTTATTACTTTCGGAGAACAATGCTACAAACGTTTTCTTTTATTCATCTTGAACCATATATATCCATATACGTTTATATACCCATTTGTACAGACATGCATATGTACTCACATACACACAAAATTACGTTGCGCGCATGTAGTGGATTAGTGCGATCGTTAACTTCTTTAAATTTCCTCAATAATATAATATTGCTGCGTAGTATTTGGAAATAGATGCACATATAGAGTAAAGGTTTTTGTTTAAGTATTGAAGTTAAATAAATAAGTGCTATATATGCGAACATTTAGAGGAACCGGTAACTAAGTAGTGACCGGTGTACATATGTCTCCTACGATTCGGTCGGCATTTGTTTAAGTATGTAAACTAAATAAATAAGTGCTATATATATATATATATATATATATATATATATATATATATATATATATAGCGAGACAGAGAGACAAACCGGTAACTAAGTAGCGACTGATGTATGCCTCTAACGATTCGGCCGTTTCGGCCGTAGAACAATGGAAATCAGAGCCGTATCCGTCGATGTTGTGGATGGACTCGTAACGGTGCCGTCTGTTACGTTAGTGGAGTGCAGTGACGAGAGAAGCGTGGCCTGGCGCTCGACGATCGCACTAATGGGCTCCGGTAGATATTCAAATCGAGGATTTAGGGCCCTCGGCCGTTCTCAGGCGCCCGAGGGCTTTTAGGCTGGCCCCCGGCCTACGCCCGGCTATGGCCTCCCTTTCAGACCACAAAAGTGGTCCAGGATAAGCCAGATCGTAAGGCCCGCACGTGCGCTCTCTCTCCCTCTCTCTCGTCCGTCCTGTAGCGGCCCTGTAGTCACTGGACGTGGCTGTAGGTAATTATTGAGATTAATTAATTGTATGTCCTCTACGTGATATTCTTCGACCCATTGCACTGTTCGGTTCCCCGCTGCTACTATTTGCAAGCCGATGCTATCCGACTACGAAATACCAACAATTATATATATATATATATATATATATATATTGTTGTTGTCCACTCCAAAGTGCTAACATAACGAACTTATATAAACAATAAAAATATATTGTGATAATATATATATATATATATATATATATATACTCGGTAGCCACTGGGCAAGATCATATGGGCCACAAATTATATATGAATGCTACTAAGAATATTTACTTCATAACAATAATAAAAGTATGGTGTACATCTTGTGTCACGTATGTTATTATATATGAATAAACACAAATTATATATGAATGCTATGTGCGTATGTTATTATGTATGAATGAACGCCAATTATATATGAAGGCACAAAGTGCCTTTCGCTTGCATAGTAGTACTGTAAATGGCTAGAACGAGACCTAGCCTAGGCCTACAAGATTGTGCAGTAAACAGAGAAACAATCAAAGGCGCGACTGTTTTTAAAATCCGAGCAAAGTATGTTAGTAGCCATGCTGAAACAAATCCAAGATTATTATTACTACTCTTATTGCTCACCTACGTTGGCAAAAGTGCGAAAAACGCATGCAACTGATGTCGTAAAACAGGTGGGAATTTCAGGACGTTTACGACACGCAAGCATGTGTTGATTAACCCTAGCTGGGTCGTACGAGCTCTGTCTCAAATTGTAGCATCCCGACTGACAACGTATAATGTGGAGCACACTGAACTTTACGAGAAATTAATTACAAGTATAATGATTTGCTTACACTACTCCAATCTAGTGTATATATATATATATATATATATATATATATATATATATATATATATGCATACATCACGATTTTTTAGGTGAATTGTACTGTTTGCAACATTAAACGAAATTATTCTTGTCTAAAGGTCTAGTTATGAATCGTGATGACTCATCTTACTGATAGCCGCTGTTAGACGGAACTCCATTAACGTCATGTCTAAGACATGACGCCTGCGGCAACGAAAAAGTAACCTGCATATATATATATATATATATATATATATATGTGTGTGTATGTGTACGGATACAAACGCTTTTGAAGTTCGTGAAGTCGAGTTCTTGATCTAATTAGCTGAATGAAGCAAGAACTGCTCGACTACAACGTGAGGACTACGCTCTGCTGCTGCATCGATAGATATAGATGAAAGATATTGGAACAAGATCGACAACGCAGAGGCTGAAGGAGACAGACCGAGTGCAATGCGAGAGAAAGAGATGTGGAGAAAAACCCAGAGGGAAGGAACAGATAAAAACGTTCTCAATGGCAAAGTCGATCCGGAAAAAGGAACGTGCCACGTTCTTCAGCTGCTCGCTGTGCTTCTTCCTTAGTATTCTCTCTTATCTCGCTGATCTATCTCAACGTCGTTTATCGATATCTGCGCGGCATCACCATCTTCCCCGTCTGAATCTCGTGCTCTGCTCCGTTGCGAATGATGGTCGTGATTGAACTATCTTTTCAGGGTGGGTGAGGTTCGCTACATTCGCCTTATTCACATATATGTATGTATGTATATATATATATATATATATATATATATATATATATATATATATATATACATATATATGTAGGTATATATATACATACATGAGAGCCAGCATACTAATCAACACACAACAAGAGACCTAGCTTATACATTGCAGTATAATTGAATAATGAATGCTTGTAGTGTGTATATATATAAAAAAAACATATTGGTATTATAACAATATATTGCAACATAATAATAACTACTACTGGTAGTATTAGTAGTTTTTGTTGTTGTTTGCTGCCACATTGCCGCCCTCGACCGCCAGCGATAGCCGTTGACGTAGATATTTAAGAGCTTTTTCACCCCTGTTCGATTCGTTTGCTGAACTTCTGGAAGTGTGACCATACCTTGAGGACAGGTCCTCTAAGTCTCTCCAATACAAGTGGTTCGATAATGAACTCGTTGGCTAGCTAGGAATTTATTTAGTCTTAAGTCGTTTAGCTTTGTCGAGCCCGGTGGCGTGGTGGCATGCGTCTGCGCCTCGCGACCGGAGGAGACATATGGGTGCGCGGGTTAGAGCTCCATCGTTGCACATTTGTATTTATGGGGGCTGTCGATGAAGCATTTCGAAAAGCAGGTCCATGGACGTTAACTCTTAGCTGAGAGTCAGCCCCGAAAGTATTTTTTTTAAAAGTCGTTTAGTCTTGCGTACGGCTAAACGCGCTCGTAATCAAGTCCACACTTCTGAAGGTTGAGCTCAAGCCCGCTATGCAGATCAGAACCGATAACTTTATTTTTACTTACTTACGACTTAGACCGTTAGGTTTAGCAAAGCCAAAGTTTAGCTAGTAAGCCGCAAACTTCTCATCATACGAAAGCTGCTCCCAGATTGACAGCAACTATCGCCACAATACCACGAAAGACTTAGGAATTGACGACTGAGCAAAAACCACCTAGCCCCTTGATTGCGCTGAGACGACAACCAAAAAGAACAGAACAAATGGCAATTATATCAAACCACACTCGCTAGCTCGCTCAGGTGGCGATGTTGGGGAATCAGTCGTGATGATGACTGCTGGTGCAGGCCGTCCATGCTTGGCCCAAATTCACGTTCGTGGCTGATCAACGAGGTCGTCTGGCTCCCTGGGGTGTTTCGAAGTCGTTTCCACGAACTAGCCGCGCACGCCAGACTCCCCCCCCCCGTCCCATGTACTTGCAATGCTCTCTGTCGTAACGCCTCCAATATCGCCTTCCCCCCCGAGCAGCCTAGTTGCTCGCTTAGCGAAGGCCACATCCTTGTCATGTGGCTTGTTCCGGCATTGAACCCTGACCCGCCGAATAGTAGTAGTTCCTGACGCTGTCATCATGTTGAACCGACAGCGGTACGCGCCGACCTGGTAACCCAGCAGCATGTGAGTGAAGCCGTGAAGTCTACGAGGACGCAGGCAAATTGAACACCGTTGACAAAGATCGAGAACGGACCGGATCATTGGATCATTTTGGTCATGCGCACAAAGTCGCTCTGGGCAGTCAGCCTATATATATATATATATATATATATATATATATATAGGTATTAACTTCTGTTTTCATGTTCTTCTTTTTCTCCTTTTATTTCCAAACCCTTGTACCACTTTTCATAACGAGAACTTAAGCGCGTGAATGTATGCAGCTCCGTAAATAAACAATGTCTGAATTGAAATATATATATACATATATATATATATATATATATATATATATATATGTATACACCCCAGCTGACTTATTCGTGGTAATTCGTGCACACTTCAGGGGTACTCACTGTTGTTAGTCAGCAAAACAGGCGCTATATAGATAGCCACTACTAGCTGATTTCAGCAATACTTCATTACTAGAACTTAATTGTTTATTATGCTGACGTCTAATCAAACTTTGCTTGCTCTGTCCGGGCGTCTGTTTAACTGAGAGTTGAGCTTTGTGTCGGAGACAATGAACATGCGTGGTTGCCCGAGAGCTCTCCAACGCGTGGCAATTTTCGGCTTGTCAGCCGTTTAGTCATTACGCGTAACCCAATTAGGCGTATAATAAAGGAAAGCTGGCGGCGTACATGCACATAAACTTGAGTCTGCATATATTTTTGCGCGTGTGTTTTATTATGAAATTTCTCTATACCCGGGCGCAGTATGAAAAACTCAAGAGGAAAGGGCGACTTCATTAGGCGGAATAAAGTACCCACATTTGTTTTGTGTCTAAAATGAAATTTTTAGTGGTGGCTCTTGGGGTACGCCATTGTGCTTTTAAACATTACTGACCTAAGGTTTGCTTTATGGCCTTTTTCGACCATAACTTCAGACGTTTACGAAAAGCTGCTGTGGTGAACATTGGACACTAGAAAAAAGTCGTTGTCACGCGCCCAGAGCAGAGCGGACGTCCAAGTCATCTCTGCAGGACCATATATACTGACTAATAGATTAAAACCAATAAATTACGTATATATATATATATATATATATATATATATATATATATATATATATATATATATATATATATATATATATATATATATTATATATATATATATATATATTATATATATATATATATATATATATATATATATACAAACATAAGCCTTATAATAATGGCAGTACAATACATAGTTAAATAATAACTAAACATTAAATCGGACGGTTAACCTAAAACCTCCGACATAAATATGTGTCTTCTGACGCGGTTAAAAACGGACGGAGGCAAATAGGAAGTGGATGGAATATTCGTGCAGATAGCGGCGGCGTCTGCAGCACGACGCATTGCGCCTGCAATAAAACAGATGAAGCTGTATTGAATCCATTTCTCAAGTGCGTTGTACCCACTAGTGTTGTAAATAACCTTGGTTTAGGGATTTAAAGTCGAGTATCTACTATTCAATAGAGCGTTGATTGTATATATATATATATATATATATATATATATATATATATATATATATATAAATATATATATATATATATATATATGAGGCAGAATGCATATAAGTTGTTGATCTAAAACAGTGGGTGAGAGCAACGTAGCTGTTAGAGTAGGAACAAGAAGGCAGTGAACATAATAGTAGATGCAGTGTCTGGCGACGAATTCGAAGACAGCTCCTGACACGAGACGTAAAACGGCGTTCACAGATGAGAGTCACGAAGACATTGGCATGTCGACCGTCGTAGCTGAAGCAACACGACATCCTCAACAACAGCAACAACAACAACAACCATAATAACGGCAACAGTTATAACAACAACAACAACAACAAAAACAGTAGCAAAATCGATCATCGAAGAACGCAGAGTGCGCAGGATGAAGGCGCAAACTGATCACGTAACGCGAGTAGATAGAAGAGAGAGAGATAGAGACAAAAAATGACGCCGGCCTCATGGGTCGTCGATGTGTAATAATAATAATAATAGCACGCGCACGGTCTAGTGTTAGCAGAAGCCGGGGAATGATATTATTCTGCCTGTCGGTGGTACAGCAATCATCTAGCTGATCACCGATGACAGTAACATTAGCAACAGCAGCAGCTAACTTTGCCCGGGGCCGTCATGTTACTGTAAGTGTTGAAGGTGTAGCGGCGTTCGTGCACCTTTAGTTCAACGTATAATCCGCTTAAGCGTTTGATATGACATGTTCATATATATCCTGTATCCGTCGGGCTTCACAGGGAAGGTGGGCAAAAACCTGACAGTCGGACCTTAACCCCGCCCGAGAGTAGTTGCATGCTGATTTGGAACCCGACAGTTGTTATTGGCTCATTAGACTCCTCAATCGTCAATGCTGGCGCGGCACGGGCCGGTTATGCTTCAGCTGTCGCCGAGGCGGGCACGGTGAGGGTGTACCAGAACATCGAGTATCCTTACATGTTCTACCCATTTGCCTTTGAGGCCCTTGGCAAGCCGGGCCCGGCCCGTCCACTTTCGGTTTGCTGCAGAAAATCGGGAAGCGGCTGAAATCTAGCCAGCAGAGATATAGGAAAGCAAGCGAATTTGTTCAGGCAGGTTGTCGCCGGATGTGCAACAGGGCAATGCGACCTCGATCCGAGGAACCCTCTAGAGATGGCTGGTCCTTACACTGGATTCCCTGTTACGGTGCATACGTTCCCGGAGACCGAAATATCATGTGCCACTCCTGAGAAAAATACAAGGCCTATCTCTGGGCATGATTACAGTGCATTGTATTTTTTAGACTAGATTATAAAATCTAATTGATATACGTTTAGCACTTGTAGCGCAACGTAAACAACGCTAAACATGTGAAACAGGTACTGCAACATCCAAAAGGTCCGTTATTCTACACAGGTGCATCTCACGTACTATATTATATAATAATTTGCAGTAATATTCTGCTGATTGAACAGTGGAATTAGTGTTCACGTGCCAGCTCATGGGTGTGTCCCTTTCTGCACGGACTTCCGAAACATGTTTTTCTTTCATGGTTCAGCATGCAGTATTTTACGGGCCGAAGTCAACAGACTCAGCTGGCTGGTGAGTCACCACCAAGCGCGAAGTGTACGGAGAACCTCGCATGACGGTCGTCCCTCGTGAAGCATACATGCAAGGCAGAGATAGTGTGCCACGTGTTTGAGGCTATTCGGAATTTGAAAAAAATTGAATCAGTGTTCGCAGTAGCACGGCGTCAAGCTGTGGCGTAGCAAAATCTCAAAACGGTTGTAATTACGAACAAAGCCAAAAACTCGTTAGAGTAAGGGCACTTATGTTTCACTGGGGGTTCCAAACCAAACCATGGCGAAGTGAGCTGATGGCACCCCGGGGCGACGTACATCTGAGGTTTACGTGCGCCTTCATATCGTGCATCCGTTGATGTGTTTGCAGAATCTGCATCTCAAATCTCCACTTTGGCATATGCTTGTGTGTGTCACGTGTGCGTCAAATCCTTAAGTACGGGCGGTGAATAGACGCCTCTAATATATATATATATATATATATATAACAACAACAACAACAGCAACAGGAGCAACAACAACAAATTAAACAAATAAGGAGGAACATTTGTCGCGAAAGCGTCGTCTGCTAAGAGGGTGTATGTGTTCACCTCAAGGGTGGCTGTGTATGTGTTACATTATGACTTTACGGCGAATAATGACGATGACATTTCCGGTTGCCAATGCTGTTGGTACTATGTACTGCCGGTGTTGGCACCTCTGTTGCTGCTACTGTTGCTGTGTTGTGATCTATCGAGGAGGCAAAATGAAGGTTGGGAAAGCGCGCTGCCTCTTGTTGTTGTTGTTCTTGACAATGAAGTCCAGGGTGACGAAGACCATGACGCTGGTGGCGATGACAGCAGCAACAGCAGAAACGACGGCGGCGGCTGCCATGCGCTCGCTACGCCCATAACGTTGTATCGTGGTGGTGGTGAGGTCGCTGATGAGGCTTCAAGGATAATAATTATGATGGCAGCGTAACGACGGTGAGTCTCCCTCTTCCCCGCTACTCTCTCTCTCACCCTATTTCACTTTTTCCCCTCTTCGCCAAGCCGCCAATTAATAGCTTGCCAGTCTGCCAGACAGCCAGCCAACTAACAAAACGGCTAACTATCAAAAAAATTCTACCTCATTGAAGAGTGAGGCAAACAACAACAACGACGACGACGACGATGATGACGACGACGACGGCGACGACGACAATTATTATGACGACGGATTCACCAAAGATATGCTCAACTGACTCAGCACAATTCACCTGTGTTAGTGTTTGTCTTCGCTGTGGTTAGAAGATATATATATTTTTTCATTTTTATGTCGCCCTCTTAGGTTATATATATATATATATATATATATATGTATATATATATATATATATATATATATATATATAGATATATATATATTAATTATATTAAATATATATATATATATAATATATATATATATATATATATTAAATATAAGGTAAAGGGAGCGAAAAAGTATGATAATTGTGGCGGCAGTTGCTAAGCTGTGCCGCCACAATTATCAGGAGCTGGCTACGAGCAACAAATATGTCGCCTCAGGATCGCCGTGCTGCTGAGGCTGCTGGTAAGAAGCGGTGGTGGTGGTGGTGGTGGTAGTGCAGCAGCATGTAATTTGGCCCGTCTGTTCGTTTGGGTCTGCGTAAGCGTGAAGTCGTGATGTTTTGTTGGGTGGGGGGACGAGGCAGCTGGTGCAGCTGCTGCTGTTACTGCTGCTGCTGCTGATTATGATGAGGATGCTGATTCGAAGGGTTGCGGGCTGGGGCCATTTCCACCGGGACTGCAAATCGAGAGCCCACTTCCCTCGTCATGGCGGTCACGGCTCGTTGTTTTATAACGATACTACTACTACTACTACAGGTCAGAAAGCGCTAACGAGCCACAAGGGCGGCAGCGGCGACGACGACTTTGACGGAGCACGCGTGATAATCGGCAGGTGCGGAAGTGTGAAGCTATATATATTTATATATTTTTCATCTATATTTATCAAGTTGTAGTGGTGGTGATTATTATTATTATTATTATTATTATTATTTTGAATTTAACATAGACTAATAGCTACGAGAACAACCAAACCTCTGTTTTAAGCGTACTGACATCCCCTGTTAGCTAAGCCAAATTCTGTTCAATATATATAGGCATGATTGCGAGAGATACGGAAAAGCTTTGTGTGGATGTGAATGTAAAAGTGCACGTGTATGTCCAACAATGTTTTAAGATGCCACTTGTTTAGTATCCTCACTCTTGTCGAAAGACGCTGTAGACTAAGTACATCTTTGATCCGTGTTCAAGTATGGCCGATCTGACGTTTGCTTTATGACGACGGAATGCCCCTACAAAAAGTTGTATCTAATATTTGTCGACTTTAAGCAGCAAAACTCTGTGCGATCCGAGAAGGAGCATAGAACTGTAAGTGGAGATCAGAACTACACGTTGAAAATGGGAAGCATGTTGTATGTGGCTTCGTAAAGATGAATGTTGAACGACTGGGCAGAGTACGGCTAATATGGTCGAATGGAGCTACGCGAGACAGCCGGATAACAAGCCATACCCATATTCGTGAATATCGAAGCCCTACGCGGATGCGTAACTTTTGCTCAATACTTTTAAAAACGTTTCAAGTAAAAGTCAGAGAGTTGTCCTGTTTAAAGAAATATGCATGCTGTGTCCACGCGCAATATAGTACAATAGCTATTCGCTAGTCGTGTGTGATAACACGGTAGAGGACAATTTTGGTTGTGACTGCAAAGTCGTCCAAGATAGAGGGTCTTGAGCAAGGTCGTTTTTTTCCTATCCTGACAAGTCTTTAGGTCCTGCCTAAAATCGTCTGCACAACTGCAGTATGCTTATTTATGAAGTGCGTTCATAGAGCATTGTTGGCAGCATGACTGTCCTGTCGCAGCCCGTCCACGATCATTAGCCCTAGCCGCTAGCAGCACAAAGCGGTTTTAAAAGGGTCGCGCAGTGCCACCCAGTGGCAAACTTTCTACCTCGGAAGACTGAACTTTTCATTCTCGAGCACCTCGAGCTCTATGGATGACAGTTGAAGACTTTCTGAGTGGCTTTTAAAAGGCCACAGGCCTTCGTTATGAACTTTTCGAAGAAGTTCGTCACCGACGACGACGACGACGACAACAACTATAGACACGTGCATCGGCCGGCTATGATGCGTGCACAGCAGTACACTTAAGTACTATGTTTGCATGCAGCAGCCTACCACTTAAAAAACAAACGGCATGCAACCGATATATTAATAGCCAAAGATATATTTATATAGCACATGCTAACAAAGTTGTTTTTTTAAAAGTATAACATACATATTTATTTAGCATATATATTCAGTACAAAACATGTCTCGACGCTCGCAATGGGCCTAAGGCCTGTGGCATGGACGTCATAAGTACACGTTGTCTTATAAATATATATAAACGACACTTTTATAAATACGTGCAAATTTCTCGCCTAAAATAAAAACGATATATTATTGTCCATCATGCTGTGTTTTGTTTAGTGGTGTCCTATTAAAATTGCATTAGATAATAATAATAATGGGTTACCGAAGTGGTGTTACCGTTCCACTCGTGGTCCAATGTTGTTGTTGTTGTTATTGTTAGTAGTGTTACCGCTGGAGAAGTCGTGGCAGCCAGCCGGAGCTGTTGTTATGCTTGTTAAATTGCAAGCAGCTCTCGTCCCGAAACGTCGTTGTTGTAGTAGTAGTTGCATATCAGCAGGATGAGTCTTCTCTAACTATTAGTAATATTGCAGTTAAGATAGTCGTCATTAATCGTGTAATAGATAGACTCCTATGCGCATCTCGGCTCACTTTGCGGACGGGGCCAAACGAACGAAAGCGTGCAAACGAACACGGAGGACAAACGTTGGCAGCGTGATTACATAAGCTCCCGTGTTGGAGCACGAAAAGGGTTATGCGGTTAAAACGAGTATCCATGCACCATCCGTAGACGGGATGATGTATTTCTGGCGGCCAATGACAGTCGGTCGTTGACGCGAACCGACTTCCTGGACAGCGATGATTGAACAACAACAACAACAACAACAACAAACAACAGCAACAACAACCAAAGCAACTCGATAGCAACAACACGAGCGACGACGACAACAACAACAGCATCAGCAACAACAACAACAACAACAACAGCGACTATGGCGAGCGTATGAGGACGGCACGACGATGAACGGCTGACGGAAATGCTGCCATTTCTGGAGCTGATTTGTGTGAGTCTCTCGTGTGTACCTCTCGTTTCATTTGTGTGAAGAAATGCTCCATTTCTATGCGTCGTCTGTTAGCGCTCCCTCATTGACCGTACTGAAGAGGCGCCTGCTGCCCTGTCTGCGCGCCAGGGCACCGGGAGCAGGGCCACTAAGTCAGAGTCTACCGGAAGCCAGTTGCATCGAGCCCAAGAGCCTTCATCGTTGTGGTTGTTGTTGGTGTGGTTGTTGTTGTTGGTGTGGTTGTTATTGTTGTTGTTGTCGTCGTCGACGCCTTCCCTCGTTCCCCATCCCACGTCCCCCGGCCCGCCGTCTCATCTACGTATGGGCTTCGGCCCGTCCCAAAGCCACGCGTTTGGTCGTTCCTTGCTTGCCTTGCGGTTCCATTTATTACCTCATAGGAAGAAGTCGCCGAGCGTCGAGTTACGCCATCGAGATGCGTGCCAGGAAAGTATGGCAAGCTGGCTTTCGGACAGGCGGCCGGTCGTTCTGCCTGCGACGATCGGCTCCTCGTAACAAACTACAAATCGTGCCAAAATAAACCACCGCCTCGTTCACGGCGTTGGTGGCACCTCGAGCATGTTTACATGCCGCTGTCTGTAGACTCGTACATAGATCTAGCGATATATGTATATATGCGGCACAAGCACACATGTATGTATATATATATATATATATATATATATATATATATAAATCAAAGAAAAAGCAGATACACGCAATGCTTCGCACAAGTATGCGTACACGCTACGTACAGCCAGGCACAGGCAAGAGGGTGTCAACGTATGCAGGAAGGGTGGCCGGATGTTGTGATCGCTCTTTCGTGTCCCCCGTCAGACGGTGGCGCCGATGGCCCGCCGCTGTCCCGCCGAGCACAAGACAGGCGACCGCCGAAAGGCAATGACCAGCGTCCAGGTCTTGTTCTTCGTCTGTTACCGCCCCCCCTCCCCCCACGCCATGGGTCTATCTGCGAACGACAAGCCAGCTCCTGCGCGGCCGGGTATTTGACAGACAGGTTCTCCTCGGTGGTGGTGGTCGAGCACTGCGCGCCGAAGAAAAAAGCCTGCGACTTGCGCGTTCTAGCCCCCGTACGTCTTGATGCGACCGCAGCGATGGCGCTTCTTGACCACGCAGGACCCGTTTCCTCCGGGCCCCACTTACCTTATCCTCTGCCTCTTCCTATGCCCTTATTCTGTTCTATTTCCGCTACTCTATCTTCAATTCCCTCCTTACTATATATATATCTCTCTCCATATCGCACTATATTTTGTCCGTTGTTTCCAGGCGCATGCGTTGTTCTCGGAGTCCAGAGATCCTCAGTCAATATACGAGCGAGAGCAGCAATTTGATGCTGCATATGCGTCGGACAGATGTGATTCAACCGACCGATCTTCCAGCCAAAGAAGTTGAAGGGGAATAAGATGCAGGACACGAAAAACGACTTAATATTTTCGAATGCATTTTTATTTACGGTTTGCCCGGTGCTTTGGTGGGCGATTTGTATCAGACAGAGCAGGATCAGTGTTGCAGTACATTTATACGCTCAGTCCAGTCTGCTTTGGCTTTTCACATGCGATTAAGGATCCCGCACGACCTCCTCTAGGGCAACATTCAGTCGAACATTTATGCTCGCCTTGTGAAATAAATAGCGAGAGCTACTGCTACTGACGGAGGCTTCAATGGCTTGTTCCTTGCACCAGTTCCTGTGCGCTGTCACCATAACCAAAAGTAAGGCTAGTAGTCAGTCGATATAACGGCGGAGAAGAGCTTTTCAGACGATTTCTCCCTTTGATTCGGCCAGTCATGTTTTTTTGTGTCGTAATGCTTCTATGGCGCATCTATTGGTAGATCTTCTTTCGTGTTTTTTTCGTGCATCTTCAGGCAGTACAGGTAGAAAGCCTGTCGCTGTCAGCCGGGCGGCATGAGGTCATGGGGTGGTATCATTCATTGCCTTTCTCAAAGCTGTCATCTGGGCTGATCAGACTAAGCCAAACCGGCCTGCTGCTTCAGATGTCTAAAGAGTAAGCTTTCTGCAGCGGAGTTCATCTATTGTATGGCTATTTCCTGGCCGTCTGTCCAATACCTCATCTTGTTTTTTCTCACTCGATATCTCTTGCTAGTATTCCGTTATTAATATTCCGCTCAAGCTCGTATTAATCTGCGCTAAAACCTTGAAAGAAGAGACGAGTGCACGTCTGTGACCTCTTAAATATGTAATTTGCTGAGCGAGAATTTGCTACCTCGCGGTTGTGCGCAAAAATTCCGACTCTACGTCCATTTCGTATAACCATTGACTTGATGGACTATGTGATCGCTTTGGTGGTGGCAAGCAGTGCAACTACAGTTACTTATAGTGAACCAACGCCAGGCAAGCGGCATAGAGCCAATCAAGCGATCACAAGGATAAAAAGAGAAGGAGGCTATTGTGTTTCCAGAGCCGCTTCGTTGGCTTTCTATTATCCAACTACTCTTTTCTAGATTGCGAAGGATTCCGTATGCTGGACGAGGGGGGAGGTGTTAGACTCTAGGGGGGGGCGGGCGCGCGATCGGTAAGGGACATGAGGCTTCGCAGAGAAGACCGTGGCCGCCAGTTTGCGGCAAATGGGTCATCATTGGTTTGGTATAGCGCGATTGATGCTGGCTATTAATTAGCACACAGTTAATTCGGTGGCCAATTATTGTAGTCTCACTTTCGTCCGTTGGCTTGTTCGTCAGTCATGTAGATCTCACCGGTAGGCAGGAAAGATTGACAGTCGATTGACACGGAATCGATTTAAGCCTTTATCTCGCCAGCTTAGGTGGGAGGCCGGCCATTACGTTATCACCACAGCAGTGATAACGAAATGCCGTCGCTACTGACGCGTGGTAGTAGCTTAGAAGAAAAGACAAGAAAGTTGTTTATGATAGCCTGTCTTTGCTGTCAAAATTGTATCCAGAACGTTTGTGCTAATCATGAAAGATATATATATATATATATATATATATATATATATGATATATATATATATATATATATATATATATATATATATATATATATATATATATATGAGAAAGCATACAAAACAAGCTCACTGACTTTCTTTTGATTACTCTCAGTATTCGCTATTTAAATCTACCCCAGTGTGCTTCTGATGAAATAAAGTCGGAGCGACGACAACAATCGCACACTAGGGTGACATCAAGCCGGCAAAGAATTAGCGGAATACGCGGCAAGCCATAGAACTGTATGACTCTACCTCACTTCGTCGGCACTAGTGGCCGTGTTTCATCAGCATACTCGTTACCATCGGGGGTGTTCTTGTTACTTCTGCTGCTGCTGCTGCTGTGGATGCTATTGTTGAGTAATGATGCGTAATCGGTTGCCGATTGCACCGCATAACATGGCCTTACGCCAGCACGACAACCAATCATTGGGCATGCGTCGGTTGCTTTGTCACCATTGTCGTTATCGACAACAGAAACAACAACAACAGCAACAGCAACAACAGCAACAACAACAACAACCATGAAAACTATGGCAACAACAACTACAGCTACAACAACAATCGCAACAGCAAAAACAACAACAACAACAAGCACTGTCACCGAAGGCTACCACAATGACGACTGTTAATGACGGTGTCCCCCCCCAACTATGACGAGGAAAACAACGGCCCACATCTCGCGATCTCGTGTACACCGTCATTAGGCAAAGATGAGTCGAGATAAGTGATGCAATTGTACATAGCATTGTACCGTAGCGGTCACCGCGCTGCAAGCATGACATCCCGCTACACGGATGACATCCTGCTGTATCGATGTGGAATAGGCCGCCTAGGGCCGACGAGCTCAAGCTGAAACTGCTGGTGACGCGTAAAGCGTCCTATACACCGCCTATCTACCGCGGTGTCGCCGGTTCGATTCCTGCGTCGTTGTTGATGGAACTTTCTTCGAGCGATGCTCATTGAGAATAGATGATCAATCATACCGGTGAGAGTCAGCAGCCATGCTGCCACAAAGACTGTTGGGGAAACTCTCAAGATATCTCAACCTGTCCAGCCTTCGGTGCATTGAAGATATGTTTAGAACGAGAACCAAGTCCGTAAGGGACGAAGGACAGTCTAAAACAACTTTCTTAGACAACGTGTTAATTTTCTCCGCGGCCTATGCGTCGATGATAAGGGGTCAACACAAATGAAGAATCGCACACTCCCTAGGCAAGCGCTGCATTATCTGTACGATTTACACCGTCGTCACCTTTTTCTTTCGTGTTCTATGTGCTGTTACTTTTGACGACGGTGGGTCGATTTACCAGCGAGCGTAAACGAAAATTTGGTTCAGGCGGTCAGAACTAACGCTGCATTTGCCTACTTCGCTGCGTAAGTTTGCACCGCATTGACGTTACACATAACGCATATGCTAGACACCCGAAAAATTCGTTAGTAATATATAGTGCGAAAAGATGCGGTCGCCTTCAGAGAAGGTCGTAAAATTGCCTTACCTTGTATGAAACGCGCTTTCAATGTCGAATAAGCCTATCGAGGTTGGCGGTGCATGGTAGACTGCCGATAAAGCTATGTCTTAAACCTGTTGGGGCAATTAGGACTCAACTCAGCGACAAATGACTAGTCGTTGCTGGTGACTATGATGGAGCGAGCGAGCGAGCGAGCGAGCAAAAGTGCTTTAGAAGCATCGCCGCTCTAGACGGAAGCTTCGTTTCATTTCTTGCTGGACTCTGATCTAGTACATCTAAAAAGGTGTTGTCACTGTTGTCGCCAGTGTCGTTTCACCAACTCTGCGTGTAGTCACGTAACGGCACGAGTGGAGCATGAGAGCGTATAACGAGTAGACTTGGCAGCGGCGTGGCAGCGGCACCGAGGCAACAGGGCGTCAAAGTTGAGAACAACGTAACCGAAAAAATCAATTATTGCCAATTTGTCGAATGGACACCGATGAACAACTCACTCATCCTGGCTGGCGGGCGGGCAGATTGATCCGAAACGTGTTCACTCGGCGCGGCGGTCTTCCGATATTATGCGCTTCTTGCAGTACGAAATGAGCACGTTACCGCCTTCTCGAGGCATGCTACCGCCTTGTGGGCGCACGCTACCGCCTTGTGGAGGCAGTGTGCCGATAAAGCTATCAATTACGTGGAAACCTTTGTCGGTCGGCATCGGCGTCGAGCAATCGCGCAACCAACGGGCCGGCCGGTCGGCATTCTGGCGTCTTCCGTTTGAGGCAAACGGAACGAGTCCGATCCGTTCTCCTCTTAGCCGGCGACCAGAGAGTCATTAATAAGATAAATTCAACGTCGGACAAAATATGGCAAAATTAAAACGACTAATTTGTCATAGCCGACCTGCTGCGAGCTGAGCTGCTGCTGCTGCTGCTCTATGCCGCCGCTATCTCTGCTGTTTTTGGTACTTCATAACGTCGCTGCCCGTCTGTCCGTCCCGGCCGCTTTGTTTGCACGCTCGTTTGCATAGATTTTAATGCCCCAATTCCAATGATTAATATAATAGTACTAGGTGCTAGGGGACTGCACTTATTTCTGTCTAAACATGTTCCTCTTTATCTCTCTCTCTCTCTCTCTCTATATATATATATATATATATATATATTATACTGGCAGGCGAGCACTGCCGAATGTGCAAACGTATTGTAAATGAAAAAAAATATATATATATATATATCCATATATATGACATTGCAAGAGCTCATCTGAGAGCAGTGTCAGCTAGGGCCACAGAGGCCTGGCTGAGTACATTGGTCGATCGACAACATTACTATGAGGACTGTTGTCGGTTATAGACTGGGCGCAACGTTAGTAGAGACCCTCCATTCGTGCATATGCGGCTAGCCGGAGACCGCTATGGCACATTATACGTTATTATGCATACGCACACGTGTATCGATATGTAACGGTCGATATGTATACAGTGAACTGCAAAACTGCCTGCGAAATAAATCGAAACCTTTGCCGTACGCCGAGGTATGCGTGGCGCCAACGACGCTATTGACAGAGCCTTCAGTCGCTCGGCTATATTCCCAGGGATGTGTGAACCACAGCCTGACGATGTGATGACGATCCCCTTCGAGCCTGAGAAGCCTCTGGTATGGATTGCAACAGTGTCGGATTGACTCACGTGCTGTACGGTCCGACGCACCGCGTTTAAACGGGACGTAGTACAGAGCCGCGGAGGCTGAAAAGAGGAAATGTACTAAGCACTCAAATATTGGGCAAGCGTACACTAAAAATGCAAAGCTCGGATCGCTTAACCGAGGTCCCCTAAACCGCTGCGGTGTTGCCACGTTGGACGTCAAGCGAGGGCCTTTGGCGTAGGAACTGCGCGGCACGCCTATCACCCGTATCGGAAGCGTAAATCTTATCCAGCTAGCAAACCAACTTCCCAATGATAGGTTTCGGCCAGCCCAAAGGTATCCCAGCAACGCGCGTTTTTTGCATTTACTGAGCTCATCAGGCCTGGCTACAAGCCAGCCTGGCTGTAATAGATCATTGAAGGGCCCAGACATACTCGCGTCCCAAGCCAGCATCTTCCTTTTTCTCGAAGTGGGTAAGAGACATCCCGTTTGGGCGTGATATGTAACATAACACATCTCTGAGGCTTCTAAGGTGCACAGGAGACCAGCCGATATGAGGCTGCGTGCCAAGGTGCCATTGAAGGCCGCACACCTAGCGTCCTGCGCTATGGATACAGGAGAGCCTATGGTGGTCCCGCGCGTCCACTTGTTTGTCGCATGTGCACAACTGAGGGTGTAGGCCGGTACTAACTTGGAACCAGACACCTGAGCTTTAAGCCGAGACGGCTCTCAGTCTAGCCCTGCCTGTCTCATCGCCCGTGGCATTGTGAATGAGGCCGCTGAGTCAGGCCGAGTCTGGCAGCGAAGAAGCCCAATCGACTTGAGGCGTTGGATCCTTGGGATCCTTCCTTGTTGTTAGGAAGATTAGCCTCGTTTTGATTGTACATATACGTTCTTCACGTGCGAAGTATACCCACAGTAAAATAATATTCACATATATATATATATATATATATATATATATATATATATATATAATATATATATACTATAAAAAGGTTAACCTGGTAATGCTTCCATAAAAAAAAAGTACGCAGATCCCGGAGTCACCATTAAATATGTGTTGGATGCACGGAAAATTTACTTATGTGTACGTTCCTTATTCTTCTTGCATGCATTGCATGAAACATTCGTATATATATACGAGGTGTGTTCAAAAAGTATCGCGACTTTTGTGTTTTTTCAAAAATTATTCATTTATTCATGAATATCTATTTTGTCCCCTTCAAAGTAATCCCCATGAGATATTATACACTTGTGCCAACGGTTTTTCCAATCTTCGAAGCACTTCAAAAAACCATTTTTTTTTATCTTGTTCAGCTCCTCCTTCGATGCCGTCTTTATCTCGTCAAGCGTAGCGTAACGTCGTCCTTTCATGGGCCTCTTCAGTTTAGGGAACAAGAAAAAGTCACAGGGGGCCAGATCTGGGCAATACGGTGGCTGCGGCATCATTAGTGTGTTGTTTTTGGCCAAAAACTCGCGCACAAGCAACAATGTGTGAGCAGGGGCGTTATCGTGGTGCAAAAGCCAATTTTTGTTCTTCCACAAATCCGGGCGTTTCTGGCGAATTGCTTCGCGCAAATTGCGCATAACTTGCAGGTAATATTCCTTAGTGACCGTTCTACCCTGTGGCAAGAACTCATGATGCACCACGCCCCTGCAATCGAAGAAAACTGTCAGCAAAGCTTTCACATTCGACCGAACTTGGCGCGTTTTTTCGGTCTTGGTTCGTGCGGCAGCTTCCATTGAGATGATTGAGCTTTGGTTTCCACGTCATAACCATAAACCCACGATTCGTCACCAGTTATGACCCTCTGGAGCAAATTTGGGTCGTCGCGGACAGAGTCCAACATCTCATTAGCAATGTTCATGCGATGCTGTTTTTGGTCGCAATTGAGCAATTTTGGTACGAATTTCGCGGCGACCCGTCTCATGCCCAAATCATTGATAAAAATCGAATGGCACGAGCCAATCGATATGTTTAGGTCCTCAGCAACTTCTCTAACGGTGATTCGACGATTGGCCAATACCATTTTCTCCACTTCATTAATTTTTTCGTCTGTTGTTGAAGTGCTCGGGCGTCCGGCACGCTCTTCGTCGTTCACATCTTCTCGGCCTTCTGAGAACATTTTGTACCACCGATAAACGTTGCTTCGGTCCAAGGTAGCTTCTCCGTATGCCACAGTCAACATTCGGAATGCATCCGCGCACTTAATTTCGTTTTTCACACAAAATTTGATACAGGTTCTTTGATCCATTTTTTTGAATAGGTAAAAATCGAAGACGATCCAAAACACGTGCAAGCAAAGCAGCTGTCAACAATTAAGTGAACATTCAAAATGGCCGAGCTTGTCGGCATAAGTGAGAGACATGAGTACCAACATAACGCCACAAAAAATCGAAATTCGAATATACGTAACCCGCGAAAATTCAAAAGTCGCGATACTTTTTGAACACACCTCGTATATATATATATATATATATATATATGTTTTGCGAATAAGGAATATATATATTTTTACATAGTTTGTATACCACATATAGATGCACAATTCGTAATCTATTTAATACATTATGTACACAAACATATATACACATACAGATGCATACGTGTGTTCCATGCACTGTATGCAAGAAGTGTGCAGAAAGTGCATATATATACATATGTATATGTATATATACGTAAGACCTATGGTACGTCCTGCGACCCCTCGGGATTGACAGGGTGGGTGAGGGTCGGACCTTAACCCCGCTTGAGAGACGTTGCAAGCTGGTTTGGGACGTGACAGTTACTCACTCATTAGCCTCTTGAATGATCACTGCTGGCGCGGCCTGGGCCGGTCATTATTCATCTCTCGCCGAGGCAATCAAGGTTATACATATATATATAACCTGGATTGCCTCGGCGATATATATATATATATATATATATATATACTTCTCAGCCAGTCCATCGCTTCGGTAGGCACAGTTTGACTGGGCTAAAAAAGTTCGCACATCGAGTTGCACTGAGGTAATATTTTTCAATTTAGACTCAGTTTGTAAGATTGTGACGCATGGTAAGCTGCTTAAAGTTCTGGCGCAATTTGGGAAAGGTACGAAGAAAAAAGCATCGATAGAGGCCTTATGTGAGCGGACTGATTACTTGAGCACTCGTGAGGCGTTAATAAAAAACGCTGAAGCGTACGCTGGTCGCTGGAAAAAAAGCATTTGTAGGTCACTTAGTGTTAATTCTTTACATCACTTCGCTAAAGAAAAAGTATTATAAAATATGTGCGGCTGATGTAATATTGATGGAAACAGCTACTCACCGATAAGCTTCAGAATACAGTGAGACCGTTATAGAAGTGGTCCAATTCTTTTAACCTAAAGCTGTCGGCCGATAGATGCGTTATGCCTCATTTTGGCCATGAAAGCGCACACTTCAAATGCAAATGCATTTGTGGCCATTGCCTTAGAAACGTGTTCGGACGTCTGGGTATAACGGCGTCTCTTAATATGAGATACACGGTGTGCGTTAAATACGTTGTGTTTTTGTTTGTGAGCCGCACAGCAAGCAAAACTGAATCACTCACTCACTCGTACTTTTGGACCGGCTGATCTACTCAAAACGATCTCAGATGAATGTAGTTTCCATAACGCGGCCCTTGCGTGGCACCTGTCAATAATTAGAAAAGTATCAAAGATTCCACGATTTACCATAAATATCAACGTAAAGTTGCACACAAATGTAGAGTCTTAGATGATAACGTACACATCCCAGCTTTCTATGATTCTATCACGAAAGGAACAATAAGAAAAATAGCTATTGATTCTCCTTTTATTGTTGAAACTGTTCATACTGATACACTGAGAAATCATCCTAACCTGACATTAAAGGTGCTCACGGTTATTCATGCGTCTAGAACACTGATACGAGGTGCGCAGCCACAAAACTAATTTTGAGCGGGTGGTCTCACGTAAGGCGGTCTTGTAGCTCAACGCAACGATGATCGAGGTAAATAAACTAAACATACTCCTGAATGAATGTACGCGTGAACGCGTAGTGTGCCAGGCGCCTGTTGCCAGTTTGTAAGGTACTGTTACAAGGGCTTCGAAGGAAACTTTGCAAGGGTATCGTTGATGTACCGTATCGTAATAGCATTACATACACTCCCGTTTAACTGATGTACCTAGTATATGGACGGCAGCAGAGCCAGCCAGTCGATCGGCTTTCCAGCGTAGTTCTGGAGAAATCACTACAGTTGAGAACTAACCCTTGAAGGCAGCTAGAAATTGTTTACTATAGCAAGGAGGGCAAACTTCACTGCCGTCTCTGTTGCTGTTGCTATTGCTGTGAATCACCGGAAGGGACATATGCATGACTAAGCATTGCCGGAAATCGAAAAGGTTCGATCATTTTGAGTCAGCGGTTTGAATAGCATTTTTTTCGACGTGCTCGACTTTTGACAATCTTTGCAAGGATTTCTATTCAAGTCTTTTCCACCAAGAATATCGGACAACGATGAGAGAGGAGATCGTCACGGAGCCGTCTGCTGTCCAACGTCTTCGAAATTCTGCCAAAGCCATAAGGCCGCATTGAAAGGCACGCTATTAGAAAGACAGGGTGTGATGAGTCCCCCCCCCCTACGTCCACAACGAACACGAATGCCACACCTACGTCGACTATTCCCCTGCACTCGCGGCGCACCGTACTCTACCGAAGGCCGTATCTAGGCTATAGAGAGTACATTAGCACATGCACATGGTACTTTGGTCGCGGGGCCCGTTAGGTTGTATAGTAATATTGATCTACGAACAGTTTTCTTTCTTAGGCAGGTAAAAGTCAAGCAGGAATTGTCTTTGGCGGCACGACGTGAGAATACTTATATGGAAACGAAGCGTCACGCAACTGCTACATATTGTAGCGTCGAAGGTCACCAGACTCGCGGAACTTGAATTGAACCCCCGTTCGCCTGTCGAACGCCGACCTGCAGCGTACGCAAAACGAAACGAGCCAAAAAAAGAGGGGAAAGGAGAGTGCCCGTACGCATGGTACATAATAACTCCACTGTAGCAGAGACTCGGTATACAGGCGAGGCAGAGGAGACAAAAATGTCCCGTAGCTTGTTAGCGTTGATCATTGCGATGATATAGTCATAGCATAGCAAATGAAGGGATCATATATATATATATATATATACAAACATTTGTGTAGAGTATGATTTATTTGTCGATAGGCAAAGATCGATACAGACTATCTAACTGCTTTTATAACTGCTGATATATATATATATATATATATATATATGGTCAAGCCATTCATACACGCGTTTGCGGTGCTCCCTTATTTAACGAACGTGACAACGTCGCTAATAACGACTAGACACCGGAACGTCGCCGGGTTTTATCTAGTTTTTGCTATTAGGTATTAGTCTTTGTTGTCGTTATTATTGTTGTTGTTGTGATCACTGTTGACGCAATGTCAGTTGCTTTGATGCCGAGTTAAGCTATCACTATGGCGTCAGCAGCCACATCTAAAACCACCTTCAGCTGGTTACTGTACCCTCATATGGTGACTAGAGACGCCAACCAAAGCAATACCATAGGCGCACGAATGGAAGAGACCATCCAGAGAGGTAGATGCCATTGCAATGGTTGGCTGGACGGCGACCGAGACACATGAATCTCGAAGATTGTTCGTCAATGCATGCGTATGAAATACAATCTTCATTTGCATAACAATAGCTACTACTCAATAGCGAAGCTATTAATAGCAAAAGAGCTATACTACAATAAACTATTAAGGCATCGAGACAACAATTTTTTAAGACGACGGATTGACTCAATCTCTTGCCTCTTGCTCGTCACGGAGATGCAGATGCGACCGGTCTCCCCATTATGGGTGAGACTATGACGTTAAAGCGTCGGCCGAGTATCCGGGGAGCTTTAGCAACCGCGCTCTGTCGATTGATACGTTTGACGCCGTATCAACGCCACGATGTTCGATTAGCACAACGGACAGTGTACATATTGTCAGAAGGGCCAGATATTGCCTGCTTGCGCCGGCGTAATTACGTCCATACATACACACATACATACTCTCTCTCCTTCACACAGAAGCGACGCAAAACGATTCGAAGTTTGCTTAGGGTAGGTCGTAATTATATCTGCGAATCTGTCTGAATCTGTATGTATGGATGTGTACATATGAATGCATGGATGAACGGATTTATTAGTCGCTTGATACATGTCACGCTTTTATATCAGAGACGCTTTGCGAGCGGCAGCAATTGCGGACTGTCGAGAGACAAGAGAGAATGAGAGAGAGAATGAGAGAGAGAGAGAGAGAGAGAGAGAGAAACACCATACTGTACATATGTAGGGTTCCCCAGACCTTGTGGGTTCTTGTGCGATGCCATCACAGCTAGTGGTCGCTGACCCTTAGCGGCACGGTCTATCATCGACTTATCTTCATTCAGTATTATCTAGTTTAATGAGCTTCGCTCAAACAGAACTCAAAGATCTACGACAGGGCGCTTCGAACAACTGGCGGCGGCGCCACCACCACCACGCCGGTAGATGACAGCCATGTCGATGCATTGGCGTGCGCTCTGCGACAGGAAGAGACGCATGGGTGCAGCACGGGTTTAATTCCCGCCGTTGTACATTTGTACTTATGGGGTTCGTCGTCTTATGAAGCAATGTGAAAGCACCTCTGTGGGTGCTCAATGTTGGCTGTGAGTCAGCCCGAAAACGCTAAGATGACAGCCGTACAGGCTACGAGTGCAACAGCAGTCTCCTAGGAGAACGCCGCCACAGTATCTTACTAATACTAGTGCACACCGTACTAGTAGTCGGCGAAGTCGAGCCCGGTGGCGTGGTGTCTTAAGTCAGCGCCTCGCGACCGGAGGAGACACATAGCAGGTGCGCGGGTTCGAGCCCCACCGTTGCACCGATTTGCTTTTATGGGGCATGTCCGTCTATGGAGCAATGTGAAAAACAGTTCCGTAGACGTTAAATCTTGGCTGAGGGTCAGCCCGAAAACTTTACTAGTATGCATGTTTGTCTGTATAGTGCATGTTTGTGTTATTAGAATCCTTTTCTAAGGAGGTTGTTGGTAATATAGTCTATACCATACCCAGTCCACCACACCGCTTGGGATCGCCTAGTGGTATATCGTCAATGTACCGATATGTCAACCGTGTCGGTAGACCCGGACACGTTTCAGATATCTAGGCTTTCCCCCAACAGTACAGGTTGTGGAGGCCGTAGCAGCATACTGGTTGCTCTACCTCTCAGCGGTTGTATATGGTTAACTATCATCTATTCTCAATGGGCATCCCTCAATAGAAATTCGATCACCAACACAGACCGAACTGCCGGCGATAGCCCGGCGGTAGATGATGAAAACCATGATTAGCGCCCCACTAGCCTCGGCCCTACTCACGCCGCACCTCTAGACCACGCCGTCCCGTGTTTGTAATATCTCTATGAGGCATGAATTAAAGATATGTCTTCGTAAGGGCGGCGTGAAGTTGACTCAGTTGTATACTGCTATACAACATTTACACCTATGCTGCAATGCGGCAATGAGAAAACGATTTTGTTCTACGACGAGTTTAGACTACACTCGTACGTGTTGCAAATTACATGTTTATTAATTCTTCGTATGTATACCTAACAAATAAACGCCAACTGCTTTTAACCTTCTGTCGCTGTCAACATCGTTTAAGAACAGTGAGGTACGGGTACTACCACAGCTTGTAAGTTCAAATCTTACTGACCGTTTCTTTGATGTGCAAACGAATATTGGTAGGAGTCAAATATGTTTGTATTAACATGTGTTGCAAGGATTGCAATAATCAATAATATGTTTGCCTGGCATGTGGCCAGATAATCGCACGACAAGGCAGGCTTTGCAGGGTTTTTCTGCACCTCGTCCTCCCTCCACTCTTTTTTTTCGGCAGATAAAGGCGTTTTATGTTTTTTTTTCTACGCTATTCTAAACCACGTATTTTGTGTGACTGCTGCCACCTCATGAGTTTGACTATGATGAGGATCTATTGTATTACGTATCTAGGCAAAATTAGAATTGTCACATTTGGGGCAACTTTGAATTAACCGATACAGATACCAACTTGTTTACGACGCCGCTTCTATTACTACAGATAAACAAGGAGTTAAACGTTGCCTGACCCTTGCCAAACGGCTGCTGAGCGACCCAAAAAGATGGAGAGAGAAAGAAAGAGAGGAGAGAGAGAGAGAGAGATACGCACGCATAGGCGACAGCGCGTGTACGTTTTCTAAATACTTATATTTACTGCAGCAGTTGCACTGCAGTATTGGGATACTGCAGTGCAAGTAGTATATCGCATATCGAGAAGGTATACGATTTTACCCCTCGCTCACTCTACCTCGAGTCTTTGAAGCTGCTTTCATCCCTTCAGGCTTTGAGGTGCAGCTCCCTTAAGAAACAAACAAATCCGCAGTTCTCAACGCACGTTACGCTATTCACTACTGCCGTGAAGCGGCTTGTGAGTTCTACAGCGAACAGCGAATGACCTTATTTTAAGTAACTAGGTCAACACACGAGGACGCCTTTTCCACGTGTATAATATATCTATATATAAGTGAAGAAAGCTCTATTGTACTGTATTTACGAGTACACGTATATTTAAGTGTGTAATTTCAGTCGTGTTTTTTTGGATTTGAGTTTTCGCCGCCTCTCTCTCTCTCTCTTTATATATATATATATATATATATATATATATATATATATACATATATGTACACGGAAATAAAAAGCAATAGAAAAATAGAAAACGGCCTACATTAGCTAGATTGTTGCCTACGTTGTTGACAAGGTTTTCGTTTTTGTTAGATGATAAATCATCTGTAATTGACAACACAACGTGTGGCTATTCCCAAAGGGCGTGCCCGCTCACCTGGCTCGGCTTTGGCCGTGTGTAGAGTTCAGCAAGCGGCGAGTTTTATTTTTCTCGACGATGCGCCGGTGCGCCGTGCATTCTATTGCTGGGTTACGTTACAAATCTCTCCCTTCTTCTCTTTCTCTACGGCTTGCTCTGTTTCTCCCCATCTCAGCGTGGTTCACCTGTTTAGAAATTCCGAACGACCTCATTTTCTACTGCTGCTGCTCTAGTCGATATTTTGACTGCGTAGGGCTAAACAGCCACTTAGACGTTCATCGCTTAGAACGATTCGTCTGCAAGGCAAAAGCCAGCACGGGCAAAGAGGGCCCTGATACAAACAGAGATGCGAAAAATCGAAAGATGGAAAACGACTCTCTCTGGGACAGCGTGACGTATTTGCGTTATATGACCTCACTAAGGCTCACTGTACGACCTCGACGTTGACAAGGCGTAGCAAATGAGAGCGTTGTTGTGTCGGGCGGGGACCAGGGGCGTCGCCACCGTCCACGATGCCGCCCGGCGGCGACCATCGTAAAACCGGGCGAAGACAGTGAAAGGAAGGTACAACATGAGGTCCTCTTCCTACTTCCCCCCTCCCTTCCCCCTCCCTTCAGCGTAAATTCCTTGAACTTTGGGAGTTCGGCTGCGTCTGATAGCCAGCTGCTTGCAGCGTTGGTCAGCCTGGGGTCCAGACGTCAGGTCAATCTCAGCGGTTGTAGCCGATTGATGGTTGTCTGAGCTTGGACGCCCTCCGCTCGGACTTGACCCATCTTTCCCGCCAGTCTATGGGGTTCTTTCTGACGGCCCGGAGCGGGTCCTAGCGACGCGTTGGTTGTCGACGGAAAAGCACGAAATGCTTCCCTGCTCGTCAAATGTCGAAATGCGTAAGTGCGATCTTCGCAGTCTTACACAGTCGTACGCAAGTACCAGTAGATGGTCCTGCTTGACACTGAAGTGCAGCGCCACTGCAGCGGCAACGGCGGCAGCGCCGACAGCGCCGACGAGTTCCGACGCCACTTCAATACATCACTAGCGCTAATGTCCCACTACTGCTCATTGCCTACAACTTGCCTACTTGTTTCTACTACGACTACTACTTTTGCGGCCAGCCAAGGGCCCCGCTGACGACCCAACCTAGCCCGTCTTCGCCGTGTTTGTTGTCGCCGAGGCTATTTAGAGCTATGACTAGAGATATCACCTAAACTGACAACGACCGAAGCGCATCGCTCGACCATAACTCCTTGACGTCGCACCACCAGCAGCAGCAACAACGCGCGTCTATCACTTGCAGCCGTGTCTCCCGCGCGACAAGTTGACTGCTCCATTATGCACAATATGTGTACCATATCAGCATGTACATCTAGATTACACACACATATACACACAAAATGGAAGGCAACTATATATATATATATATATATGTATATATATATATATATATATATATATATATATATATATAGTTGCTTTCCATTTTCCCGCTGCCCGCCGATCAAGTGATGGACTCAGATGGTTGCTGCTGCTGCCGCTGTTTGCTCGTGTCCTGCACACACTTCCGGTCATGCGCGTGTCACGTCGCGCGACAGCGTCATCATCGGACTCGAGACTCTCGCGCGCACATGGTAATGGCGGATGCAGCGTAGCGGTCGGTCGTAGTCGTCTTTGCTGAGAACTCGCGAAGCAAAGGAGCGCGGTCGAAACGTTGTAGTCTATGCGAGTCGTTGCAGGGGTGTGACCTACGTTGTCGTGGGGCGTTCTTTATCTCCTTCTGCTGCTGCTGCCGCGTCAAGTCGCTTGCTGGCAGTGCCATGGCATCGTAGTTCTCGTTGTCGTCGTCGACTTACTGATTTCTGACGACCGTTAGAACGTTATTTCTTTAGTCCAGTCGGCCGTCCTTCAGGGGCGGTCGTTGTGAACCGCGGAGGATGTCGTTGTTAATGTCGTTGTCGTCGTTGTTGTTGTCGATAATACTGCGCGCTGTTGGTGTAGTGTTGTTCGGACAGCCTGAACGACTGGACCCAGTGTAACCGGTGTGACATGCGCGCGCTGCATCTCCGCTCCGCTCCTCTCGTCACGACATCTCTTCTGCCCAAAAATCTCTGGCTAACTCGCCCAGAATATAGCCCTACAGTGCGGGCCGGACCTTGACGACAGGCCTGACGTAGGCCACTTGGTCATTTGTACAACAGACAAACTTCTCACCTGTACACTCGGCGTCCTTTTAGCACAGGCCGTCGCTCTGCACTGGCTGTAGCTAGTTGGAGAAGCACCACCACCAGCCACCCGCACACGCCGCTAGAACTAGATGCCGTAGATGAAATAGTAAATGGCCAACCCTCGTCTAAGCGTCTAGGGCCGGCGACCTAATAAATCAGAGTCGTCGTTTGCGATCTCTGGAGTCGACTGAAGAACGACGTTGACGTACGTGTGAAGGCGCTGAAGACCAGTACGAGGACAACATGACGTGTGTGACAATGACCAGTTCAGCGAAACAACAACAACAACAATAATAATGATACCAACAATAACAACAAGAGCAACAACAATAATACTAGCAACAACAACGACAACAACAACAACAACATCAGCGTCGCCAACACGCGACGCAAAACCTAAAAGACCCGATATTTCGGCAGCCTGAAGCAGCCTCACCCCGCCCGTCTAAGCCATTTGCTCTGCTTCATCTGGAGGCTTTCTCGCAGAGGACGAGTGGCGCGGGCTGGCGGCTCTCTGCTTATAGGCAAGGCGGCAGCGAAGTCATCTTCTTTCAGGCCGAGTAAAGTTCATTAGGACGGGCACAAACGGACGAACGGGCGGCCCGGGCCCGGGAGGCCGGGCGACCTCAGAAGAAGACGAAGATACGAAGATGAAGGCGAAGCGGCGGCGGCGGCGGCGGCGACGACCAACAAGCAGAGCCAGAAGCAGAAGCCAATGTCGGCGCCAGTATCAGTCGGTGCGGGCAGCATCGGATCTGGTCACCACTATCACGCGTCTTCATGGGGTTCGGGATCTGTTGAGGGAGGGAGGGAGGGTGGGTGGCAGTTAGGGTGAGCGAGTTCCTCATGTCGGTGGCACGACCTATGTACAACGACTCCGACGACAACTCCGACGATGAATGGGTCTGGCACCGTCGGAGGAATTCCGGAAAAACATGCCTGTTACATGACACGCCGCGGACACGCTATCGACGCAAGAGAGACTGTCATAAACGCAGTAGCAGCAAGTGCCAGCCATTCAGCCAGCCGACGCCATAGCTCTGTTGGGTTTCAATCTGATACTGCACCACTACGACGACGACGAGCAAATAAAGCAAATGAGGAAGAAGAAGCTTGGCAAGAGAAATGAGGTGGGCGGGTGGGTTAACCGAAGACCTATAGCGAAGAGAGCGAAGTGGAGAGCAGCACATCGCCCTCACAAAGATTAGGTACAAGGCGAGTCAGATGCGCTAGCTAGGAAGAGATAGAACGATATTAATTAATCTGGTGGTCCGACACGACGACGGAGCTTGAGCGAACTCTGCATTTCATCGGTCATTCCTCTGCATTGGGTCCATCGTTACAACGAGCAATTTTTCCGATGTCACCGACGACCTCGATGAAGATCCAGTGAATGAATGGCTCATTGCGAAATCGACCTATATACGTGGGAACCTCAGAAAGTGTTTGAAATTTCCCGCGCATTCAAGAGTGAGTTATGAATCTATTGTACTGGCGGATAGCGCCATCTTTATTTTGATGTTTGAACAGGCGAAAATGGTAGGGAAAATGGCGACTACAAGCACAATGGCACAAGATTAAGTTTGTTTCAAAGAGTGTCTTCGATTCACCATTGGGGATGAAGCTTCTATACCTGGGGAGTGCCTATGCATAGTGCAAATCTGAAACTGCATAGGCCTAACAAAAGTAATGCCGCATAAGCCAAACAAAACCTTTTTTATTTGAATCGGTGCTTGAAGCCATAGAGAAAAATATTTCGTAAATAAAATGTCTAAAATAATTTTCACTAACTTTGCTGTGCCCCGCACACATACATCTACATTTGTAGATATGTACTGTGTGCTTTCATAGCTAGGGGCTACTGGTTGAGCCCTTCTTTACGACCATATGCAGTTATTTTAACGACAATATTCCTCACATCTGTCACAGATGTGGGGAACCGTGCGAGAGATATATCATGCTGGTAACTGTTCGAGGATATCCTCAATAGACAGCTTCAATGCTGTTTTAATGTATTTGTGGCTTTTGTATACCTGTCAAAGGTGATTAACAAAGTCAAAATTATAATATATTTTAATTAAAAAAAAACTATCCGGTTATACGAAGATGCAATCTTCTAATTCTGCTTCTAATTTCAGTTGTAGTCTGCCACGGGACAATTATTGTAATTAAAGCTTACCATACCATAATAATAATAACCACGCTATTGGCCTACGCACGAAACCATACTATATATAGAAATATATAGTCGCATCTGTACACATCCCCACATTTACGTCTAGTTCTTGGTCGGTGCGGCAGGCAGACAGCCTCTTCCCCGCATAGTGTATAGCGGTTCATCAATTACCAGGCTGTTATCGTTCATACGACCGTTTATGGGTATACTTGGCTCATAAGCTAGCAGACAGAGCGAATTCCGCCCACAACGGAGTACACCGACCGACCAACGCACTCTCGAGTTGTCAAGCAGAGGCTATGGCGGATGGCGGACCACTTACGTCGGCGATACACTGCGGGGCTATGTATAAATTCTGTATCTAGATTTGCAATAGGGTGTTTCAGCAGGACGGCGTATCCGACCTTTCCAGCGATTAGTTAGGGTGGCTGGCGAAGCATATGAGCATGTCCTGCAATCAGCAGTTATGGCTGCCTAGCAGTCCAGATTTCAACCCTCGGGATTACGATGTGCGGGGCATTATTGAGCGCAAATCCTACAAAACGCGACATAATAATAATAATAATAATAATAATAATAATAATAATAATAATAATAATAATAATAATAATAATAATAATAATAATAATAATAATAATAATAATAATACAGACTCGCTCACTGCCTCACTGCCTCCTCCTCCTGCAGGCGTTTGCAGACAATTATAGGCAGGTTGTGCAAGGTGTATCCTGTAAGCCGTTTAGCTCTCGAATTGAAACGGTGAATCAAACGAACGACGGCCTACATTAAACAAATACGTGCGTTAGAAGTGCTCGCTGCCGGCACATGCAACGAAATTAATAGCTTACTTTATTTCATTTGTCGACAGCATTTGAACCAAGCACTTCGTGAATTGCCTTTAATGGATCGTCGTTGTTCTCGATGTAAGCTCAGCGGTAGTCTACATTTGCTATCGCTGTGTCACACGCGGGCGTAATGGGTGGCAGACCTACATAGACGACGTGTCTCTTCGCCGGAGGCGTGACGAGTTACCATCAAATATAGCTAATTTGCAAACAGCATAACTGATATACAATGTACATATATTACGGAAAATAAATAGTAATTATATTAGTAATACTAATCTAAGTACTAGTAACAATAATACAAGTTGTCCACAACACATAACACGCCCGAGTCCCGCCACGGATAATGTCTAGCAGCGTTGACTGGCTGGAAACTAGCTGATAAACGAACGAACTGGATATTCATATCCTTTGACTAACTGCTAGTGGGGTGGTCGCTCCGCTTTTTTCAAGGGCGGGCCGGCGAGAGTTTGCGGGCGGGTCGCTGTGCATTGTCTTTGTGCACACAAGTGGGGCGAGCGTGTCGTGTCGACTGCGCGAGCGACGCAATCTCAGAGGGAGACGAACATTGCCATCGTGACTACCGACGTTCGGGCACTGGCACTGCTTCTCCTAGTGCGTCGTCTGGCCTGAAAACCCCGGGCCGCCGCGCTTTAGACGGGAGTGGAGGGAATGAGGTAGGGACGGGAGTGCGGCATGGGAACATGGTAGCCGCGCCGTAGTGCTTCGCCGGCCGTCGAAGCGTAACAATTCTGTCACGTCGAACTCGTGTCTCCTCTCCTGTATTTCCACCCCTTTATGTGGCTTTTCCCACGTTGCTTTTCTCTATACGCCCTCTCTTTCCTATCGTCTCATGTCTCACTTTTTCTCTCTCTATATGTCTCACTCTCGGTGAGATGAATCTCCCTTCACTCGCTCACCAATGACGATGGTGAAACATCGGCGTCGGTGGCGCAAGCTATCCACGCGTGAAGGAAAATGAATCCCACAAAGCAAGGCCGAAAAAACAACAGCAACAACAACAACAAGCCACCAACAATGAAGCCCCAACATGAACAAAAGCGAATTTCGATCGAGTGTCCGTCCCGACCCGTTTCATCGTATATCGTCCTATCGATATACATACATATATATATATATATATATATATATATATATATATATATATATATGTATATACACTTGGCAGGGCAACAATGACCAGCCAACAATAGCCAGAAGCTATTGCTGTTGCTGCAAGATGGCAGCAGGCGAGCAAGACGTATACGAGCGGCCAACCGAGATGGCAAGAAACGTACGCTCAAATAGCAGCAGCAGCCCCTCTAGGCAATTCAGGAGCCTTTAAGTCCTGTAAAAACATCCACTTGGAGGACACCAGCAGCGACGACGACGACTGACAATAGCTGGCCGGGTTAAAGCATGCACGTCGTTCCGCCTACGGGCACACGGCGGGTAAACCCAAAGAGGGGCCACCGGGCCGGTGGCCCCTCTTTGGCCGGCATTCGGGATTTTCTTATCTAATGGAATTCGGGAATCTGTTGATCTTAAGTTAACGGTTTCCGAAATCAATTTATATATATATATATATATATATATATATATATATAAATGTGAATGTTATTCTGTCCTAAGTAACCTTTTAGACCTAACAGGTCATACACACGATCACGTGAGCCTTTCTTGCTAAGTGCACCTTACTTAGCAAAAGCTACGGCGTCGCTTTCGAAGTGTACCATTTTGAGACTCACACACACTCAAAATGAGGACGGGAGCATGAACTAGATCAATGCGAACTTGCTTTAGCCTCTGCTGTGCATAGATCGCCCGTCTCGGACAACAAATAACCCAATACTCATGCTTGTAATGATGGGTAAACAACTGCAACAGTTGACCCAATTCAATTTCCGGCAGCTTTTGGCTGGTCGGTTTCTGTACTCGTTGCAACTCTGTTGGCCAAGCATGAAAAAAGTTTGTGTCGTTACTCTATTGTGTACGAACCGCATAGAATGAGTGTGAACTCGGCATTGATGGCAAGATAAACCGTATTCACTATACAAAGTGCCATTCTAAAGCTTCACAATGAGAGCCAGGCTTTGCACTTTATGCTTACAGACTTACAAGTATGACGAGTCGCTGCATCTGCCAAGACCTCTTCCGTATCAACCGGTCAATTGTTCCAACTCGATTCTATACTTGAAAACAGCCATGAGCCACTACGCAGGACAGTTCATTGCATTATGTAGTCGCCATGCATTCTGTGCATCTGATTTCTATCACGTCGGCAGCTTGGCGAGTCGTAGTATCGGAGATCCGGAGATTGTAGAGCTGCTCCGTAATTCAGCACGGAACGAACGACATTCGATTGAAAAGCGTTCTCCAAAGGTAGATCTGTCTATTTGCAATACGGAAATGAAAGCGTAAATCTTTTGGTGAGAACCAGACAAATGCCTACGACATTTGTGACCAAAACTGAATCAAACTTTCATAAAGGCAATCATCATTGTAATGTATTGTCAATAAGCCGTTCGTTGCCTGTAATCTGGGCTGGGCATAACAGACGATAGTACGGGTATTCATAATCTACTGGTGAGTTCGTCCCGATGCATTCGTGGCCGAGCCGGCTCAAGCCTATCGGGCTAAATCAGACTAATTATCATCGATTTTTAACAAGCGCCGAGCAGAAATAGAACATCACGTGGGCTGCCGATTCGACAAATCAAAATTTATTTTTTCCAAGAACAGTTTATACATAGTCGAAATCGAATACCTATTTGTGATCAATTGGGTGCATCTACGTATGCATGTGTACGTCAGTATGCTTTTTTGACAATTAATATAAAAATATGTTATAGCCATATTACATGATTTATTTCTATGATAGCTATATGGATACACTTTTCCCCGAAAACCCGAAATCACGCACAATCCCCCCACTGGATGTGTCTGACGACTCTACCTGCTTTAAAGTTCACGCAATTCTCCAAACAGTGAAAGTTGTACTGTTCAGTTAGCTGGAATTGCAGGCCAGCCGTCCAACATCGAGCACGGCTCTATGTTGTGTTGCCTTCGCTTCACAATCTCGATTTGGTTGCAGGGCATGCGCTGTAATCTTCTCAAGTCGAGGCTGGATACATGCGACTCGTGGTACGGCGTCTTTCAAACACAGACATCATTGCATGTAGAACATTTTTATGAGGAAACCAGAGGAGAGATATATATAGGAAGGAAAATATGTACAACAAAATAGAAACAATAACAGGCACAACGCGAGCAAAAGGTAAATAAAGTAAACAAGAAAGCAAAAAAATAACAGTTACCAGAATAGAATGAAAGATATTTGCACGGAACGCTAAACAAGAGAGGCAAATACCCACAATGACGTCATCTAGATGATAGTGGTGCCGGGTATGATGGTATAAAATGATTGTAGGCAGTGAGATGAATACTAGAATTACTAGAAGCGTTCTTTTTTCGAAAGGAAGGTTGGTTTTAATTCGAGATAATGATCACGATCCGCCTCCTGTAAGCTTGAAAATCACCGTGAGACATATCTTAAACGCACCGAGGTCGGAACATGTTAAGAACTCTAGGGTTTCCCCAACGGTGTTCTCTTCTGGCAGCATGGCCGCTGACTTTCAACGGTATGGTTTATAACCTATTTTCAACGAGCTTTGCTCAATCGATGATGAATTCGATCAGCAACGGGGATTGAACCGGCAACACCCGGCGGTAGATGACGACACACAGTCATGACTAGCGCGCCTTATCAGCGTCCGCCCTAATCCACGACGCCATCCAGTGAGAGGCGCTGAGCATTCCTAGGAGGTGATGATTGCGCGGGAGCACATTATGTACCCCGAACAATTGACACCGACCCTATGAGCTAACTCACCAACGGATGACTCTGGCGATGACGGAACTGGCTAAGTGAGGTCTCACGAGAAACCTCGAAACGAAAATCGGCTGCTGCTGCTGCTGCTGCAGCAGCATAACGAAAATGGGCTGGCTTCTAACTACCACCTCTTGTTTCGACGGCGAAGCCACCGTTATTATCGGGTGTTTGCCACAAAATAGCTCGGCAAATCGTAGTTGGCCGGGTTAGCTACCACACGAGACGACATCCAGCCAAAACGAATTAGTAAGTAGACGCAGCGGTGGCCGCCAATGCTGTCGCCGTAATCAACGCTCGATGTTGCCGAAACAATGACAGAAGATTGGCTTGGACAGATCGCAGCAGCAGCAACAACAACAACAACAATTACAACAGCAACAACAACAACAACCCGCCACCACTGATTGCAATACTCCGCGAGGGTTACTTGTGGCAAAATACTTGGGCTTCTGCTTCTGCAGCTATTGGTGTCATGATTACGACCGGCTATCGCAACGAATAGTGACTGCTCAACAACAACAACAACAACAATAATAACAACAACAACCACCACACTAGCAGTGACAATAATAGCAATGAAAACAACAACAACAACAACGACAACAACAACCCAACGGATGACCCCGGCTGGCGCCTCCGTAACGCTCCGAAGAGACACTGCGCGAAGTCGGATGCTTCTTCGTTCACAACACCGATGTACAATTGATCGAAAGGTGGCCGATAATGCGTGGTCGTAATTGGAGTGTGATTGTGCTCACGGCCGGAGCATTCGTTGAGAGGCAAAAGCGAGCAAATCGTTCATAGAAATCGCGGCTGGTTTTATCTGCTTCAGCGACCATACCACAGCGGTAATCGCATCAACGACAGCCAGAACAACAATGGTCACAACATGAGCATCAGCTATGACGAGAATATATAATATAATATATGTTCGTCCGCTCCGTTGCTGGCAACGGTAAACAATACATATCGTAAAAAGAAGTGATCATTGCACTTGAGAGAATCAAGTACTCGAAAAAAGTGTTTAACATCTAAGACTATTAGTTATACTTATCAGTTTGCTGCCACCTTGAAAGGTATATCACAGACTCTGTATATAATCATAAGGATAGTGGTTACCGCTTAAGTGGAGACAGAATTGATTACATCTATATATATATATATAATATATATATATATATGTAAAAGTATTTGTCTGCAGTCAAACGGTAATCATTATCCATTCTAAATGTTGTTTTCATACTGCGATGTTATACACGCAAAAAGTATATTTGTTTCGTTGTGTATAAGGTGGCAATTACTATGACAAAGCGACACCGCTGCTAGATGGAAGTTGTGAAGCACCTTGTGCGCTCTGGTCAGCAGATCAGTTACATTCCATTAATATAATCGATGGGGCCGGTCGAATGCTGGTGCTGCGTCTATGTCTATGTCGACAATCTTTCCTGGTGTCGCTCAGCAGATATCTGTTGACATTTATAACGTTGTCACTGCCACTCAGACTCGGGGGCTCACGATGGTCGCTGTCTATGAGGTCGACTCACGTCCCTTCGCACTCTGCGCGCGGATTCTGTGGTGGCGCGCAACGGTATATGTTAAAAACAAAGTAACATGGAAATGCGCCGATGCCAGAAATGGCGAAAATGACGTAATCGTCGGTAAGAACAACCGCAGCAGAAGTGACACAGAGCAGCAACATCAACAAACCTAATTGCAACACGGTAGCAGCAATTATGACAAGAGAAGAAACAACAACGACAGCCACAACAACAACAACGACAACAACAGCGGTAAGAACGACAACAACAACATTAAGAAAAGTGACAAGAGCGACAACATTAGCAAAGCAACAGAAAATACAGTAACAAAAAGTATCAAAAATAAGGGCAGCAGTGAAACAACAACAACAACAACGTTATCAAAAACAACAATACTAGCGAATAACCGAAGCTGCTGTCAGAAAAGACGGCGATGCAATAGAAACTTTACCAAGACAAGTAATGACAAATAACAACCACCATCACCATCATTATATTACCGACAATTAAAACGATAGTAACAGCAGAAATAGTCGAGCCCGGTGGCGTGGTGGGTGCATGCGTCTGCGCCTCGCGACCAGAGGAGACACATAGGTGCGGCGCGGGTTCGAGTCCCACCGTTGCACATTTGTATTTCTGGGGGTAGTCCGTCTATGAAGCAATGCGAAAAGCAGTCCCATGGGCGTTAAATCTTGGCTGAGAGTCAGCCCCGAAAGGATTTTTTTTTAAACAGCAAAAATAAAAAAACACGACAACAGCGCAAGCACAACAACAAGATAACAGCAACAACAACAACAAGATAAACACAATTACAACAACACTAACAAAAAACAGCAGCGATAAGAATAATAACAAAGCCAATAACAACAACATTAACAATATTAACGCCAATGAAATAAATAACAACAATAGCAACAGCCTTGCCTAGCATCACTAACAACATTTACAGCAATCGTATAAGAACAGCAACACGAAAAGCAACGGCAGCAAAACGCAGAATAGCAGAAGTAATGACAATCATGATGTTGTCTTATCATATTATTATATCTCCCTTGTCGACAACAACAACAACAACCACAACATCAGAAAGCAAAATCTGACGATAGCGGCTCTGGTGCGTTAGAGTGGTGGCAGAGTAGCGACTCCAATACGAATTTTATGTTTTTATTGTTGTTGTTATTGTCGTTGTTGTTGTTGTTGTTGTTGTTATTGTCGTTGTTGTTGTCATCGTGGTATTACTTATTGTTGTTGCGGTTGCTGCCATTATTGTTATTGCTGTCACTGTTGCTGTGGTTGCTGTCAATATTGCTGTCATTTTTGTTGTTGTTGTTGCTGTCATTTTGTTGTTATTGCTGCCATTGTTGTTGTTGTTGCTGCCACTGTTGCCGTAGTTGTTGTTGTTGCTGCCACTGTTGCCGTAGTTGTTGTTGCTGCCACTGTTGCTGTGGTTGTTGTTGTTGCCATTGTTGCCATTGTTGTTGTGGTTGCTTCCATTATTGTTGTTGCTGAGACGTGTTGCTGCTTATTGGGTTCGTTTGTGCCTGCGTGATCGCATCAGCCGGGTGTCGTCGATGCATGCGGGTCGACACCTCCCTCCTTCCTTCGGCCGCTATCGGCTAGCGGACCAACCAAGCATCGGCACGACCATCGTGCTGCTTCTGCCGCCGCCGATGCTGGCTCTTTTGTCGCCCCCTGCAGTGAGTCAGTCAGTCACTGAGTCAGCCAGCCAGGGAGACCGGTAGGCAAGCAGACAAACAGGCCTTCGAGCGTTGGGTGGCAGAATTAATCGTCGAGAAGATTACTGCCCCGCGACTACGCCAACACATCACGTCGTTCTGCTACAAAGCAGCAGTACAATTAGTGCTACTTACTACGGCCTCGGTACTACAGCACCGTAGTACGCTTCTCCGACGTCTACGATGACGAGACAAGCCGACCAGTCAGTCAGAGGGGGGGGGGGGGGTTGGTTACGTCGCCTATTCAACTCAAGTCAATTCAGTTCAATGTCGCTTGACGTTTTTGTTTGTTTTTCGCTTTAGAAAACAAAGCGTCTATCCTGGTGGCGTATTACTCACATCAAGAAAAAGAGGTTATTCGCAACGTTTGTTGGTGAAAACGCACACCTTTGAACATCCAACGACAGAAATAAAGAGAACAGAGAAAGGGAGGGGGGGGGGGGAGTCCAGCCCTCAGGTGATTATTTCTGTTATTATTTATGTTGGAAAATCGCAAAGACTCGCTTTGCAGCACGCTCGGTTGGCTGTTCTATGGACATCGACAACATTTGGTAAAACATTTGCATAAGAACCATTTGCATCACAGCGTTCACACACCGCTGGTTTTATGAGTCGATGCCGAACTTCCTCCAAAAGATCTTTATCACATGATTGACTAGGCGCCCATACAACACGACAGTACAATAGCCTTCGTACGATAAGCGTATTGGATTGCAGTTGCACGTAGTAGCTAGCGTCGTTCACAATGAATGTCGCCTGCGATAGGTTGCATATGGTCTAACAGATGCCGAACGCGCCACCTGCGTAGCGTAATCTCTAAATTTTAAGTCGTTTAATACAAGTACACCTAGGTCTCTCCAAGAACGACTCCTCCTCGGCTATAAACCACTCTCCATTGGGAGCATACGCGGCCCACCTTAAGGGCTGCACATTCTGAAACGGAAAGTTCCGCGCCATTTTCAACAGCCCAACAGGATACACCATCTGTGGCAGACTTCAGTGGCTTATAGTCATTGTCAGTTTTAATAGTTGCATAATTCTCTAAGTCATCCGCATACAATTTATAAGACACTCCAGTTGGTATATGAGACTTGATGTCTAAAATAAAAAGTGACCACAGCAAATGACCAAAAGCGGTGCCTTCTTTAAGACAGGTCCAGGATCACGGCGGTACGAAGCTGAAAAAGTATCGTCCACCTTAACGACGAAGTGACGATTCCGTAGATAGAAGCCACGCTAGTCTACGACGCATTTCCTAACTCCAAACGCACTTGCTTTTGGAGTTAGGAAATGCGTCGTCAGGCACCAGCTGGTGGTCATTTCGGTCGAATGCACGGCCAAAGTCGAACTATATAAAGTTGCTCTATTCGATGACTCGACGCCTATCGGTGCACTGCGTACTGTGTTGTTCTCGCTTGTTGCTCACTGTTCAAAAGCAACCCTTAATAAACTGTATATATATATATATATATATATATATATATATATATATATATATATATATATATATATATCTATATATATATATATATATATACTAAGGTCTTCTAGAACAGCGGCGGTCGCATTTATAGGACTAATCAAATCGTCGTGACGGCCGCCATCTTGGCGACGTTTCGACGATAGGGAGACAACAAGGCGAGATCCTCGACACAAACCTCTAGCGCGTTGATCTGCATCTGTGTGCTGTCTCCCTGTCTAGGGAGAAAAGTGTGTGTTTTATTGCCTTCCGCCTGAAGCATGCGAGATCGATGATGATCCAGCAGTCGGATGATTACGATGATGATGGAGATGACGATGAAGAAAGACGACAATGAAGACGACATTGATGCGTCTTCGTTCGTAACGTAAGGAGTCCGTAAAAGCTGACACATCAACCAGAGCTGTAGAGATACACTTAAATAAAAGGTCGTCGCAGATCGTACAGAAAGCAATAAAGTGTTTTCCAAAAAGAAAACGGCCAGCAGCAGATAAGGTAACGTTCTGTAGACTGTTAAGACAAATTAAAACTGAGACAGGGGAAATATAAAGATAGAGAGAGAGAGAGAAAGAAAGAGAGAGAGTTACTAACAAAGTCTATTAAATAGATAAGGCAACTGGATCAATTACCGCGCCACTATGCCGCCACTAGCACGGTAGCTTATCGTCATTGTGTAGGACGGATGAGGACTTAAAACACACTCGCGATTGTCTGGTATCTTGAAGCTCTTTCTGGTTGAATATACGAGTAGTTGTGTGGGTGACCTTATCATTCGAGCAGTCGACAGTAGATACCCCGTAAGCTTAGTCGCCCATTATCATCAGCTTCACCACGCTAGTCAAATCATGTTCAAGTTTTAAAAAGTTCTACAGCACACGCACCACTGCTGATGGTTATCTAAATATCGATCGACTATTCGTCCGTATCTCCATATGCGAATCGAATATATTTTCCCTACAAGGGCGCCAAACGTATCAGACATGCCTTTAGTTATGCTGCCTTTGGACACGATGAGCTGAATCTCATAGCTCTGACCGACCGTTCAAAAGACCGAGGCAGCCACTCCCACAGGGCGGCCAAATGATGACATTCATTACAGTGAACACGACTACATTAGACGCCTACTCGGCCAAGATGAAAAACTCAAGAAGATAGCTGATAGCGACGACGACGATCACAACGCGTTGGGCTCTTCCAAGGGCGACGTTTTAGCGGTTTATCGGTGAGCGGTACCCAATTAATTACAGGCAATTATGTGTGCAATTGTTCCGGGCAATCGAGGTGGTGCATTCCATGTTGTTGGCGCGGTGGTGGGCTTCGGAGTGTCGCTACCGATCGTTATGTTAGAGAGACAGAGAGAGAGAGAGAGAGTGAGGTCTAAGAGGAGAGAAGCAACCGCCAAAGGACAAACAGTGCATCCGCCTGCCAGAGGAAGCTATGTGTCGCAACACTGTGTTGTTGGCATACGAAGCTCGTTCGTAGCAAAGGTTGTTTCAGCCGACCGCATAGCAGTCGGGTAGCCAAGTAGTCGTAGCGGTGCTCGACAGACGAAAGCAGAGCAGACCCTGGGCCCAGTCTAATCGGGGCCTACGGAGTCCAGACTTAAAATTGAGTCGCATTGAGTCACACACCTCACACGACAGCGCTGCAAGAGTCCCCCCGGAGCGAAAACAAAACAAACAAACACCCAATGGAGAAAATGCGAAACAAATGTCGATTTGCGGATATGGCATATACTTTTACGTATGCTATCTGAACGAAACAGGTAAACGCTTCCAGTCCACTAGAAAGGGAAGGTGCAAACGCTACATCAAATCGGCAGATGTCAATCATGAATACAATATGTAGTCATAGAGTATTTCACCTACATATATATACATATTTATATATATATATATATATATATATGGCGCTTGTCAATTCATCGTAAGTATAGCTATAATCACGATACGCAAATACTGTTCGTAGCCGGAGTTTGTATGTGCATTTTTACTTAGGCTTGAGGCGAAGCCACTCCTTCGAATCCGTAATACAAATACAGCGCGTTGCCATTTCAAGGTTTCCTACACTAGGTTTGCGCCGTTTAAACGACCATAACACTAAAACTGTAGCGGCAGTGGCTTAGGCGGCTGACGCATCGCTGTAGAGAGCGAAGCGTTTTTATAGCAATCACAAAAGGCAGACCAGCGTAAGTTCCAATTTGGCTGTAGTTAGAGATTTGTTGTTCATTGTTGGACTGCTGTATCTGCTTGGCTACTCTCCTACTGCTATAATCCTCTGCTAGCAAACTCGTATATAAATCTAGTGTGAGCACAATAAGCTCTGGCTAAGTGTAGACACGAAGTAATGACATGTAGCAGTCTGTGACCAGTCAACACTGGGTCAAGCGGGTTGGGTTATGCTTAGAATCGTGCCTAAAGTTGACCCCAAAATAACCTTAAAGTAACGGCTTTCGCTGCTATTTTGAAGCAAGTCGAACGGATTTCACTTAGACTGAGGCTAAAAGGTTTCAGCCGCGGGTTGATGGAAATCTTTAGAACAGTTTAAACTTCAACTCGTAAAGGGCTTCCATATAGGCCGCGCGGGTTTTGTTTGATCCAGCGTTGCGTCACTTCGATCAATATATCCCCAGAAAATAAGTAGGAAATCTCTTCCAAACTTAAGAATAGTCGAACGACGCTCATAGATCCGAATAGGTCACATCGAACGCGTATCTATGTAATAAGTCTCCTAGAACTCTCAACGAGCTATTTAGTCTGGGAAAACGACAGAGAGACGCGGTGCGTGCTCGGTGTCTTGAGTCTACTAAAACGAGCATCTGTATAGAGACAGTCTTGAACCTGGTGTTTTTCACCGTACAAAGTCCAGTAATACGTCGGATTCAGCAACAAAATAATTATTTTTACTGCTGGAAGACCAAGCGCGCTTAGATTGAACCTAAGTGTTGTCTATCTGGATTCCCGTCGTCGTCTGGCTAAGAAGTGGCTTTTGTCGCCTGGCTTACAGCCCTAAATGCAACTACACTACATAGCCCTTTTTGCAGTTGGACTTTACCCTACAATTATTATTATTATTATTATTATTATTATTATTATTATTATTATTATATAGGACCGACATAGCCCGCCGGCAAATTTATTTGTCCATGTTGTCTGTTATCACAATGTGTCACATAACGCACTGAAAACTAACGACTCAAGGCTCTAGGTCCAAGATGGGGCTGGTCCACCTGGCCAAAGTTCCTCTCACCGACGCGGCGTTCCCCCTCTGAACGTCTAACGACAAGCGCTGCAGTAAGTACTCCCCCGCTCTTTTGTCTCCTGTAGCAACCACCAATCTTCTCCCGACGTCTCTGAGTAATTTTTTGGTAAGCAACCCTGGTCTCCCTAACGTCTCAAAAGCTAGAGGTGAGAACAAGTGGGGATAGTCCAGGCTTGAGTACTTCCTGCACTTGGCTGTTTCCGCTAAGGCAGCCGCATGCCCAGGGCGGGCTGCGCCAGTACCGACCATTGAAGGGGCTAAAGAGTCGGTAATTATTATTATTATTATTATTATTATTATTATTATTATTATTATTATTATTATTATTATTATTTTTATTAGAGTGTTAATTAGCATCCTGGTTGGGCAAACTATATACGAGTGCATTAGACACAGGTGTCATTTCTCGCACATTATTAGACTTTTACCGTCTTGCCAGTTCGGTTATCGAGTGAACTCTTAAACATATTGCGGCGTAATCTCATTCGTACTAGCGTTGTGCATCTACATCATTCTTGAAGGTCGTAGAGGCCTTCTGTACTCTATAACACATGATGCAACTCGTGGGTTGAAGTTCCGTCGTTAGGTGCTTGCGCTTTGATCCGGCTGCTCGCCAGGTTGTGCCTCTCATTGCTACCGTCGCCTAGATTTCTATGTCGATTTATTTTAATTTCTCGGCTCAATTCCTAGTGTAGGCTTCAAACGCTCTCGTTCTAGAGAGATCCCATCGTAACTGCATTTTAATTGGAGGTTTGCATTTTCATTTAATAATTCATTCAAGTCCCTCTACTTCTATAGACTCATCTATTTCTATAGGAATTAGCTAACTCCAAAACCCTTTCGTGTAACTTGCAGTCGACATAACTGGCCTTGTAAGAACACCGTTTGTGAACTTGGATTGGGACTTGGAATTTAACAGGGCAGATTTAATATACGTCCTTTAGGACGAAGCCCCACGTCTTTCTGAATAGACATGTAAGTCAAAACGGTCATATCTCGGTAACCGGGAACCCCACGTTATTTGCGAAGCGCGGTCACGTTTGCCATATGTGACAGGCTGATGCGGCCTTTGATCCAAAGAAATTAGTAAATGGCGAGTGTTACTGCAGCACGGACTTTATTATCCTTGGTCGAATTTGGACGGAATCGATGCGAGTGAACTCTGGTTCCGTCAATGTGCTGCACAAGCGATAAGTTGGTAAGCCAATTGAGCTTTTGAGGATGAAGTGTCCCGGACGGCTAATTTCGCTTAATACAGATATTCCCGTCAAGATGTTGCGATCCAATGCGGTTAGAACTCTTTCCGTAGGGTTCTTTTAAAAAGTTTAGTACAAGCTTATAATGTCGAGCCCGGTAGCGTGGTGACTTAAGTCTGCGCCTCGCAGTCGGAGGAGACACATAGGTGCGCGGGTTCGAGCTTACCGTTGCACATTTGGGTCCGTCTATAAAGCAATGTGAAAAGCAACGTGGACGTAAAATCTTGGCTGAGTGTCAGCCCGAAAACTTGACAGGCTTATAATCTCACTACAATCAGCGAACTAAAGACAATATTGAAATGTGCATTAATGTAATTTAGCCTAAAAATATAAAATAGAGAATTGTGAGCAAAGCAAGTAGGAAAGCGCGTGTTATAACGGTTGCGGGGGGCAGTTTCGTGGATTTGGCTTAATTTTATCCTGCCATTTAAGATGACTCCGTCTGTGTACGATTATCCGACATAAGTACGTAACTGTCATGCTGTTTAATTTCACAATTAATGCTATGAAAGCTATTAACTAGTGTAGCAAATAACAAGGCAGCAAAAAATCGCAATGACACCCATGTAGATCTAAATTACCAATAAATACCACAAATTACTAGAATACAGCAATAGCGATATGATCAAACAGCAGCAGCAGCAACAACAACGATCACGATTGAACTGTCGGTGTATCGCTGCAACGCGGCATATACACATATATATATATATATATATATATATATATATATATATATATATATATATATATATATGTATAAATGTATAAATATATATAAATAAATATACACACATATATATATATATATATATACATACATACATAGAGCATTGTGGCCGTCGGCGATTGTTCTAGTACAAGTGTCTTCGTTGTGAGGCCAAGCTGGATGCGCTCGAACGAACGAAGCGCGGCTGCCAAACCATACAGAGGCCAATAAATGAACAAGTGAACGCTTGAATGAATGACTAACTGTCGTGCGTGGGGGCACGCGGGGGCGCGCGTGCCTCAGCTACAATAACAATACCGTCTCATTGCGAGGTCGGACCACCGGCGACCGACTTCGCTTGCAGGGGCGCTGGCGTTTGCTTCGAGGCGCAGCTTCAGCACGCTGTGGCGCTTATCGCAGGCGTGGCCTCCTTACGTCTCATGGGCAGCACACGCTACACACACGCATATCACAATGGCTTTCCTCCCTCTCCTACCCCCCTATCCTCCCATTCCTCCTCCCCCTCCCGCTATTTCCCCTCTCTCTATCCCCCATCCCCGCCCCTACCCCCTCCCGCTATTTCCCCTCTCTCTATCCCTCATCCCCTCCCCTACCCCCTCTTTCTCTCTCTGTATCCCTCGCTGTCTCTCTTATTCCAAGCGCTTCCTATGGCCACCCGTGTCTATGGGCGTACGACGTACCCTAGCTTCTAATCCCCCCTGGGACTAATACGGCGGCGAGCGGGCGGGCCTCACAATGCGGTCGGAGAAGCGCTTACTGAATCGACGACGAACGAAGCGTTGCCTGTCATGCAAAACAACGTCAAGTTAGCCCCACCTACCACCTACGGTAGACGACCGTACAGCCCGCGGCGGCGCGACAATGAAAACAAACTTGCTTTTGCCACAGGCTCGTTTGTCTCTCGCTTGCGCTCTGCTGACACAATATATATATATATATATATATACAGTTGGATTTGATTGAAGTCGAGGCCCTCGTTACCTCGGGCCGGCGTGCCTGTCCGTGAAGGAGGAAGCAGTTCCCAAGGCCCATAGCTGGCTGGAGAGAACAGGTACTGGCCGTAATGGCCGAGCGCAGCGGTAACGCTAGAAGCTCCGCTTGTTCGTAGCCATCGCCACCCCCGTGGGCGAAGGCGGTGCGGACTCCCGAAAGAGGCGGGCGGCAGGGGTGCCTGTGTCGACCGCCACGTAGAACGCCAAATGCCGTGTGGACGGCCGGCAGCTTCAACCATAAGCAAACGCGGGATCATGAATGGGGCCAACCATGATACCAATGGTGGTGGTGGTGGTGATTGTGATGATGATGGTGTGATGCTGTGCGTACAGACACATAGCTTGACAACTGCAACCAGCGCGGCAAGCACTCAGAGCCACAATCATACCCAATACTCAACGACATAAATGAGCCGAGTTGGCAAAACAAGCTATATATATATATATATATATATATATATATATATATATATATATATATATATATATATATATATATATGTATAGCACAACCGAAAAATATTTTGAGAGCTTTATAAGGAACTGTTGGTATAATAAAATAAAGCAAATAGGCAAAGCAAAATTTTGCATTTGTTTGCAATTTGCTGTTGAATTTCATTCTACGTTAGCTCAAATCGGGATAAAAAATAAATATTGTATTAAAGATATTTCCCCAGAAATGAAATTTTGTGCACTTCTTATATTTTGGCTTGCATGCTCTATTACTCATTAAAAACAATTTCCGCTCCTTTTGTTTCACTGACAAAAATGATCATTTTTTGCCGAGTCGTACATAACCTCAAAGTTTGTTGGACGAATTCTGGGAGACCCTGTATATATATATATATTTTTTTTTTATGGTTACGACAAACAGACTTCATTTTATTTAACTCGCAACGGGGTTAACAATTGTCTCTTGGCAAACGTGATATAAATATATATATATTTTTTTCAATGAAACACAATCTCTGAAAGGTCTTGTTTCAGAGTAAGAGTGAAATTACTCAAATCTGGGACACTAGTGTGCAGCATACAAGCATAAAATCTGCGATTGCGAGACAACCTGGCCTCCAGTACTAGTTAAACACACCGTTGTGTTTGTGAGAGGTTCGTTCAGAGGAAGCAGAATTTTCTCACGAACACAAGGGTGTGCTTAGTTTTCCTCTAGGGGGACTGGTTGCGGCAATGGCCCATTTTGTGCTCATATGTCAGGCAGCAACACCTGTGCCACAAATTTAGCAATTTTACTCTTACTTCAAAACAAGACTTCTTTAAGAGTGTGCCCCATTGAAAAATAGATTTGTTTTAAAGAGCTCTACAATTACTTATGTTATTATATACGAAGAGGAAACTGACTAAATACAACAACGCACCACAATGCAGCGCGATCAAAAAGTAGTCGTCGGGGAAAACAAAAAGTTATTGTCTTCATTGTCGAGGGAGCGGGCGTCCCCAGTAGAGAAAGGCGCCGTGCTAATTTAAACGGTTTTTGCATGTGCGAATAGCTTACTCGGCTTAGTTGGCAACATCGAGACGGATAATTGTGGGATATTTGAACCACGACTCTAGGGCGGCTGAAGCCTCGCATACCACCCGTTTGTTCCGCAGGTGGGGTGGCGAAGCGCGCCTTGAACTAGGTAGGCTGATACAAACCCGCGGTCATTGACTGCCGCACCAGAAAAGGGCCGCCCAGGTTGTCTAAGCCACTCGGGTCTCAGCTACCGGTCGCAACAGAGCAACGACGACTGTAGGCAATCGCATTGACTAATTAAACGACGAGAGCGACGCCGCTTGGTCGACTAATTTGTCGTGGTGGAAAATGCAAGCTATGCAGCGTTCGGGCAAGTCGCGACTAACCGTAACAGGAGTGTGCTCATTAGGAAAAAATGCGTGTTAACATGTCTATACGGATCATGTGAACCGCTATAGTCTTAGTGAATTTTAACCAATTTATTGATGACTGCAATAACTTTCTTTTCGAGGTTCTATATTATGTTTTGTCCTCTATGTTTTATCACACATGATGATGGTGGTGCTTGATCGTTACCTTCTTTTAGTAGCAAACCACAATGACACCTTGAGCGTGCTTTAAGCCAGCATTTAGAGCCATTATTTGCCTCTAAAGTTGTAGGACCGCTGTAATTGTATTGATAACCTGACGACGGCCATCTGAGTGAACTTCAAAAAAGCCCCAGTAGTAAAGCATCATGTTTGCAACGGGGGAAAAGCGGTGGGACTTGTCATTTGGCACGGCATTCTCGACGCGCAATGCATAAGCCGCTAGTGTAGAATCCGCAGCTATAAATGATATGTTTAACCGAGATTTACATATCTTAAAATAAATAATTAAACACCAGTAAAACTTGAATTTAGCTAGTTAAAATTGCAATTATTCATCTTTGAAGGTAATATTCCTAGTTGATCACACATATCGTTTAATGCCCATATACCCAGACATAACATTTAATAATTGCTTCCACATAGCTTTAACTCAAATTTCCTTATGTGGTTAATAACTACCTTAGTGTTAATCACCCATTGCTGACTTTTCCGAGGAGGGTCACATACGCATGGAAAGAAATCACAAACATGTAACACATTCTTTATTTAATATTATTACAAAAGAAAAAGCCAGTACAATATTTAGAGTGTATTTATTAAACATTAGAAGCTTATCGGCCAATCTAGATCTGCTTCTCGGTATGCTCTCTCAACTGCCAAGATACGACGCTCTTGTCCTCACGGAAACGTGGGTTCGCCAAGACCAGATGTGTGGATTCAGCATCGACGGCTACTCCGGGTACTTCTCGCCCGAAAGTAAAAGCAGAGCAGGCGGCGTGGCAATATTTGTTAATAGCAAGTATGAAAGTACACAAGTACAAGTCGTTATGGAAAATGCTGACGTATGTATAATATCAATAATGGCTGAGAACACAACTATTCAACTTATAGGTATTTACAGATCACCGAACAACATATATTCTATACCAGGACATTTCATTCATGAACTACAGAGTATATGCAAAGCCAGTGAATCACCGAACAAACTTATCCTCACAGATGCAAACATCGATGTCAGCAAGACAACAGGAATTAGTCAAGATTACTTAAATGCACTGGCAGAAGAGGGTTTCAGACTCTTGAAGACAGGGGCAACGAGAACAACCAGTGGAAGTTCCACCATCATAGATCACATATTTGCCAACATCCGGACAATTGACATACAAGAAGTCGCAACACAGTCCACTAGAGGTATATCAGACCACAACGCCATTACCCTGAGTATAGAAATAACACGAAAACATACACACTCTAACAATATACCCATTATAACACCGAAAACAATGAACACCAGAAGATTTGCCAGTGAAATCAGAAAAGTTGATTGGAGCAGTACATTAAATCATCTAGATGACCCGGAAACACTGTGCGACATCATCATAACAACACTGCAGACATGTGCAAACAGATCAACACAACACAAACACCCTTATACAAGAGCAAAACACACTATACTGAAACCATGGATCACAAAAGAAATTCTTAAAAATATGAGAAAGAGGGACGAACTGTTCGAAAAACTAAAGACTGAACCGAACCTTACCAGACAACATAAAGAACTAAGAAATCAAATAAAATCACAACTCAGAAAAGCCAAAGACGCCTTCTATACATCTAAATTCGTCGGTGACAAAAAAAAAGACTGGACGACAATCAATAAATACATAAGGGGTACTCAGCGTACTGACAAAGTCGACCCAACTAAGCTAGGAAATTGTGCAAACTTAGCAACACTGAAGGAAAAAGTAGATTTAGTTAATATGCACTTCGCTACAGTTGGTGAAAAGCTCAGCCTATCAAATGGATCGACAACAGATGACGAAAACCTACCAACCTACAGATGTCGAGAGCCCCTCCGGTCACTACCACCGGTAGAAAAAGAGGAAATAGAAGAAACAATTAGACAAATTAAAAATGACAAGTCACCTGGAGAGGACAAAATGACAAACAATATAATTAAAGCAAACAGTGACATCTTCACGGGGATAATCTGGAGGCTGGCAAATTCAATATTTACGCACGGTCGCTTTCCTAGTGCACTTAAAAGATCAAAACTTGTACTATTATATAAACAGGGACGCAAAGACAACATAAGTAACTTCAGACCAATCTCACTCCTCAGCAATTTAGGCAAACTAATCGAAACGTTAATTGTAAAACGCATAAAACGACATCTTGACGACAATAAAATACTACATAGTAATCAGTTTGGGTTCAGAAAAGGCAAAAGCACACAGTCGGCGTTAATGGCTCTGCATGAAACACTAGCTCAAGAGATAAATAAGGGTAACAGGCCAGTAGGTGTGTTTTTAGATTTGTCTAAGGCTTTCGACAGCATTCCACATTGCCGCTTACTGCATAAAATGCAACGTATGGGAATCACTGCAAAGGCACTAACCGTGATAGAAACATATCTAAATAACAGAAAACAGACATACTCGTTCAACAACGAGTCTTCCGAAGTTACCCTAAGATCTTTTGCCGTCCCTCAAGGAAGTGTGATGGGTCCTCTTTTATACATTTTGTATTGCAACGATTTCTTTCAAATCGAGGACTGCTCTACTAAATACATGTACGCGGATGACACAGCACTTATCTATACACAGCAATCACTTGAGAATACGCAACACATAGAACGAAGCTTAAGTGAAATCGGGACGTGGATGAAACAAAACGGACTTGTAATAAATCACAGCAAAACTAAGTTTATACAGTTCGAACTCCGAAGTCGTCCGGCTATTGCACACATGAATTCCATACAACTACACAACCATCTCGATATAACCAGCTCTATGCATTGTCACTGCCCCTTAATCGAACGAACTGATACGATAAAATATTTGGGAATGATGATTTCGAGCAACCTATCTTGGCAACCACACGTCAATTACATTGCCAAGAAAATTAGGAAGGGCGTGGCAATATTAAGCCAGATAAGAAACTCAGCGACAGCAGCACTAAAACTCGAAGTATATCGTGCACTTGTGGAGAGTTACTATCGATATGGACTAACGCTATACGGTGGTTATTATCTGACAATATTACAACCATTAATCGTCCTGCAGAAGAAAGCCATAAGACTGGTCTGCGGTGCTGAACGCAGCGTTAATGCAGCAACACTTATGGACAGTTTAAAGGTTTTGCCTTTTCGACATCAGTACGCAGAATCAGTGCTATCCCATTTTCTTCTGAAAGAGGCACATGTTGGGCGTGAGATACAAGATAGACAAAGATCAAGTCACCAATATCTTACCAGAGCACGCCAACATGGCACCCTCAATTTGGAAAACATAAAAAGTGAAACCATGAAAAGACGGGCTGCCAGTCATTTTATTAAGCTATTAAATAGTTGTCCTGATAACATACGACAACAAACAAATGAGACCACTAGACAAATCAAGAAACAAATACGAGAACACATTACATCACTCAGCCAGGAGCAACTGTCCAGTTTAATTGAATAAACTAACATTTCAATAACACAAAATGTATGACACTTAAAAACTACGCATTACGCACAAACACATCATCACATGAAATGCAAACACAGACAACATGTAACCACCGTAACGAGTTTCCACATGAACGCCCACACACATTTCAGCAGCCATGAGACAGCACAACTACACGTATGCAGACGCGCGTGTGCAGATGTATGTGTATATGTATATATATATATATATATATATATATATATATATATATGTGTATGTATATATGTATGTGTGTATGTGTGTGTATGTGTATGTGTGTGCACATGGTGGTATAGTCATACGTGCCGAAGACGTGACATGTGGGAGACAGCGACGCGAGCCTACACATTGCGTCACTTGGCGGCCTTTAAGTGTACTGTCCGTGGCCGAGGCGGGTGGCCATATCTGATTATCCACGAAGACCATGAAATACAACTTCAAGCGACTACTAATATTATATATTTCGACCAGATCTCTGAACACTCAGGCAAAATATTATTTACTGGCTATTATTATTACTATTATTATCATTATTATTTTTAACTACTATTATTTTTTTTTAAACATAAATATGATATGTAGGTAACACGGTGCTAAGAAGATGGAAAGAAAAATAAATCATATGTATTGGATGTTCCAGTGCTGCGTACACGGGCTTTCAGCCTTACGAACCACACGACTATAATGTTGTAATACACATAAAATGCTGTGAATAAAACGCACTTAAAAAAAAAAACAAAAAAAAAGATTTGTAATTGGCAGGTCTATCATGTATTATTATTATTATTATTATTATTATTATTATTATGCAGAAACCCACACACCTGCGTTGCTCTGACGGGTTAACGTAGATATCATTTCAGGCGATGCCAAGTTTTGGTCTAGGACAACACTGATTCTCGCGCGTCCTCCATGATCGATTACGACGCATCGCCCGCTTCGGTTGTGGAACTACACTAGCCGAGCAAACAAAGCTATGCAACTAATCCGGTATTTGACGTACGCAACCACCCACGCCCATCATTGAGACGTTTGGGAGAAGCTGCATGTCTCACCGCATCACGTCTACAAAAAGGGTCACAAAATCCTAGTTAAAGCTTCCAATGACAAAATAGCGGGTAACTTCTTTCTATAAGTGCCAGTTAATCAACATCCAGTGATTCAGGAGTTCGGCTAGCGTTGCTGCTAGAAGCAAGTGCATCGTTACTGCAAGAGAGCACATTTTTTGTATTTAACTACCACCACTACTACTACTACTATCCACAGTCTAGTTTCTACAACTACGTTTAGAAGAGAGGACAGGGTGAATCGCCCGATAGTCGTTCGTATCTGCAAGTTTAGAAGGCCGATGTTAGCACTCGACTCGTAAGTTGCCACGTTTCTGTTGCCCTGTCCTTTGTTTATATATGACACTAGAAAAGAACAGGGTGCGTGGGACGAAACTCTGAGCGGTGTAGTGCCGGGCCTCATCAAAAGCGCATCGGGGTCCGTCAACAGCTGGTGAATAGGCCAAAGCCGAAGCTTCAGTCAAGCCACCGCACCGGCTTCCATCTCTTGTGTGGGTTCTCTGCTTTCATCACATCCCTCGTCGTCCCACGCCTCCTAGCGGAAGCGTCGGCGGCCGCCGGGCGGAGCCGCAACGTCTACTTCAATCGAACCAGGCGACCCATCATCCAGGCTCCCCGAAAGGGGGTCTCGTTCGAAGTCTTTCTTAGTCCTGCTATGATGGCCTGTAAAGTCACCCCTCAACGCTACGTGGCTAGGCCTGGTATAGCTGGCTTCGGAACACGTCGAAACCTTTCATACGATGATTCGTATAAGCCTGCAGGAGGTTCTTCCGGCTGAAAGTTCGAAAGTTTGCCGTGTTCTATTCGACTACATTACGGATTCATAAACCATATTGAGCTGCAATAATAAGTGTGGCGACCTTTCCTGTCTATGTGCATATATATATACATATGCCTACTCTGCGCCTATCCATATCTCAAACTCTAGGTTTGGCAAAATTGAGCCATAAACGCAAGTACGATTGCGATTCTATCGAGTGAACGTAGTTCCGGAGTGTCACCAACTAGTCGCTGATGTAAACTGCCTGCAAAATTGCCTACACACTTGCCTAGGGCAAAAAGCGGTTCGTAGCCCATTTCATGTTGTGCGACAGCCCAAGGTACGGCGAAGGAAAGAAGCGTCCGTCCCCCTGAACCGGCTGAACCCAACCAGGGCAACAACACGACAGCAAGTCCTGGCCATATTGCCTGCCCGTCCTGTCCAGCTGTGCTCGAACATCTAATACCGATCATAACACGGCTTTTCGGTCTTCTTCATACCCTGATCCGCCGTAATGCAACTGCGTGTTTTTACGTGTCCAGATGTTTGGGGCCGATGAAAATCTGCACCTGTCAAGTCCTGCAAACAAGCTTGATTTATTGTGCAAGAATGCAAACAAGATGATTTCACTTCACTCTCAAGCACTATGATATTATTATATTCATATTATTATTATCAACAAATGCTTATTTAATTCGTATTTGTGTTATTAGCATACAGCTGTGAGGTCCGAACGAGTGTTATTTTCATTAGTGTTACTACTACTACTACCTAATATATGGAAAAGTAGTCTTCCTATATTGTATGTCACCCTTAAAGCACGCTAAGGTAATTGACAAAGGACAGCGCTGTTAACAAAGATGCATCTGCACGCAAAATAATCGAGCAAATCCACAACGGAAACTAACTTTAAAGCTATCTTTAAAAGCTGCAAAGCTTTTGAGCATACGTCTGATCTACAGGTATTTGTATTATATAATAGAGTAAACACTAGCAAGCAGTTCTGCAAAATCGTTGTAAAAAACAATATATAAACAGTTGCTTACCTTACTAAAAAAGATTCAAATATTTTGCTAATTATAATTTGTCAGTTTCAGTGGTCGTCTATTTATATAACTCTCTGCAGCGCTAATCCTATTAAGTAAGTGCATTTAACTTTACTTTAAATTACAAGTCACCTTTTGTGTCGCAGTACAGAGGCTGTATACTTTCGAGTGTATTTGCAAGTACTCATGAATAAAGCTATGTGTTTCATTCATTCATTCATTCATATATACAAAAAATCGTCCACCTCTCATAATTTTGGTTATTCCAAGTATATCCAGACCTGTAAAACAAAGATGGTCTAGTGTATGTCATAAAAAAAAAACTTTTGAGCTCTCAGCAAAGTCGAGCAGCCAGCGGTAAAAGTCATAAGCAGAACGAATAGGCAATATCAAGAATAGGCGGTGCAAAATCTGCGCAAATTGAGAGGTACGAGACTCGCTTGTTATGGAGAGATTATAAAATCATCATCACTTACGTGATCATCGAAAACGGTTTGTCTGTCCATGTCTTCTGTCTGGGGTATTTCCATTTCGTCTTTCTTCTCGTCACACCACCCGCAAAAGGAGCATAGACAAAGCACTGAATCGAAAACCCGGAGCAATTGCACTTTTGCCCGTAGTTCAATTATACTTGATTCACCTTGCGTAGTAGTTCTAACCGGTAAACCAGGACAGGCCGTCGCTCGTAAGAGATCACAGCGCGTTGCTGTCATTGTCAGTCATCTTCTTTCTTGGTCTTTGTTGACCAAAAGCTTGCAGCGATTGTTGTGCAACAACAGCGCGAAGTGCAATAAGAAAAAAGGTCGTCCTAGGTGATGGGGCATCTTCCATTCGGCTGAGAGGCCACAGCCACTTCGTAGGCCATTTGAATTGCCGATGAGACAAGTCGCTCGCTCGTTACACTCATACTTTCACTGCATTAGAAGATTGTATTGCAGAAATCTCACGATTTAGATTCACTTACAGCAAAAATATGGCAACAAAAGCACGAATAAGAACTATATATATATATATATATATATATATATATATATATATATATATATATATAAACGCTACTTTTAATGTTAACTAAAACAAATTAACTTTGCCCGAACATTTATGCATATATATATATATATATATATATATATATATATATAAGGAAAGAAACGTTTAATGCAAACGCTGATTGTTAATGCTGATGCGTCTTTGTATGTATATGTCTGTACACAATTTGACTCGGCTTTGATTTAGCACAACAGGGAAATCTATTTTAATAAACGAGTTTTGCCGATCAGTTGCCTAGGTAATTAGGTCGCTGTTGGTTGGCGTTGGGTGACATCGGGCCAGTTAGCCAATGGATTCATACTATGCGCCTCTTCTCCCGCCGTTGTCGACGACGGCAATGATTTTGTTTTGGTTGCGGTTACTATCGTGGTTTCGCCATTCTAGTCGTTGTCGCGGTTTTTCTTGTTAATACGCCCATCGCTAGCTGTCGATGGTATTGCTGGGTTGGTTTTCATTATTTTTTTTGTTACTGTTGTTCTTCACGTTAGACAAATTAAGGTAGACTTTGAATCAGGCTACGGCAGCTCATTTACTAGAGACGCTAATAGAATAGCGACTATCGCGGCCGACAAATCAGCCAATAACATTTTTCAGCTCACTCTTATATTCCCCACGGGTGGTCTTATGTAGGAAAATATGAAATCTTCTTTCCAATCTTTTTCTAAAACCTGTCCGTGTTTCTAGTTCTACTCTGGAAAAAAATTTAATTTCTGTCAAATTTCTTCAGACCATTTTCATTACATACATCCCGTGCTCGTGGCTGTTACCACAGGTAACAGCCACCCTTCCCCTCCTTCACGACACTCACTACTAAATGCAGCCACAGATTAAACGTTAACGCCAAAAACAGGAGACCGAATATGAACGTCAAACATATGCATGTTTTTTTTTTTTTATATATATATATTTTTTTTTAATTTATTCACCATAATATTGGTAGCAGTATTCATCTAATGTTATGCAAAGTCTACACTGATCCTATATAGTGTGCACGAGATTGTAGTGACGTTGTGTCTATTTCGGTGCACACAAGTATATGGTATCTATCAATATCACAAATTCCACAAAATCTACACACACAACCATCGACCTCAAAACACTGTCCACTCAAACACATGTAGTGATGGTATCCATCCGTGCCATGTCACTCGACAAATTAGTGCTCGGTTCTTCTGGGCTCCTCTCTTCCATTTGTCCGAGCAAAACGCTGGTCCGTCCGTGCATGTTCGTAACAAAGTACATGGTCGGGCACAGGTCGGCTTGGGATGCTACAGCTGGCAACCTTAAGCTCGGCACCTTTTCAGGCATTTGCCGAATAAGGCACCGTTATCAGTGACGGCTCACGGAGACTTAAATTTGTTCCAGAGGCGTCGTGTCGTTCGCATCTAATTTGGTCGACTGTCTGAGCGCAGCCAGCCTACTGAGGCCTTCTGTTTGGCAGGTCGGCAGCCAATCCTTGATAGACAAGAGGTGAAATAATTGGTGTTATGGATGAGCTCGTTGGTGGTAGGAAGCTGCATAGCCGCAAGCTGGTGTTTATCACCCCATCAATAACGACCGCACCGCTACGAGGTCTGCTTCGAAGATGCCCAAAACGTTGATGGGATTTGAATCGATTGTTTATTGAGGTGTGCAACATGTGTGGCGAAATCGATCGAAGAGCATCTCAACCGATCCCCGTAGAGCTTCTTGCAAGGTCCCTTCATCTTTGAGGTAGACTGAATACATAATCAATGTCCAAAAACAGGTTCGGTGCAATTCAACCGCACCCGGACAGTGAGACAGACATCTGATGGGAACAACTATGAACTACAGTTATTGATTCGTAATCAGGCTACACATGTGTACATATTGGCGTCACAAAATACGGATATCGACAGAAAAATAGCTCGGCAAGGCATTCGTCGAGAGGCGACAGGATAGTTAAACGGGTTAATCCTGTTCGGTCAACAACTTCACTTGATTTGTAGACAGTTCAGTACCGTGATAGAGATTCGCCGCTATAGACGTAATTACTAATCGCGGTATTATATTATTATTTTTCGAAAGGGTCGGTCTCGGAAACAAACGCACGTTAACGTAAGTCATTCAAAGCTCAGTGAAAAAATTGCCCCGATTCATCACACCTATTGTGCGCTTGTAGATACCGTAGGGCGCACTGTGGCATGCAAATAGCATGCAACTACCCGTGCAGCGTAGCAAAGATTACTAACGGCACTGGGTGGGTCCAAATTGGTTTCGGCTAAAGTCGCGATGTTTTTACGTTTCTTGAAAATGCAGAAAGAGCTGCCTTTTTAAGGGTCGTTGTATGAGTAGACAAAGTAGTGCAAAGTAAAAATTCATTACAGATCAAGATAAAGACACAAAGAGAGATAAGGGAAGCGAGCGATGACATGAAAGCGAACAAGACGCGTGATTGGAATTTGAATAGCGTCAGGAGATCTCGTCAGGTTTCATGAGGTTCAAAGGCTTAAAGGGGCCAAGGGCCAGGATCCAAGTGAGGCTAAGAGGTCCCACAGACGAGGAAACAAGTTTTCGATGATCAGTCGCTGACGCACCGAATGTTTCGCCGTTGTTGTGATTATAATATTAATAATACTACTGTCATCGTCGCCGTCAAGAGTTCATAAAATAAGAAAATGTCAAAATATTGGGTACCACACTCGCAGACTTCACTGGGCATCAAACTTGATTGAGTAATTGATTGATTGAGTGGCGATCATGTGCACGCTTGTTGGTACTGCGGCTTCTGTTATTGTTGTCGTGTTGAAAGTTATTGTGGTTACTATTGGTGTTCCAGCTACGCTACATATCCAATATTTTTCCCACTAAAAAACCTCATTGTAGTGCTCGATGTTATCGATGCTGTCTGTCGCCCATACGTTGCCATGGTCGATGTGATTGTTGTTTTTGTTGCAGCTACTAATACTGCTAATGCTACTATTGCTACTTTTTGTTCTTCATCGTGGTTGTAAATTGTTTTCATTAAAGTGGCAAAAGAATTATAGAGAGAGGCACAGCTAGAGAGAAAGGGAGAAATGGTGAAGGACGAGTAGGAAAAGCGGATATGTATAGTTGTCGCGCGATGTTGCTTGTTGCGGCTTTGCAAGAAATTGATCGAGAGAGGCGTTATGTCCGCGCCGAGGCTGACCTGGTTATTCTCGATTGTCGAATTAATCGTTCGAAGTTGCCATAGCTACAGCTATCACTCATTTATGAAACAAAAAGCAGAAGCCGTCGCCGCATCGGCCGCAACCATGCGTAATAGAATTCTTCAACGGGCAGTGCATTAATTATATTGCTCAACGACAAATTGCCGATTACGAACACCAAAGCAACAACGAGATGAACGCATGAACCGGAGCAACGGCGATGTCAAGAATGAATGAGAAGCAGAGCAGCTGCGACGTCGAAGACGACGACGACAACAACAACAACAGCACGAACAACAACAACAGCAACAACGACAACAACAAAAACAACAACAACAACAACAACAACTACAACAACAAGAACAACAACAGCTACAACAACAACAACAACAACATCAACAACAACAAAACCAACAACAACAAAAACAGCAACAACAACAACAACAACAACAACAACCACAGCAGCAACAACAACAGTAACAGGTGTACAGATTCAGAGCATTTATGGCCACCACCTATCATCACCGAGCCGCAAACAGAAGATGACAGAAAAAGCTCCTCGCTTTTCCTATCAGAAATCATATTTGAGTTTTGGTTGCTCCCTCCGTTACAGAGACTACTGCAGTAGAGTAGAAGATGACAATAAACTAAATTTTTTCCATGGAGGTGTTAAAACAGTGCTTGCATAGCGTCCCTACATCTTCACATCTCTACGCGATGCTAGTCGTGAATCGTTTGCATACCTAGCTGGCAAGGTGATGCAAATACGGTTTACTGCTTATATATATATGTATATAAATATATATATATATATATATATATATATATATATATATAGAAAATGAAATATATTTATTCTTGCACATTAAACGACTTTTTATGTATATATATATATATATATATATCATGAGAATTTCTTTATATAGTCATTGAGAGTTTCTTTGTCTTACCAGGTAATCGTTTAATGCTGCTTATCTGTTTTTTCCTCTTCTTTATTACAGTAAGGTCCCCCTGATTTCCATTAGCCAGAGCGTGTCTATCGTGTTCACACTATCCACGAAATTCCCGTTAATTAATTCTACGATGTTGACAGCCAAGATGATAATGATACCGCAACATATTTTTGTCAATTTGTGCCAAGAAAACGAAACTTCTAAAATGATTAATGTTTGTGGGAGAAGATCAGAGCTGTATATATATATATATATATATATATCCGTCAAAATCGTTACGTATGAATCCTGACCACCAGTGTGTCCATCAGATTGCGCTATATGGATACCGCGTACATTTTTCTCACTCTCTCTTTGAGAACAAACTTGATGAACAGCATGTAGGTCCAAGTCTAACGACTAATAAAAAGGTTAAGCTATGCCTAAGCTATGTCACTACCAGCGATTCGCTATATGGCGCGCTTTATGCTGGGGGTGGTACTATTCGGGTGGTGTGATTAGACTAGGCCAGTGCAGGCCCGTCGTCTTCGCTTTGCGAGACTCCGAGCTACGCAAGCCACAATTAGGCCAGGCATAGACGGAATTCGACCCTGGCCACAGCGCTAATAATGGTCTAGGCTCAGACTCTTAGTAAGTCTGCCTTTTATGTATATATCTCTCACTTCTGTATTTTTCTCTTTCTCTTGAGCGGGCGTCCTTATTTATCCATTTTCCTTTTCGTTTCCTCTCTAGCTCTCATGTTTGTTCCTAGCTAGGAACACAATACCAACACAGCTAAGGCAAAGTGAATACACTCAACGTTTTCTAACGCTCGCTTTAGCATATAGATGGCTGCTTTCCCATCGTTTCGAAGCATTCGTTCTATTAGGTACATAGAAAGTTATATATATATATATATATATATATATAGAGAGAGAGAGAGAGAGAGAGAGAGAGAGAAAGAAAGAAAGAAAGAATGGGGAAAGTTCGTTCCCGAGCAAAATCCACCATTAGGATGTTTGCATAACTTTGTATAACACATTCTGAAACGATACTCCTATCTGCGTCGACACTCCAGGTCCAAATCTGTATGTTCTAAACGAGGCCACTTTGCATAAGAATACGCCTTTTTGCGGTGGGAGCGGACCACCCACGTCTTTGATAGCAATATTGATTTGCATATCTGTCGAATGACTACTAGTAATTGTCTGCTATTCTTGTTGTTATGACAATACTCGCAATCACAATTGACTAGTGAGAGCATGCTTCCTGCGTGAGTTAAATAATAGCTTCAAGGACGGCCAATAGCTTGAAGATCAGCTGGCGTTAACGTAGCTTAGGACTTTGAAAGCTCATCTGCACTTCTGTCCGGTAATCGTCGTATTCATAGGTCATTGTGGTGGTTGAAGAGATCGTCATTATAATCAAAGTAATCATAAGAATAATTGTTGTATGATTGAACAATGCACCAGCGGTGCGTATGGTATTGTTAGGTCACGTTTTCTTGTGGCCAGGTGGCTGGGTGCCGACAGACTTCACTGGGGGCCCCAGACAGAAACGCAAATCGCGTATCGGTCATGCAGAACATTAACAACAACAGCAACACAACAGCAATGGCTAAAACAAAAGTGCTTTATGAATGCCGCTGATTTACCACGCCAAAGCTGCACTGAGCGGCGCGAGCCTGCAATTATCGACTACATTAGGAAAGTAACACATCGCGTTTATAGGCTATGTACATGTCTTGCACTTCCAGTGTAGCATGAGCAAAACTCTGCCGCAACTGGTATCCAATGTACGTCGCTTCCACAATCACAAATGATAGGTAGGATGTATATATATATATATATATGTATATAGAAAGAGAGAGAGAGAGAGAGAGAGAGAGAGGGAGAGAGAATGGAATACGCAGAGGTATGGAAAGAGAAAAAGGGTACATTGGCAAAAGAAACTACTGTTGACGCCAATCTCTAAAGAACAGCATTTGTTCAATTTTTGTGGCATCAGACTGGAACCACAAACGTTCGGCGCTGTGGGCACCAAATACGGTATGTGTGAAAGCTGTGCTAAAATAAGTGATTTACTCTCCATGAAGTGCTGCAAAAGGAAGGTTGTGCTTTCGACATGGCACTGGTGGCAGCCGAAGTCTTGATGGCATTAGTGTTAGTTTGCCTTGTCGATTTCTCTTGCTGATTATTGTAGTAGGACCAGAAACTCTAGACTCTTCTCTCGCTCGTGTTGCATTGGTGTTGTCCTGACAGCTGGAACGCTATTTCGGGTGTGTAGGGAAGATTTATATATATATATATATATATATATATGTATATATATATGGAACTGCACGATAGGGCTTGATTGTGCTGACGACAAAGGCTATTACTATTATACCCGTTCTTATTACGACTGTCATCTCGCCACAAAGCCGGCTCATGTCGCCGCTGGCAGAGCCGAAATGCTGACACCAGAAGACATAAGGAGAAAAAGAACACGCTTCGACCGCGTCGTTCCGTAGCCGTCTGATTCCCCAAGACATCTGCTCACAAAAGCGGAAGGATACAGAGGCGCGCTGATGGGTGACGGCAACCTTCTTGTTCGAGAGAGAAACTGTATGCACTATATCGGATTCTCGTGGATGCATATAAAGACTAGTCTTCTATATATATATATATATATATATATATATATATATATATATATATATATATACAGGGCGCATCTTTCCAACGTATTATTCGGCTAAATCGTGTGTCGCATGCAATCACCCGCAGATACAAGACGTAAAGTAATTAATACAACGATAACAATAATAACAAAAAACCGTCAAATACGAGCGGCAGTTGCGGAAGAAATACAATCCAGGGCGAGAAGCAATACTAGTAAACGATATTTTATAAGGTAATGTTGATTTTGTTGCAGCATTGCATTAATAACAACAACAGCAGCAGCAGGAAACCAAAAGCAACAACAAACACCATATATGAGACGAGATGGTAACAACAACAACAACAACAAAACGACTGAAAACACAGCAGCAACAGAACATTAATTGACCAAATTAAATGACCAATCTGCCGTAGCAAAATTTGGGAATCAGAATTATGTTCTCTTGCGCGTCGCCCAATATCGACGACATTAAAGCGACGAAGACATGAAAAACGGTGATTTTCTCATCGATTACCAGCCAGAGTTAGACGCCATCTAAGGGTTGTAACGAGTGCTCTCGTTGTTCACGCATTGAGCACATATACAAAACCACATGATAATTACTACACGCAGCTGGCGCGATTCCTATAGCGATGAATTCCCTATAAAACAACAGGCATGCATTGGTTAATAACTATACTTGTATATATGGCCATGCATGTCTACGTATGTACACGTACTTATTCCGGAGACGTGCCATTGGTGCAGCTCAGTAATTTTTAAGATATATATAAATATATATATATATATCTTAAAAATTACTGAGCTGAGCTTATAAGTCAAATGTGCTGGGTGATTCAATCGTACATATATATATGTATATATATTTATATATAATATATATATAGATATCTATATATATATATAATATAGATATATATATATATATATATATATATATATATATATATATATATATACATATATATATGTATATATATATATATATATATAATATATAATATATATATATTATATATATATATATATATATAAACAATGGCCCAAATAGCCAATATCTATTTCACTCAACGGTCCCCTCAATCAATCACCTGTCGCCACCTCTATGGTGTTGTTGTTTGCTGCACGTGACGCCCCTCGTCGATCGCCGTCGAACAGATGCGACCGGCAACGGCGGCAGAAGCGGCGGTGGCCTGACTGACGCCACAGCCTGAACGTCGCATGCCGATTCGTTCTGCACTCAATCATTAGCTCACTCGATAAACGGCACGTCGCTACAACCGTTGCTCTGCTCGTTGTTTTGGTTATAGTTGTTATCGCTATCCCTTTCTTTGGACACGCTGTTGTTGCTGTTGTTGTAGTTGTTGTTGCCATACATATTACTGTTGTAGTTCTGGCTGTTGTTGTTGCTGTTGGTATTATTGTTATTATCATGATTATTATTATTATTATTACAGCAATTGTTGCCATTATTCGGCTCACGATAATAGTCAATATTTTATGAGAGAGGTGGTAGTAGTAGTCGTGTCAAGGCATGCACATGACTCATTTTAGCCGTTTGGTCAGACCGTTTCATCGTCGTTGACGATTCGTAATCGTTGGTTGTGATGTGCCGTCGTCCTCTCTGAGACAGACAGACAGAGAGATTGCGCTGTCCGACTATGCTGTGCCGTCTGTTAAATGGCTTCACACTCCACGATCGGCTACGGATCTGAGCCTACGTTTAGAGCTTTGCTTTTTTTGCTGCTTTTCCTCTCCCTGTCGAGAGCTGTTTGCTTCTCAATGGCAATGAAACAAAGCACACACAAGCGCGTGTGTGTTCAATGGTTGTTGTGCCGCTGACAATTCTCTCTCCGCTATTAATCGGCGACGCTGGCCGCGCATGTGTTACTCGCCGCTTGTCTAGTAATCATTCGCAATCAAATCGTCCCAACGTATGGTACGATCGTATATCGCGTTATATATATATATATATGCATTGCGCATTGATTGGTCTCCTTGTTTGCACTACCGATTCATCTTGGGTGTTCTCGGGGCTGCACGGGAAATCGAGAAAGAAAAGGCAAGTGAGGGAAAAGCCTTTCTTGTTCTGCCTCTTCATCTACTTGTCCTACTACGTCGATGCCAAAGTTAGGAGTGTATCGATGAGCATTAGATGATAATAAGCGAAATGTAATCTCGCTAACTGGCTGCCTGACAAGTAAGCAGAAAACAAAGCTTACGTATATGTATATATATATATATATATATATATATATATATATATATATATATATATATATATATATATATATATATATATATATATATATATATATATATGCCTCGTTTTACTGCGAGACAACAGCGATAGATTGACGAATGGACCGGTAGCACCGTGTATGCGAGCGTATATAGAACGCGCACCCAGATGAGCACTCATCTTGTGTAGTTGTTTGTGAGAACAACACATCGGAACAGCATGAACTGGCCAAGCCTGTTCAGTTTTCGTTCATCCAGCACTCCTACAGTGATAGTGCGGACACTGGCGGGTGGTCATTCCATGCCTCAGTCTTTCCTGTAGCCTTTTTTTCTGCCGATGCCACTAATGCTGATCTTCTTACAACACATGGACAAAGACGTACGACAAGCCAAACTGAACAAACGTGCATAACAACAAAACGCCTTACTTGCGTTCGCAATCGCGCTGCTTGAACAGGGTGGTCCAAATGATATGCGACTGAAAACATTTCACTCTCGGCGCTGAAACTAAGTGCAGATATGTCAACGCGTATATACGTGCACACATGTTTGTATGTATGTATGTATGTATATATATATATATATATATATATATATATATATGCGTGCGCGTGCACGAGAGAGAGTCCAAGCAGGTTTCGTACGAATCGCCCCAAAACTAAGATAATGAGTCTAACAGTAATAAACGGGGACGATAAAAATAGACAGAGAAGGCCAGGGCAACAATGCTACGCACGGCATTGCCGAAGTTGTCGTTTATTTTAACTTCTGCCTGATGCTACCGGCATTAGATCTGGCAGGTGTACTACTACTACTGGTATTCGCAGTCGGTGAAGGTGCACGAAGGCAAAGCGTTCTTCAGGCGTAGGCAATTATGATTCGATCAAACAAGCTCGACCAAGCAACCGAGTCGAAACGGTCGCTCGAACATTAACCATGATGACTGCAACCAAACGCGACAACCGCCAAGCGATAGTAATCATAGTGGTAATAATAATAATAATAATGCGAATTTAGAGCAGATCGAAGTCGAGAACAACAACCGCGGCAATAACAATGATGCATTTAATAACTTTTATTAGCACTTTTCCAAGTATACAGTTGTGAAGTTCGAAGCAACTATATATATATATATATATATATATATATATATATATATATATATATATATTACGTTCACGGATTTGCCTTTGTATTGCTTCGTGAGATAGACTTCTTAACTACAAATGTGCAACGGTTCGTATCCAGGAAAATGCTAGGGGGAAGCAAAGCTCCGATTGCAATACATGTTGTTTGGGGTTTAGAATTGTTATGCGTGGACAACTGGTCTATATAAAGCTTGCCGCCGTCCACCAGTGGGCTTACGCTTCCATAGCAGAGGCTTCCACGCCTAATTACAAGAATGCAAGAGCTTAGAAATTTCTCCTAAAGTTATAGCTTTGTTAAACTCCTTGATAACGGCTGTTCGGCCAACCGCAAGCTGTTGATGCTATAAGTTGGACTTGTCATTCCCTCCATCACGCTGTAGCACCAAAAGTGCTTTAGATCTACGTTTATCTTCAAAGTTAAGGTTTCTACCACTAGACTTATCTAACATTTTTTGGCAGGCCTTGAAAACATACATATGTATTGTAATGAGCCTAAGCAGCCTAGGCACTTACCGAGATCCTAGAAAAACAAAACAGCGGAGGTTTTCTTATTGCTGTTGCGCCAACCGGCACGCGATTGAGGGTATTTCAGCTAGTGAAGTTGGTCAAAGGAGGATAATAGCAACAGTCAGCATTGGTTGAGGAAGCCTAGGAACGAGAACAATAGTTGAGTGTCAAATGTTGGGTCAAAAGCAACGCTTCGACTTTCGAAGTTCCTTATGAATCACTTCCTGAATCCCTCATCAACCAACGATTCAAAGCTTTAGGCGGCGCCAGAACGGACACAGCACCTAAAACAAAAACCTCTTTCCTACGAGATTTTGCGTAGAAGAGTCGGCGCTTATAGGCGTTATTGAATCAGTAAAAAACTTGCACAATATATATATATATATATATATATATATATATATATATATATATATATATATATATGTCTTAGCTAACAACAACACCACCAATGACGATCATAATAACAAACACAATAGCAGCAACATTAACAGAAACAACCACAACCATTACAACAACTACAAACAACAACAACAACCACAACAACAACCACAACAACAACAACAACAACGACAACAACACCACCGACAAAGATCATAATAACAAACACAATAGCAGTAGCATTAACAGAAACAACCATAACAACCACAACAACTACAAACAATAACAACAGCAACAACAACAGCAACAACAACAACAACGACAACGACAACGACAACAACATTAACAACAGTTGAAGACAGAGCTAAAGACCCAAGCCAACCAAGTCCCTCTGTGAGCCTCGTGTGTGCCGCCCTGACAAACGTCATCTCGATCGATTATCACTACTGTTGTCGCCAGCAACTTCATCATCATCATCATCATCATCATCGCCGACATCGACAAGAACACCATCGCGACGATGGCCGTCACCGGCAACAGTAGCAACAGTAGCATCAACAGCAACAGCAGAAGCAGCAGCAACAGACGAAGAAAAGAAAAAAAGTCAGCAACATTACGGAGTTGACTTTGACGTTGGAGACTGGCGTGGTTGCCGCTATTGCTGTTGTTGCTGCCGCTGCTGCTACTGCCGCTGTACGACGGAGCAGAACGGCATCGTCATCATCATCATCGTCATGATCGGAATCGTCATGGGTTGCTGCTCGATGGATCATTTGCTCATCTTCTAGGGTCCTGTATCGTTCTGTCGGTCGCGCAGTTGGCTAGTCGGGTGGGCAGGCCGGCGTAAGCAATCGACAAATATGATGAAGCAAGCAGAAGCACCGAGCGACCGAGCAGAAGAAGGAAAAGGAGGAAAAAGAGTAAGAAAAATAAGGAGGAGAGGCAGAGAGAAAGTAGGAAGAAGAAGAAGAAGAAAATGCTGAATTACACGAAGCAAATCATTACCTTTTTCCCCAGCCCAGCCCAAACCCCCACCTCTCCAAACGCTCCTTCCCCATCCTCGTTCAGAGGGAAAACAGTGCTACGACTGTGGCGGCGGCGGCGGCGACGACAAGATGAAGAGGAGAATGGCCAATTGCGACAATTACCGTCGTCGGTACCAATCACAGTAGTCGGGTGTCGGTCGAAATAGTAGCCCGAATAGTGGTCGTCTTCGCAACACTAGTAGTAGAAGTCGCCACGTTCACACAGCAATCGCGAGCGTGTCCGAACACGAAACACGAGTAAATAAGACCAAACAAGCAGCAACAGCAGCTGCAACAGCGGCAGCATTCATTTCAGCATTGGCAGCAGCAGCATTTCCGGATTTGACAACATCTTCAGCAGCATTTTAGCACCTTCAACAACATCAGCCCCTTCAGCAGCACCTTCAAACACTATTAGCAGTATTTTCAGCACCATCAGCAACATCTTCAGCTTCAGCAGCATCTTCAGCAGTATCTTCGGCATCGGCAGCATCTTCAGCAACAGCAGCAGCAGCAACAGCCCGCAATAGACAAAGGAGGGCCAGCTGAGCCAGCTTCTTCGACTTCGAGAGTTCTTTGCTTTCGTTCGTCGGTCTGTCTCTGACTTGGTAACCGCTCTTGCGTTTTCGTTCCGCTCTCGCCATCTCGGTTTGCCTCTCTCATTTCGTGCGTTTTTTCATCACCAACTACAGCAGTCAACCGTTTATGTATCTGTGTTTCCATCTGTGTGTCTTCGTTGTGGCCGTGGAGAACTTTGCGTCCGCAAACAGACCCGGCACGCTGACCAGGAGAAAAGGACAGAGGCCGGGCAACGAACAGTAGCACTGCGATGCAATGCGTTCGCGTGGAGAGCATTTTTCAATGCTACAATTGGCATCAAGAACTCGAAAGAGAAGAAACTCACAACCGGTAAATGCAGGGATATATATATATATATATATATAAAGAGAGAGAGAGAGCAAGAGAGAGATGAAGGAAGCGAGATAGAAAACGAAAATTACATGGAAAAAGATAAAATTATATATATATATATATATATATACATATACATATACATACATATGTGTGCACCCATGGGGTGCAGAGAGAGACGAAAAGCAGGGGAAACATGATGACCGAGGTAATCGACGTGGTCGAAATAAATACACCAGACAACATTAGGAAAATTAAACGAATGCTAAAATTAGCCGCCCCAATGAACGAGCGAACGAACAAGACATGTCGTCGCTTGTCGCCGTGGGTCTCGCTAACGGTGGCCACCGTAGTAGTTGTTGTTGTTGCTGTCCTTGGCGTCGTCATCATGGTAGAGCTGGCGGAATGCTGAGTCGTGGCCCCGAAACTGATCTTCGTGACGATCGAGCTTCGGCGTACAAAAGCTTTAAACGAACACATTACCGCAGTTGGACCACGACGTCGAGCGACGGGTGACCATGTGAAGTATAACGTGTCCAATTATCGTTTTCCAAGGTATTCAAAAAAGCATTTAATTAACGGACGCATTGTTAGATGCCCCGATAAAATAGCTACACATCTGCAAAATAAACAAAAATAGAGTTGAGCTGCATATATTTTATTCTAGAGAATATGTCGTAGAAGGTTCCTAACACTGGCTGATAATATGCAAGCCAAATGTGATTGCGACACCTGTTCTCTAGATATCTTGAGGATCAGAGGAATGATTATTTTTGCCTTTTATCCATATATATATATATATATATATATATATATATATATATATATATATTATATATATAGATATATATATATATATATATATATATATATATATATTCATATATATATATATATATATATTCATATATATATATATATATATATATATATATATATATTCATATATATATATATATATATATATTCATATATATATATTCATATATATATATAATGATCCGGTAGGCGCTCGCCACTTCTCCTAATGGCCCATAGTACTGTTCTATGGATATCTGGGCCATTAGAGAGTGAAGCTTAAGGGGGGAGTAGTGTTTAGTGGGTAGGGGTCTTGGCGGACCAACATCCAACCGCTAGGGTCGAGTCCCACACTGCTCGAGAGGGGGTAATACCTCGTACTCGTAGCGTGCGTAAAAGCATTCACCCTCCTCCACAAAAAAAAAAAAAAAAAAAAAAAAAAAAAAAAAAAAAAAAAAAAAAAAAAAAATATATATATATAATGGGCTGATGTTGTCACGTTCACTGGGGGACAATTGTTTACACCCCAATATGATCTAAATAAAATGTGTATATATATCTATATATATATATATATATATATATAATATATATATATATATATATAATATATATATATATATATATATATATATATATAATATATATATATATATATATATATATATATATATATATATATATATATATATATTGCGTAATGACTACCTTTAGCACTTATGAACGTCAAACGTAATGCCGTGTGGAGCCAATCAAGGTGATCTGAGCGAGAAGGCGGAATCACTAAACTTTACTGAGCTCGGCTTTATATTTGGCAAATGATCGGTCTATCGCCGCCAGCAATCAGATCGAAAGACAGTGCACATTAAGCGCGGGCTTTGCCGACGTTTTCATTGGCGTCTGCAATAGCTTTGACCGCTGAACAGAGCAAACGCTCGAAAGGAGCTCCGCCTAATTCGGCAATTCCCTTGGCCATTAGTAGTGCCCCACGTCCTTCTGCTGCCCGTTCTTCCTAGCTGTTTAACTGTATGTTTGTCCTCTGCGCCTTTGTTTCCTTTTGGATTTTGCCAGTCTCCCCTCTCTCTGTATATTTAATTGGTGTCGATAAGAAGACAACATAGTGAGACGACAACTCAAAATGGCACGTTTTGTACATAGGCACACAATTACACTCACACACACAGACAAACACACGATAACCACCGTTTGTCACCCTCTCTGGCACGAGGATGAAAAATTAGGCCATGTCCTATTTTGACTTGAGACCGCTCCTTAACTAGATCCGACCACAGTCCAATGCAGTACTGCCAGTAATTGTCATCACTACCAAGATTTAGCACATTTAACTATTAGCTGTGTTTTTTTATTACACATATATTACAGGTTTTATTGTATATTACAACGTCTCCCTATACAACTCTTGTTACCACTCAGACATTTGCAACTGCTGTTGCAACTGTTACATATTGTGCCCACGCGATGGACTATGGTTTATTAGAGGGCGATCAACGCAAACGATCTCGTAGAACAATATATATAAATCGGCCATAACGCCAACAGAATCGGCAGGAGCACGAGGGACTCGTCCTTCTGCTGAGTTTTGCTTTTTAGCGCAGCAGGGTTGGGAAGTCTCACAGCCACTGAGGTTGTGGGATTCCCACGCTGAGGTTAAGGGGAGGTCTCGCAACCACAGGTTCCGGAGCTGACTCTCCAAGAGCCTCCAAGAGACTGCTACTAAGGCCGCCCGAGAGCATTGTTGAGAGATGCAAATACGTCGTAGAAAGAAACGTAGCGCATCTACTGACCGAACCGGCCTCGTTCGACAGCACCAAAAACGTCGAGATAGAAGCCGGCTCCACGACCAACACGACACGCGCTACCGTCCTTAAACGGTAGTCGAATTATGCAAAAGAGTTCGGTAGAAACGCTTTTCGCTTATGACCACCACATCTCTCATCAAGCCCGTCGCTTATGCGCTATCTAGTCATTGTGGTCTGATTACCGAGAAGAATGCGAGCGAGGGGGTGAGCAGATGCTTTCTATAAGCTACGACAGCCAGAGGCGGTTGGGCATTTTAACGGAACGCTGCATAGCTCTAGGCAACGGAAGCGTTCGGCGCATCTATATATATGCATACTATACTTATTCTGGCGAATATGAGGACGTAGAAATGCGTAGCAGAATTCAAGCCTTCAACGAATTTTGGTAGATCTCTCGAATCTTTGCGACCCGCGGGGATCCGCGTTCACCAAGGACTAGAAAATGCCCCCAACACTGGGCAGTGGGACCTTCCTACAAAAAACGGTCACGCAAAACCGCCACGACGTCGGATCTGTACAAACCATGCCGCATTTTCTGCTGAGGCAGCTCTAAAGGAATGTCAACCCTACCGAGCTTAACCGGGAGTTTTTTAGAATGAACAAAAGCGAAGAAATACAAAAAAATGTCTATTTAATAAGTTATTTATTGCACCATACTCGTATGTATATATATATATATATATATATTGTGGCGAGTGCACTATCGTACGTTACCACATACTTACTTGCTCGTTTATCGAAACATCGTCACTACAATCAAGTGTCAACGATATTCGTATTCTACAAAATTATATCTGAACTTTTGTACTAAACTAAACAATTCTATATATATATATATATATATATTTACGGGTCAGCCCTGCCAACAGCCAACGTGACGCGGGATATTGGAGTCTTAATCTTGGCGGGCCTCACCTTCTCCGCACATCTCAAAGAACCAGTCAAAGTGGCATCCATACTTGTGAATATGTTGTTCCGCTGTTTTATTGTCAAGGAGCCTACGGTGTATCTTCGTTTGTGCAAATCGATTATGTTGTTCAAAGGCTTACACTGCTTACTTGTATAGCATCCATATTTGTGTAAATTCATAGGTATGATCGAATGTGTACAAAGGTGATTTTTAAAGAGACTACACAGAAGATGTGACCTTAAAACAAACGGTGTTGTACTACCGCCCATAATAGACACACTCAGGAAAAATAACAGACGGGTTTTAGCTCAACTTATGGGCGCTAGTCTTATTGATCATTTCTTTAATGTTAGGCCGAACAATCGCAGAAGAAGCTAAATGATGTATGTGCCCAGATGCGTTGCTAAAACGGAGCACATCAACAATATGTTTATCTGGCGCGACAAATGATACTCAGTACCGTTTCCTCGATTATTATATTGTATCTTTCTATTTGCTGAATTCGCTGAATCTGGGAAGATCCGCACATTGAGAGTGGCACGATTGGCGCAAATGACGTCGAGCTGCAAGCGCGTTAACTGGCAGGGGCATACCTGTGAAAGCGGCCTGAAAGTTACAGATACATGGTGGTTATGCTATGTTCTGTGCAGTGCTGCGTGGCAGAAATTACAGACACTGTTGCAGAAATTAATTCGGGCCAAAGGGATGCCTGTTTCATCGCTTGACAGGGGACGTTCCCTACGAGAGGGTGGTTAAGAATGATTTCGTCGTGCCAGACGGTCCAAATTTCCGTGTAGCGCCAAGCGCATTTCTACGAGTGCTTCCTTGGACTTCTGAGGGAATTAAGACGACAATGGATCTTGCACGTGACGACTTGTTTAATTGACATTGCACTTCTAACGGAGACATTTCAGCGGGAGGTGCTGCAGATTCATAGTATGGGGGAGAAGGAAATTACCTGCTGGCTGTCTTACATGGGTGGGCTATCTATATGCCCCCGTGAACGCTTACCACCAATTCAATGCGCCAAGAACGATGAATACTGCGTGGTGCTCTCCACTGGGAGGGTAAACGTTACTGTGTTTTATTTCTCACCCACACTCGATTCCGCAGAGGTTGCTGAGACGGTAAGCTATACACTTTCAGGATTACACCTGTCCAAAACAACTATCCTCGGCAATGACTTCAGAGCCAAAAATCGATTGTAGGGCCAACGATGACAAAGGCGGGGCACTTCCTCAGGTGAAGAAAACTATTGGTCTCAGATTTGCGCACGCTCATGAAGACTATACATATTTAAGTCATAATAGAAGTAGTTATGGTAGCGGCCCTGAATGCACCAACTAGTGTGGGCTGTTGTCGATGCTCCCGGCATTTGGAGAAACCGACGCAACCCGTCTTGCTGGTTTGCTATGAGGCTAATTGCTCTACCTCTTTCGGACAGAGCGGTAGGCGATCTTGAGGTGAGCTCTGACCTCGACAACACTTGTGACCTGCTGGAGAGGATGATGAGAAGTGCAGTAAAGTGAAAAAAGGCTAAAGAGATCACGTCCGTGGTTTTCACAAGCCTGCAATTTCGAAATAGCAAAAGCACTGTCATCACTGCAGGCCAGGTGGGACAACTTTGGGCGAAGAAGGGCCTATATGACTTTTATTATGGACATAAAAGAGAACACGCGAGCCAGGAGTAACGACGGGTGTTCGAAAAAGCAAAACAAGGGCCCTTAGCTTATATGGTGTGACCTCGTAATGCGGTAAACTCTCTCTGTTAAGAATAGATACAAGGTTAAATTACTAGTCTTTTATCTAATAACGACAGTGCGGCCGCATCCCCAGTTGTACATAACTAAAATAGCATAACATGAATCTGCCGTTCGGGGCAAAGGAGATGTGCCAGGTCCTACGGTCGTCAAGCCCAGTAGCGTGGTGCACCCGCGTGCGCCTTACGACAGAAGGAAACACATTGGTGGACAGGTTCGACCCCCGCCGCTGCACATTTGTATTTATGGGGTCCTTTTTATGAAGTAGTGTAAAGACAGTTCCGTGGACGCTAAATGTTCGCTGAGAGTTACCTCTAGAAAAAATGGGTCTCACGGTCGCTCCCGGAAAAAAAGGGCCCGATCAGGTATACTATGAGTAATGGTTCCGGTCACTCCCTCTCGTGGCGGAAACTGTTTGTGGTTTCTTTAGTGTAATTATAAAGAAAAGGCGGCACGCAACACCAGAAAAACTAGAGTCCTCAATTTCAAGCGCGGAGATAGATTGGCTGCCAGAGACGTTATACGTTGCTGAAGCCAAGCGTTGGAGTTTGTTAAGTAATCCCAATATTTTGGCCTTCGGGTTCATCACACAGGAACGACATTGAAGTGTTACGAGTGCACATAAACAGAACAGAGTGTTTGAAGACTGTCTGTTTTCTCAGCAGTGAGGCTCTTCATGATTAAGATTATTCCGCGTCTGATATATAGCTTTGACAGGTTGTGGAACCACTTCACGCTGGTGAATTTTGACCGGCTTAAAAGTGTTTCTCACTGTATATATACAACGAGTGCTTTGTTTTCTCTTTGAGCAAAGGGGCCGCTTTGTTTATCTCATCTCAGGCTGTCCACCAGGTACTGAAATAATCCGACCAAAAAGCTGAAAATGTTGCGTACCATACCTTACGAATGTTTTATTTTGGAGTAAGAAGCTAAAGCTCGAACTGTTTGGCCGTGTCCAGTGTTTTCATCGTTGATCTGGTCCTGCACGTGACAGCCGCCACGTACATATTGCAGGGTTGTCACTATCTGTTATGGTGTTTGATTTGCGCACTTGCCGGTTTTGTCTGCAGAGGTGCGCCAAGTGTCATGTGGTGGAATGCGTAGCGCTGGAATATAAATCGTTACACTTCTTTTTTCGCTCGAAGTTTGAAGAGGATACATGATTACGAGGAAAACCTTATGGAGTGTATATGACACTCAACTTGACTGACATAAACCTAATTGAATTTCTCTAATTGCAAAATTTCATCTAATGCATCTATTGCATTTAGACACGTTTCCCGCAGCATAGATTAGATCAAATACAAGGCGCAACTACCTAAATCATGGTACATAAGCAAGATAATCGATGGGGCACTAACTACCGTATCAACAGCTACTACAATCGAGTTCTTCTGCGCTAACAGATGACAAGCACGAGCCAGCAATAGGTAACCACGGAAGCAACAGTCACAATAGGTAGCCACAAAAGCTACATTGCTATCATGATCATTATCAGCGGCAGCAGTAGCCACCACGTTATGTAGACAACGTTCAGGTTTAAACTAATTGTGCAGACTATTGTCTGTCATCGGAGGGAGGAATCGACCCTTTTGCCGGTCGCACGGCGACACTGCAAATATATCTGGCCTACGGTATATGGCTGCCGGCGCACGACCAGGCCATTGTGGCGCTGAAGTCGATCTGATCTCAACGAAATGACGACGCTACAAAGTGGAATAAAAGTAAATAAAAAGAAGGAAGCGAACTACTGCAAGAAACAAAGAAGAAGAAGGAGCAGAAAAGGAGGAGGAGTTGTACAGCCGACAGGAAAATAGGCAGGATAGAGGGGGCGCAGGCGGAGGCGAAAGAACAACGGACGGCGTTAGAGAGCGGACGAGAAAGGAAAAAAAAAAAGAAAAACTCAAGGTCGGTAAGTCGGCTGAACCTCGAAGTGGAAAATCTCGACGAGACGCGATAGGTCACGATAGAAGAAGGAGCGTTCGTATAGCTGACGCAATGTCATTGTAGGGCGTCATCATATTGTTTATATTATATATTGTTTATATCGGCGATACTAGGTCTAAAGCGACGTGAGAAAGGGAGAGAAGGAGCGTTCGTATAGCTGACGCAATGTCATTGTAGGGCATCGTATTGTTTATATTATATATTGTTTATATCGGCGATACTAGGACTAAAACGACGTGAGAAAAGGATAGCGGGCTAACGGGAAGCAGGGAGAAAGAGCGCGCGGCGCGTGGTAGAGAGAGAGATAGAGAAAATGGAGTTAGAAAGGATGGACCGTTGTACATTGGACAATCATTGTCTACAGCAGCTCATCGCTTACCGACGTCGTAACAGCAGCAGCAGCATCAGCGTTAGTGGCCTGCCGATGTCATAGCTGGCAAAGTGATTCATATATCATTGGTCTGGGAAACCCGGACGCTAGACAGGGACGTCGCCTACGATCGAGGCAGAGTCGGTCGGCGCCAGCTCCAGCAGCAGCAGCAGCACCAGCACCAGCAGCAGAGGACGACAGGCCCCGTTATGTCCGTCCGTCCCTCTTCACCGTATTGCCGTGACGGCCTCACCAGAACTGGCGCACGCCTGCAACGGCTTCTACTAGAACTTCTACTACTACTAGGGCGTTTGCCACGGCACTCAGACTCGAACGATGATCCGACAACGGAGAACGCGATGCACCACACGATATGCACACCCCTGTCTTTTCTGACTTCGACATCTTCACGACGTGGTTGTCGTTGTTCTGGTTGCCGTTGTTTCTGTTGTTGTCGTTGTTGTCGTTGTTGTTTTGGTTGTTGCTGCTGCTTCTATTATTATTGTTGTTGCTGCTGCTGCTTCTATTATTATTATTGTTGTTGTTGCTGTTGCTGCTGTGATCGTTGCTTCATGACAAACAAACAAGCTGCTGACAGCCAGACGTTTTCGACGTACGTTGCAACCCGCCACTTCGTGCGCCGCGCCGTCACTTAAAGCGTAGCAGCGGCATCTCAAACATTCCGAAGCGCGCATTGGTGATAACCATGATGATGATGCCGTTGCTAAAGGTCACTCGATCGACCTTTAGCGATGTGAACAGCGACAAGGAGCGCTCTTTTCGCTCGACGTCATCGTCACGGCCCTCCCGTCTTGCGTCTGCCGATGGAAAATGGCAACAACACCTCGAAGACTTCAATGAAATGTCCAACGCATTTCAAAGGCTCCCCTCGTTGTTCGTGTCGACACCGTTGCTCTCTTCGTCGTCTGATGGTTACCTGGGCTGTGGTCTCGAGTCACATATTGCAACCTGTCACTTGGGCATTACTTTTACAAATTAATATATATATATATATATATTGTTTTAACGTCGAACGCCTAGAACCGTTCTCATTGCTCAAATGTATCAATTCTAAAAACGTACCATCCGAGAACGGAGGTCAAGGTATCGTCGTCACAAATGCTTGCCGACAACTGTTCCCTCCGTGATCCGCAACTTTGTTTGCTCGGTATATCTGAAACGTTTCCGAATAACGTGACACTGCACTGCTTTACATTCCAAACTTGTACGTATTATTGTACTCTAATTACATTGTCACTTGATAACATCACTGCGGCTCGGAAGAACATGCTAGAATATGGCTTTAGAGAAGGGCACATCGGTACCGTGTCAGAAGCAGCAACAATAACACCATTAGCGTAAAAAGACAGCCGCGTGACATAAACATGAAGGGACATCTGGCAATAAAGATGACAATTTAGGCAACATTGCGGTATTGTTTGTTACATGAGCTGTTTTAAGGGCGACCAGACCAGCTTGTTCCATGATCTGTACTTTGCGCCTTATTGACGGCTTAAATATACAAAACCTGCCCATGTTTTTATTCTAGTTCAATATTTCTAGCGTAAGTAATATATTTGTTATAAAGAAATGCGCCTAGATATTGTTTATAGATGTTGAACACATCTAATTTATATTGCACGTCAGTCGAAGGGACATGTTAATAGTGCAACGATGCGAAAAGCTAGCCTATAAAGCGTAGTGGTTTAGATGTACAGAGTCTGTGAGTGATACACGAAAGAATCGAAGAATCACGTGCCCTAGAGTGTGTATATTATTATTATTATTATTTTTTATTATGTTCACCAATCGTATATGCCTTGCATAGTATGATGTTTCAATTAGAATATAGAGTAAGCATCTAACTACTTTATTTTGCTTAAGCGTCCTCGACGCTAACGTCTTTTCATCTCTGGATCAATTTAGCTGTTCTCTGCGGATTGAATTTCTTCATATTGTGGTACCTACTGCACTGCTGTTTATTAATCAAATCTGCAGCCAAATATGTTATAGTGACTCAATGCAGCATATGTTCGGTCATAGTTTAATTAAGCGTATTGCCATGAGAGTGAAGTTTTCTGAATAATTGCAGCGTAAGGCGCAAACGCTTGTCAAACGATTATGAGTGAAAAACTCAACTACATAATCTCATGGTTCTTCTACTGGCAACGTAGGATAAAAGTGCGACAACAATAGATATTTCTTTGAAATAATGAGTACATTATTACTTTTAATTTAAAACTCGTATGTATGTATCTGGTATAGATATTTAGGACTTCCTGCGCACACAGATCTTCATGGTGAAGCCATTGACCGAAAATCTTGATATTAGATGCCTATTCTCCTAGCGTAACTTGGCAGCCAATAATAATTAAGCTATTAATTCACGCTTATTTCCCTCTAGAACGGCAAATGTGAGTTCTGCTACATTTTCTAACAATCGTTTGTTACTATCCTACGATTACTTGTACATGCTAGAACAAAAGTTGTTTAAAAAAAACAAATTTTAGAGTCATGCTGAACGTTGTTTTACAAACGAATTTAAATCTAGCATGGCTAATGTATGGTTGTCAGAGTGCTAAGTTGTAAATTGCAAAACTAACCAGCATTTTCGAAATACGCAATATTTAGACGTTGACGCAGTGTGGCTGTAAGAATATTTGAATCTTAGCAAACAAGTCCGTTACTGCCGAGTTCGGCATGGATTTGAACCTAGTGTACACTTTCATTTTACGTGTGTACACTTAGCACAGCAATTTGATTCAAACTGTATGTGACGGAATATTGTCTTTCTTTACGATATAAACCAATGTGCACGTGCAACTTTCTGCAGGCTGTATTGGTACAGCATGCCGGTTGACCACTACTTCAACAATGCAACAGCTCATCGGTCGGTTTGCACCGCCGAAACCGAGATGTTTGCTATTGTTTCATTCCACTGTATTTAGATGGTGAGCAACGTTTAGATTTGGCGCCGTTAAATGGTAGGGTCACCTACCGTCTTGTGGACCAACCTTTTTGTCCGTCGCAACGAGGACAACACGACCGATGCGATAGAGGACTGTTCAAGCAGACAAACGAGGCTGATTGACCTGCTTTATCTTTAAAGTATGTCACGCTTCGAGCACTAAAATCGGCCAATTCGACAAGACAGGGCAGTTGACAGGGCTGACGTGGAATTAGTGTCTTGTCGGACTTGGCCGCCTCGAGCTGCGCCGCACCCTAAAACTATCGAAATGCCTTCGGTACGCCAAAAGAGCGCGAACGAAGCCAGAGAAAAGAGGACAGGCGAACATAAGGGCAACGACAAACGAGAAACAAGATACGAGAAAACAACGGATAGATTGCCAGAAAAGATCGAACGGGGGGTCAAGTCGAATCGGGTCGGGAAGGCGGGAGGGCTGGTGGGTGGATGGGTGCCGTAAGCGAATACCGATGCAGCAAGGGCGGAGCCGCTAAAAGGGAGTCATAACTTATCCCGCCTTCCGGCGACGGTTCAAGTGACGAAGTTAAGGCGAGGCCAGCCAGCCAGCGAATCTGCAGTATCGCTGCCTGCAGTAAACGGTTCGGAGAAGGACAAGGCCACGGCGGCGCCAAAGCGTGGCCTGCGGTGGCCTTCCACGGTGGCAGCGGGGAGGAAGCTGTAGCTGCCTGGTTGTCACCTACCCGTTTGGGATGGGGGCTTGAAGGAGGTACCTCTCTTCCCCCTCGCGCCCTTAACAAAGGAACGGATACAGGCGAGCGACACACTGGAAAGTAGCCGCGGGTCTGCTTAGCTGTTGACGCTGCCGTCCGTCGGCTCTCGTGGAATGGGGAAGCGACTTGAAGCGCAGATACGCTTTCACCGATGTCGGCGACAACGTCGACGTCAATCGATCGCTGGACAGTCGATGGATCGTCTACCTCTCTCAGGCAGACTCATAGACGGGTGCACAACACTAAGTACGTAGGGTAGGACGAAGACGGGAACAAGGGCACGCCGGCCAGAGGCATCCTGGCTGTCCACGGAGGGGAGGTGGGGTGGACAGGGCGACGCCAGGAGATTCCGAAGATACCACGAGGTTGAAGCGTCGGTGTCGGTGGCGGCGGCGGCAGCAGCAGCAGCAGCGTCGTTGTTGTTGTTGCCACTGCTGGTGAGGGAGTGGCGTACTGCGGCGGTGGTGATGACGATGGCAATGATGATGATGATGATGATGATAAAAGATTGATGCTGATGATGACAGTGATGACCACAATGGGGGCGTCGGCTTGCTGCTTGCCTGCGTGCCCTCTGAAGCGTACCGGCTCCTGAAACGTGTGTCGCGAAGCGTAGCGCATTTTGACCCTGTCTCTCTCCTTGAGTTGTTGTTGTTGTTGTTGTTGTTGTTGTTCTTCTTCTTCTTCGCCGCCTGCTACCGCTGCTTCGCGTACGTTGGCAGTGAGGAGTCCCGGTGTGTGTGTGCAGTGAGCCGCTTCTTCCCGTTTCTCTAGCAGCAGTCCATTGTCTCCGTATATGAGGCAGCAGTAGAGCCCGCAATGACGGGCCGAAACCACTGCCACAACTGCATCAGCAGTAGGAGTAAGAGAGGCAAGCATATCCGCTGAATGCTGAATGCCGCATCACAATCTGACAGTGTCTTTTTTGGGCGTGCTTTTGGGGTGCTGGGGGGGGGGGGGGGTGAACATCTAAAGCTGGCATTGTGTCCGGCACTGCGACTGGATGACGGCTTCCCCCCCGCAACACCGCCTCCGCCGCTGCGTATTCCCCGTTGCAGACGATAACGACAGACAGTGCCAACGAGGAAGACGCCGGGGCTGCGGCAACGACTAAGACAACAGCGACGCCAAGAGAAACGCCGTGTTCTCTCGGGATGGATCTAACCAGGGCAGACAGATCTTGTAGCCTAGATGATATTCGGACATGGGTTTGCTTGGCACACGGTAGTAGGCCGCAAAGAAGTGGTCCCGATTTCTTTTCAAGGCTTCGTTGCGGGACCAAAACATACCGGAGAAAACACAAGTGAAAATCGTTCCGTGCATAAAGAAGGATACTGGCGTCGAGCGGTCTGCGTTGAAAGCGCTGCTGCTGCTGCTGCTACCACGTAATGTCGGTGGTATTCGAGGATTCCCGGCTGTTTCCCAAAACAAACCCAGCACTGAGTATGGTCAATTGCTGAGGTGGACCGTGTCGCGTAAGCGGAAGCGGGAATGGCTGGGCTATAAGCAGGCGCAGTAGCATCTTGGCTACGCCGCAGTCTACGCTCATTTGGCCCGAAAGTTGCCCTGCCGTGACGAATTGTTTTTTGTTCTTCTGCTTTCAATGAGTGGTGAAGCGCCACCCTCGGCACTGGACTCTGCGGAGACTAAGCACCGGTCATTTAGAGTTCCAGGTATATATATATATATATATATAATATAAAGTAAATTGCAAAAAGGTCCGAAGACAGTGAAACGAGTCACGAAAGAAAAAAGAAAGAAAGCGAGAAAGACAACACAATGACTTGACTCTGTCTCACCTACATTCATACTCGTAAGGCTGCTCGTAAGGTTTGCAGCAAGGTCGCTGTGTGTCGACTATCGACTGCCGACTAAACCGCTCCGAAAATTCGTATGCCAGCAGACAAAGCAGGTCTACCAAAGGCGGCACATGAGAAGGAAAAGTACTGTGGTAGAAGGAAGAACAAGAAAAACGTCAAGCAGGAAAGGAACCAGGTCGGGAAAACGCGTCCTGCGACTCGTACGATCCGTTTGAGTCTCTACGCCTCCATTAGGAATAGGCCTCCACTGCTACGGCGAACAATCTCGCTTGCTCGGTCGGTCGGTCTGCCACCGAGGCCCGTCATCCATTTGAGCTCCGTCGATGCAAGTGTCAACCACACGACAATGACGGACGGCGACGACGCGCAAGAAACGCGTGGCCAAAAATGGCGCTGGGAAAGAAGAATCAAACATCCTAACCGACTGCATGAGTCGCACAAACCGGGCAACATCACCATGATGATGATGACGATGTCGATGATGATGATAATGATCATCAGTATCGTCGTCATCATGATAAAGAAGGCCCTGGTTCCAGGCCTGCCTTGTCCACGTATCCTGCCAATTCTGCTGTTGCAAATCCTACTGCAGTAGCTGCTACCGCTGTTACTATTGTTGCTGCTGCTGCTGCTGCTCGCCGAAACCGTTCTGGTAAAGGTCTCAATCCACCGGGCTGTAGACGACCCGGTGTTTTCGCCCTCTGTCCTAGCGGCTCTTCGACGGACTGTAGTAACATAGCGGTTCTGTCCACCGACAAGCGACCGTTGGCTGCCGCCGAGGGTAACCTTTGCGCATAACATTGGGCTCTCCGGACGTAAGTTCCACATCTCTATTGCGCGCTCTCGCTCTCTCTCGTTTGCTTTTTGCTTGCTCTCTCCTTCTGTTCCTCAGCTTTACCCACTTTCGAATCCTTTATTTGCCTCTTATGGCAACGACGAACTAACTCTACGGGGTGTCGTCCCTTGTCGCAACACAAGAGCGCTGACCCTATACGGAACGTAAGAACAGCGTACTTGCTGTGCGTCTGTGTGTGTCGGTACGAGGCTGACCACGTGAATAATAGGCAGCCAGACAGAAATGTTTATACCGCGAGGTATGTGGCTGCTTTATGTATATATGGTTAACGTTGCCGCCTCTACCACACACACACACGAGTCACAAAAGGCAGTCGGCAGTCCCGGCGATCGCAGCGGTAGCAGCAGCAGCAGCAGAAAGGGTCAACGTTGTGGGATTGTGTCCGTTAACCCCCGTATACGCACTGTTTTAGGAAGGCGGCTGCCTGTGATAGGCAGTGGCTACATTGCTGATGCGGTTGTTGTCAAGCACAACAGGAACAACAACAGCAGCAGCTCGGCTGTAACCTGCCGTGCTCAGCAGCCTTGGCCCATGTGCAAACGCGCAGTGGGCGCGACTTACAACTTAGCGGGAGAACAAGAGGCTGATTGACGTAGGCTGGTTGCTACACAGGCAATACGGACGAACGACGCATAGACTCCAGCGGTACCCTATGGCGAATCATAGCAGTTTTTTAGTGGTAGTAGTAGTAGCAGTTGTAGCAGTAGTAGTAGAAATAATAGCTTGCTATGAGATTGTTGTTTCCACTGTAGCATTGAGCCCCTAAGATTAAGAGACAGACGAGATGGAGATGGGGTCATTGGCAACAAGGCCGCTATCGCCACGAATCTCGCCATTAACCGGCTTGAGATAACTTAGGTGCATACTAAATGCTGGCGCAGCATTGCCCCGGCGTACTTGAAACTAACATAGAGCATACCAAGAGCCATCGTCTATTTACAACAGCTCGACACACATGAAAACGTTGGCGGTTTGTCATGTGATTATGTGAAATGTCAAAAGTGTCTGATACCATCTTAGGCACGTACAAGCGTATTACACTATTAAAGCGTTGCCGTTTATTAGGTGCAGAAGACGTGATTGCTGCTTCCGGTCGCTGCTTTCTGATGCTACGTTTTCAATGTATGACCCTATTCGGAACAAAAGAAAAGTCGAACGAAACGCATCATAACATCGCATACAAAAATGCGCCCTAAATGCGAGAATTCCAAAGGGACACACTTATAAGTTAGGCTTGGTACTCTTTGTCACATTTCCTAATAGCGGGTTGCAAGCCATCCTTGTCGCCACAATAATTAATAGCCTAAGCCTCTCATGTTGCATTAACGCCTGCAAATAAATCAAGTAAGACCGAGCCCGCGGAAAGAAGCATAAAAGAACAATTCTAGGTGTGAGCTAGACCAAAATCATGGCTTATGATTATTATTATTATTGTTGTTGTTGCTGTTGTTGTCTCCGGGGCGAAGTTATTAAAGTTGCGTAAGCATTACGTCCTCGTATTGTGGTGTCCCCACCACTGGCAAATAAAGGGGTTTGTCTTTAAACGTATATGACGTCTATCACCAGAGCTGCACACAATTACAAAGCTAAATTCAATCTAGAAAATAGCTCCTAACGCCTCGTAAATTGTGCATAACATAGTGAACCCTTTGAGAGAGTAAGACGTATGAATGAAATACTCTGCTCAGCACATACTCATGTCTGCTAAATTTAAGATAAATGCAGCATGAATAGACTTACTGGTATATATCGAATAGCAATTTGCGCTATGGACAGTGGTTTGGCGAATATAGATAGATTGGTATACAAACGACACCTAGGCGGCTAGAGTATTGAAGAGCTTAATTTGCAAATGGTCCAATCCAAGTCGTCGTTTATTTGGCACGGCCTCGACGGACGCGTGTCGAGTTCCTTCTTCCGTTGACTCTGCGTCTCAGCAAAGTTCACACACACACACATACATTCGGCCAATTGCACGGCCGAAGTAAATTGAAGTTAAGTAGAGGAAGAAGACAAAAACGCACTGCTCTTTCCACTGCAGTACGAGAGCGACAGAATTCGTCACGAAGCTCTGAGTGCCAAGTTCCCTAGGGCACGATGATACAATTACACCCTCCGCCCCCTTCCGCCGACCCAACAAACGGGGGTAACATCTCTCTTCATATCTTTCGCGTTCTTCTAAGCTGTGTCTTGTCGGCGTCTTCGACACTAGCCTTCTTACAACTCGACGATGTATGCATGCGCGAGGTGTACACAGCTAACCTAATGGAGAAGAACAAACCGAGCCGAGCGAGACAAAGAGGCAATGCTGAGGGGTGCAGAGAATGAGAACCAAAAAAACAAGGGAACTAGAGAGAGCGTAGGTCCGAAAAAGGAAGCGTTGATTATTGGAACAATTTCCCGGCCATTGTTGCCACGACTATCGCCACGCTGTTTCCAATACTATTACTACAGCTTCTAGTGCTTGTCCAAAGGGCACCCCAATCACACAAGGGGAGGTATGATTGGGGTAGTCATCCAGAAAGACAACACAGTAACAACAGCAAGGACTCCGATGGCAACAGGAACAACAACAGCAGCATTAACAACAAAAGTAACATCAGTAATACTGTTTGCATGCGCAACTGTGCCATAACTGTTGTTATAATAATAATAATAATAATAATAATAATAATATTCATCATCATCATTCTGGAGATACAGCTTGGGGTGTCTACTGTGTTTGTTATATATATATATATATATATATATATACTATATATAATTGTATTTAATTCATAACGGGGTTTAAGCAATTGGGATGTCTTTTAGATTGTGGTACCTAAAAAGCCCTGGAAGAATCTTACAACAAATAGAGTTAAATTAAATTATTAAAAGAGCTCTTAGAAGAGCAATGTTGCCAGCAAAACTGGAACCATGGAGCCTCGAACTAGACAACTAAAAGGAGACCTGATGGCGTGACCAAGCAAATTATGGTCTCATGGCAAGTGCTTAGCCTGAAATGCTACAGTGTCGTGCATCGTAGCTTCTTCGTATCTCAGCCATAGCTTTGTCAGCACAGAATTGGTAGCACGTCTAACCGGAAAAAGATGTAAATACGCAAATCTCAAAAACGGTCTTCACTTCGTACCGGTAGCTTTCTAAACATTGGGACATATTAGCAGTGAGATAGAAAAATTCAATCAGGAATCTGGCCCAAAGAATGCAAGCAACGACAGGGGACCTAGCGCGAGAGAGAATATATGAGACAACTTCTGTCTCTCGCGGTGTGTAGAGGCACTGCCGCTTCTATAATCGGCGCCATGGCATCAGCAGCAAAATAGCACTTGATTGAGTCGACGCGACACGTTCCAACCTCACAACTGATTTGTAAGGGCACCTTTCCACAATTTCTATTGACAGCTGATTAGGATGATAGTGGTGGTGGCTGCAAGAAGAAGAAGAGGTTGTTGTTACTTTATCGGCCGGTACTTCCGTCTGTTTCTGTCTGGTCATGACAATTCAATCCATCTGTCCCGTCTATCTATATCTCTGATAAAGCAGCAAGTTGCTTGACACCTATGTAGCTAGTCTCAGCCGGCCAACCCTTACCTCAAATGACCGCTTCTAAATACGCATCTGAAGCCGGATCCGACGACCCGCCGCCAACACAAGTTAGGCCGGCTTTTGCTTTAGGCATGGCTGCGTAACGTTCGTGAAGTCCAACAAAAAGTATCCGACACAACCACAGCGGTGAAAACGTCTACGAAGTCCTCTGTACACGAACCGCGGCGCTTTTTGCTCTCGTCGCTTTCTGCTCCCTTTGCTTTTTTGCTCTCCGCCATCTCGCCGCCATTGTCGTCCGGCACAGTCGCTCGCTTGAGACCCCGCGGTCACGGGACTCCGCTTCAACACGACAAGGTCAAACATTGTGACAACACAATGCAGCGTGTTGTGCTACGACTGCGTTCACTGCAACGCCTGGTGGCCCCTGACCCACCCCCAAACCCCTTGGTTGCGAGCTGCGCGTGCTCCTTGGCTTCGGCTACCCCCAGCCAGCCAGCCAGCCAGCCAACCAGCTCACCATCGAGTTTGTTCCTATCGCACCACCCCCGTCGTCATCCGCCTCCTTAGCTCACCAACTCATTGCTGCTGCTGCTGCTTCTGCTGTTCTTACTTGCTTGGCTTTTGCTTTTGCAAAACGTCCTGGCAGCCTTCAAACAGGGCGTTCGTGCATGCCGAGGAGGATATAATGGCCACCCATCATACCCCGTCTTTGTGACGGCCTGACAGTATCCGAAGTGCGTCTGGCTCCTTTTCTCTACTCTTCCTTCCCAACAGTGCTGTGTGAGGTGGAGGAAGAAAGACTGCGCTCAGTGAAGAGAGCAACGAGACGACAAAGCAGGCACGGTAACGACCACGGTCAAATAGTTGAAACGCGAGTACGTGGAGAGCAGAAATCTGAGAGGTCACGACGTATGTTGCGCATTAATCACACCCGCTTGCAGCCACAGCAGCGGCAGCAGCAGCTCGTTCAAAGCAGCGAAGCGCAGACCACTAACTCACATTTTCCTACTGAATGAACCGGCTCTCAGTCCCATACAACAAGCCGCGTGCAGGTCGTTGGTGCCGTCTTCACCAACATGGCGTGTGCATGGTTGCATGCACAAACTCCTATGTATATATATATATATATCTATATATATTAGAAGCAGTTGACCTGGGGCGTATTCTAAGGCTAAGTATAAGTTTTGATTAAGGGATGGCGTGTGTTTACCGAGCATAAAAGGTGCTTGACGGAAAAGCGCAGTTGCTTATGATTACCCGAAGACTGTACAAAAAAGACGTGTAGGCATAGCGACCGTAGCAAAGCACTTGCAAAAAGTGCGCCAAAAGGAGCAGATAGATACTCTTGGTCTAGCGGTGTTCTAATTACTTGATCTCACGGAAAAAAATTACGTTTTGAAGCAACAAAGTAAACCTTACTCATCAAATGGCCGACGTATGTATACATATATATATATATATATATATATATATATATTGATAGATATATCTACCTTGAGCACATGTAAAATAGAACCTCGACAGAAATGCTACACTAAACCCTGTTTCTCCTATCTATACATTAGCGCTGCAGCTGTAGGCTAGTCCTCTGTACTAGGATACAGCTGCAGTATCTCTCCTTAATCTAGAGAAAAACAAACGTGCTTCTCTTTTCTCCTTTCTATTTTAAAGCCAACGGAGCGCCGGGTCTAATTACTGGATGGAACTTTTGAAAATCATAGTTTCCTTTATTATTAAGACAGCGCGTTTGAATGCAAGCCATTTTAAGTGAATGACTCACCTCAATCAGATTGGTAGGAACTATAGGTTGGACCATAGGCTTGCCCAAGTCATGCAAATGTAAGTCCTGTTTACCGTCCGTCTTATGCGTCGTTTAGCATTGTTGTTATGACGAAGCAACGGAGTCTCTAACCGTTTGAAGCCTCATCATATACACGACGCACATGCATAATGATTGTTTTAAGTCGTGCGTGCGCATTTGTAGGTGTATCAAATATTTGCTCGATTTTGGCTCAATAAGCAGACGTGGACGCAATCGTGACATGACGATTCGGTTGCTTAGTAAAGTCATACTAATCCCGCCGATCTACGTCGGTTACCGAGTTGCTCATTCTGCGTAGCACTGTAGTTCGTAATACTCAAACAATGTCGCCGTGTTATCGCCTTGTTGTCGTCATTTGAGAGTTAACGACGACGGGCCAACAACCTGTATGCAAGGTCCAGCTTTTGTTTCGATTAGATGAAACTCTACCCAGAGGTCCTCTTTTTCGCAAACATACAGGTGGGTCGTCTATCTCTGCCAAAAATACTACATCTAGTTGTAGCGCTTCTAGGCTATGTTTTACTTTTGCGACTACGACTACTGCTTTCTTGTGTGTAGATGTGTATGATTGCTTTCGGTCCGCTACCACTGAGGCATGTCCCATGGACAAGCATGACCCTATGCGCTACGCAGGGCACATGTCTATGTCTGGCCCTGACCAAACATGGACGATCTTTCTACTGTTAGGTGATGCATGCATAACAAATAGGGTGCAACAACAACTGATCGTATGGGGCTATCAGCCAATCTCTCGGCTGAATGGCTGTGTGATGTCGGCGATGCAGCTGGAGGAATTTGCACCACTCGTCAACAAGGGCCCGAGCTCTTTAAGGTCTCCACGTACATATACAAATACTGTATATAATTTGCCTTAATAATTGTAGTTACATTTGTTTATATATATATATATATATATATATATATATATATATATATATAACACTTCCGTACGTGTATATGTATATTATATGGGACGATATATATATATATATATATATATATAACACTTCCGTACGTGTATATGTATATTTATATGGGACGATATATTCGATACAGCCGCTTCGTCTGTGTTGCAATGTCAGACATGACAAAGAGGCCGGTCCATAGTTTTGGCTTCCACCAATACTGTCGCTGAGTTAGCAGGATGGCCACATTCTATTGCGGTGTTCGAAGAGAGAACAGTTTGCTTTGTTTTCGTTACCGTACGTATTGCATAACCTTCGAGGCCATGTCAGTCCGTCACTCCGACGCAGGCTTGGAGTGGATGTATGTGGTCTACTGAGGACGGAACTGACACGTCAGCAGATTAAACCAACTTTTGACCCCCAGTCTACGTCAACCAGCCACGTCCCTTTCTGACGCGTCGACCTGAATAATACGCCAGTAGAAGGTTTGTCTCAAACCGACCAGAGTCAACATAGAAATGAGAGTATGTCTACGTTACGCCGGCATAGATGAGCAAAGCTAGAAAACTTTTCCGCCTATGAGGTTTCTGTTGTTTTAACACTTGCAGTGTCATATAAATACCATAAGTGTATATTCGGACTCGAGGTATTTTCAATCAAAATTAGAGAATAATGAATGGCGGCAACTTGCTGGCCTGAACTCTCGTCGGATTGAAATCTGGTGCTGCTTGATTCTGTGGAAGCACTATTCATACGTTTATTATTGCAAATAAATAGGGCTTCAACTACGGCGGTAGTAAGAGACTGAGGCAACATAGTCAATACAACACACAGAGTTCTGCTTTCCTTTTATCCTTGTTTTTGACTCGCTTGCTCTTCTTTTCCACTCCTTATCATGTTTTAGTTTTTGCCCATATGTGTATTACGATTGATGCATTTTGCATGCAGATAATTAAGCAGTAGCAGCAAGCAACAGCAGCAAAATAGCTAAAAAAATCGGTTAAACGCGCGGATCATGCGAAAATGCTAGCCAGCCCCTGTCGTGGTAGTGCTGTTGATAATAGCAATTAGTCTTTTATATGGCTTCCCGAATAGTAGCTGTTGTTGATTCAATTCGGCTACTTACGCGGCTTTGTCGGTAGAGGCGACCACAAGCGTACCATGTGCACGTTTAGCTGGGCGAAATTGCTGGAAAATGTAGTTAATACACGGAGGAAGCTTTATGCCTATAGCGAACGCCATGTGGTCTTTCAGCACCGAGCTCTGATTGTCGCCTGCTTGTGCACGTGGACAGTGAGTCACTAACCAGCGGGCAACTCCAGTCACCTACAAAAGGCAGCAGCTGAACAAAGAACTAAATAATCTGTTTATGTATGCAAAGCTTAGATTCATTGACAAGTTTTCAAGTTTTTTCAATATCGCACGAATATCGACTGGTCCGACTCTTCCGGTGCAATCTTTCTAAATAGTTGTAAATCAGGTTACAAATATTAATTAGAAGAAAAGACAATCAAAACAAGGTGGTGATTGTCGCGGTGGCAACGCTGCTGGAGAAGGAAACGATCCAGGTGCCGGAACGTGGGAGTTGTGTGACAGACAAACTAACAATATTTGTGCAAACAAGGCAGACAAGATAGCAGAATCGCGGCTATTTCGTGGGCTTTGCGATGCTGCTTAGGATGCTCGTATCTGTATTGTTAGTCATCTCTCTCTATCTTTTCGGCCGTTTTCCGCAATACGGTTCTCCTCTCCCTCTTGGGCTCGCTGTTTCGCCTGTTGTTTCCCTGGAAGGAATATCTACCATCAAGAAAGAACTGGGGATCAACCACGCCAAGACGCATGACATCGACAACTACTACGACAACTATGAAACGATCCCTGAGAACAATACGAATCCCAGCGGCAACGGTTGCTGCAAGAGAGTTGCGGCACCCTATGCTGAGGGGCAACTCATTAGGGCGACAGCTGGCCTATGTTCGGAGCTACCGGTCTGGAGTTGGGCGTTGACTTTTTTCCGCGCCTTAGTTAGTCCTTTGTCAGTGCACTTTGCTCATCCCGGCGGCCAGGCATCCTGACTCCTACTCTACGCGAACGATCATTATTGCCTGTACAACAAATATTCAGACTTCTCTGTTTTTCGTATACTGCCAATGTAGGTAATCAATGCCACCATATTACGCAGATTGCGTGCACACGTATATACATGTAAATGTATATATATATATATATATATATATATATATATATATATATATATACATGTATATATATAATCTTTTGCCTCGTCGGCGACACTATAATGGGCATAATATCGATGCGTTACTGATGATTTGGTTTGGTATATATATATATATATATATATATATAACAAACCAAATCATCAGCAATGCATAAATGTTATGCCCATCATAATGTCGCTGATGAGCTGTGTCTTAAGGAGGATATCGGCAAAAGATTCCACAGCTGTTCACATCTAATTAGGCAGTCTTTCATTGAGCTGTTTGGACACCGTTGTATTGCTAGTAGATCGGACTGATGTGTCTGAATCAGACCCGTACGTTACCCTAAACCACGGTCAATGACAAGGTACTCAAGGACAAAGCGAACGAAAATAGGCCAGTTGCCAAAGAGGATGGCCCATGGTGATGATATGAGAATACGATGGCTTCTCCAACTGCTGGCTGCACTATATATGGTCTTGGCAAGCGTCGGGCGGGAGCTATGCGGCACAAGGAATGATGCGACGTCAGCACTTACGGTTGATCGCGCAGTTAGGGGTGAGCCGACTATCGTAGAGTTATGCGCGTCGCTTTCTTTCTATCTGGATCTTGCGACGCGACGAGAAAGGAAGTAATCGAGCAACTAATCATCCAGCATCCAAATAGAAAACATGATTCATCGCATCGGCATCGAGCCCACGGCGTATAAGACTACGATCGCCGGACATCCTGCCGGACATTGCTATGGCTGGTTTGCTTAAAGGTAGAGTAAATGACATCTGGTAGGCTTTCATCACACAACACTAAAAGAAGATGGTTTGATTGAGCCTAGAACTTGTCCTACGAAGCCTGACACGCCATCTTTCCAAAGTTGCATGAGGCTAAGCGGTTTGTGTCGCGAATTGGAGAAAACCTTTTAAACGGTCATCTTCACCACGCCGGTCCGCCTGCGCCAAAACCTACCCTATCTGCTTATCTTATACGAGCCTTTTTTTTATTTATAGGACGTATCAATTTTTCATTATGCTTACACTTGTTGTCACCCTCGCCACCACCAACGCTAACTTACCATGTGATGTCACCACCAGTCGGTGGCATCACACGGTAAGTTAGCGTTTATGGTAAGGCGGACCTTATATATATATATATATATATATATATATATATATCTTAATGCTGTCAGAAGGCAACATCTATTGGTGCCACCAGGTTAGTGAGCTCTCAGAACACGCTTGCCTCTGCCAACGATAATGTAGAGGCTCTCTGCAACCAAGCATCCGCAAGCTCCGGGGGCGTTGTCTTTTTAACTTTGCGTGACAAGATAGTTAAGTGAAGGCCATGAAGGTTTTCCGCAGCGGAAGGTCTGGCATATATAGGGCCCTGCTTGTTGAAAAATGAACAACTGATGAATGCCTGATGACCGGTAGGCGTGCCAGTATGAGGCGCTTCCTTTCTTCAGTCTCTTACCAATCACTTTTCGGAGAGTAATGCTTAAGCAAATACCAGAGGGTTTCTTACGCCGGGTTGCTTAATCCACGTTAACAAGCTCTATTATCGGCTAAGCTTAGGTGTTTTGATAGTAAGAATGATATTGCGGCAGCGCTTTGCCAGCGCCATCTATGTTTTGCCACTTCGGGCGGAACAGAAGTTGCAGTCCATTCTGCCCGAGCCTTTTTGCAGTGTTGCAGGGCCTCGACAGTGATGGTTACATTAGATTTCCGAAACGCTAGCGTCCGAAGGGACATCTTACTGAGGTGGTCCGCCACTGTTTTGTTTGTATAACAAATGAGCGGTTGACTCTTTTTGGGCCCTCCTCGTGGTTTTTTCTATCTAGATTACAATGTTCTTGGCGAGAATCTCCCAAGCATACTTAGCGCAAAGGTGGTACAGTTATCGACTTGGGCAGTGTCGACGGTATATTGCGTTCAGCGGAACGCAGGTGAATGTGAGGTCACAGCTCACAGCTATGTCACATCTCACGAAGGGGTCGCGCTGTTGTATTTAAGGGGTGCAGTTGACCTTTTTCGGGGCTGTGGCCCACTGGCGGACTGTGGCTTGTTTTGGCTAGGGCCATGCTTTTCAGTTGACAAATTGACACACTCACCTAGAGGCGTTAACCTGTTCATATCATCGGGGGTCTTGCTAGAGCAATTAACCGGACTTAACCCAGGCACCTTAAAGTTGATATTGAATTTAAGGTTACCTCATGATGCAAGGAAACAAGTAGTGCTTCCAATCTTACTGGGCTGATTGGATTTACTTTGACGCTGTCATGATGGCAGGATCCGTAATTGTGTCAGTCATGAATTAAATTGCGAACAAGGTTAACGCTTTAACGAATAGTGAGGAGCGTTGTAGTCCAAAAAGTGACTGAAAGCTTGTTGTTCTTCTCAGAAACATATAAAATAAATAGAATTCCTTTCCAGAGTACAAACCTAACCAAAATGATTGAGTGAGCCCTTTGCAAGATTTTTTTATTTTGGTCAATCGAGCCTCTTCCGTAACAGAAAGAGCTAGGCTTCGATCTGTTAGCAGTCAGGAGTGCCGGAGCCTGATTACAGGTATTACCTTAATTCAAAAATTGGAACGCTTATAGATGATAAGAGTGCGGGCCGGTGAGCACGTGGTTTCGTTTCTAATTACATGTTAATTTTTGAAGCAATGAAATCTGCCGGCTTCCCATATATGCTGGAACCCGCGAATCCTTTCAGATACGACGTTTAACAACATCATTGCTTTACTCTGAGCCCCTTTGAGGGTGGCCGCGTGCTTCTCTGGAGTGCAACTGTGACTCATTAAACTTCAAAGATGAGTGTAGGCAGGAAACACTCAGGATTTAGCTGCATGCACAAGTTGTGTTCGTCGGCGTTCGAAATGATAGAAAGCCCTGGTCCTTTTACACATACGTTTATTCAGCGTGCAGGCAAACATTTTATTTCTTCCGCGAGAGACTTGAGATCATTAGAGCCTTTACGCCAGAAACTGTCATTAAGTATGTATACAACAGGGAAATGCTGCACCCGTTAGGAAGATATTTTTGAATCGGACTAACCCCGGGTTAGACAATTTAAGATCACGCGTTTGCCAGGAAAGAACTGTTTACTCCAAAGTAGACAAACATTCTAATAATAAAAACATGATTTATATATGAGAGCCCTGCAATTTAGCATTGTTCTAAGTTTCTGACCCCTTTAAAGAAGTAGAAAGTCTCGAGGCGAGAAAAACTTTACATGCCGAATGTTTTTGCAGCCACATCCGCTAAAGGCGCTAAACACCCAATAAACAAAAGATATTGCGCGTTATATATATATATATATATATATATATTTTTTTTTTTAGATTTAGATAGATTTTAGATGCCCGTCTACGGTTTTTCATGTCATGGCTATTTTTGAATTCACTCCGGCATTTTTATTGTCTACATTGGAAACCATGCAAACCAATTTAAGAGTGGCCGGTCTGGGTCTCGAACCCAGTCCTCCCGAATACAAGGCAAAAGCTTTGCCACTAAGCCATCTTGCTCGGTAATATATGCATATATGTATATATATATATATATATATATATATATATATATATATACAAAGGTTTTGAGAATTCAGCCGCACAAAGGCCGAGGCGACGAAACGCATGCTGAATGACACACTAGCTAGAAGTGGTCTATAGTTTTGTGGAGGGGAAATAACGTCTAAGTGCACGGTGTCTTCAATAACATCAACCTTATATTTTCTCAAAACTCTATAAAGTCAGTACTTTGCTTTAATGATGTGTATGTAATGAATGAAAAACGAATGGAGTCGTATGGCGATGATCTCACAGAGAGTCAACCGTGGCGATTTCGGTCGCAACAAGGCGTACACCGACTGGATTGATATTAAATAATTGAAGTACATTCATTTTACTTCCTATGTATATCTTTGATCTTGAATGCTCTGATGGCTACTCTCCGTCGAAGCATTAATGAAAATATCTACGAAACATTTCTCTCGCACTATATATAAATATATATATGACTGTTGCCAAGAACACGCTCTTAGAGTGCACTTCGCTGTGCTGGGTGTTAGCTGGCATTACGCGAGCTCTGTCTGCGATGAACGCACATGATGACAACACACCCATGTATAGACAGCACGGGCCCCCTCATCTAGCAGCCGCTGTGGATACATAGGAGAGCAACCTGAACGCTGTGTCTTAATTCTCCTATTTTTGGATTCGTTCTCCTATTTCTGGATTCGTTCGATTAAACATACCACTGACAAACGGCATATTCAAGCAGCAACAGGGCTGTGGCAGTATTGTTCGCACACTTTTGTCACGTTCGATTGTTTCATCTGCTCACCACCACGGCATGTCACTGACTCAGCACTCGGGTACCATGACTTCTAGCAGTGCATTAACTGAGTCGACTGTTTTAGTACTGCTAATTCTGCTCTCTGTAGCTCTGCTACGTTTCGACGGTCTGTCAACCCCTCGTGTAGGCACTCCTCGAGAGCCACGAGTTCTGGTCTATGGTCCACGGTCTATTACTTTCGCAGAACTTATCTCAGAAGCAAAACTATCCAGCCATCACAAAAAAGTCATGCAGCAAGCTCTACAAGTCAAGCAGCCCTAAAGCCAGGCGGCCAGGTAACAAAACGTCAAGAATCTGGCGGAAAGAAATCTCAATGAGCAAAACAGCACTGTGCGCCACCTTCGGCAAGGGGCAAAAGACGACAACTGTTTTTCTCACTGCGTGTTCGCGTAGTCGTAGCTACAATGGCTTTACCAACGACGCCCGCTGCCCATCAGGGTTTGTCTTCACTAGATCATCAGAACTCTACCAGTTTGACGTTCGTAAATTAGTCTTCAATTGGTAGACTGCTTTGAGTAAGCACAGCACACTGTTAGCGCGTCATCAACGCAACAACAGGTAGCTGTCGATGGTGTCGACGACCTTATTTGTTTGCAACCACTCTGTTTGACATATAAAACATAGTTGCATATGCGACAATGTCACGGTGTAGTTAGCTTTTACGGTTTATCATCTACGCTGTTCTTGTTGTTAGCGGTACGGTTACTGATACTGTTTTTGGAGTGGACATCCCCGTTGTTATGACACATGCTCGCGTGGTGGGCTCATGCGGTTGCTCGTGTTGTTACAATACATACTGTATCGTCACGTGTGGACATGTTGCTCTGTTTCTTGTTAATGTTATTACTGTAATGATATGGACAATGCATACACATTAATGATAATAATATAAGCGTAGTTTTTTGTTGTTGCTGTTGTTGTTGTTGTCGCTGTTGCCGCCGTTGTCCTGGTAAATGTTGTTATTACTATATTGCTCTTGCTGCTGCTGTTGGTGTTCGCTATCGTTGTTGCTGCCGTGGTTGTTGTCGTTATAGTCGTTGTTGTAGCTGCTGCTGCTGTTGTTGTTGCTGTTTTTGTTGCTATCGTTGTTGTTGTTGTAGTTGTCAGCGTCGTCAACGACGATGGACGATTAACAATGTGTGAAGAAAGAAAAGAATGAAGAGAAGCGAACAGAAAATATAGGCTTGGCTAGACGTCCGAACATCGGGTCATCGATCACGCGAACGCTCCGATAAAACAAGCATTTTCGCCTACTTCCCACGATCGCAGCACCAATTCTAGTCTAGTAGTTAGTGGGCAGACGTTATATTAACAATCAAAGTACTACGCCTGCTGCCTTGGCTTAATAGGCACAAAGAAAGCGAGACCACCACACGAAGGCAGAACGCCGGTCGGGAGGACCTTTTGGCTCCTCAGCTTAAGCAGAGGGGCCCCCCTGCCCCGGAGTGGTCGTAAGTGCCCCTTATGGGTGCGAAGAATTCTGGGTGTAACGGGAATCGCGAGGTTAGATCTAACGGTACGGTGTAATGTGGTATCATGCGGAACCCCGAAGGGAAAGGTGGGGGTCCGGCCTGTCATTCGGGCGCGGGGGCACCTGTCATAGTGGCGCTCTTAAGCGCGAAAATGCGGAGTGGATATCTTCTTTAGTAGAGATGAGTTCGTTCACGTCGACGCTGTAGATGCAAAATGCAGAGCGTCCCCTTTAAAGCTGTGCGGTCCAGGCATCAGTGCGATGTTTATTTCATGATTTTTTGTTGTGTTGTTGTTGTTGTTTGTGTTATTGTGTTGTTGGTTGTTGGCGTTGCCGAGTCGTCGTCAGTCTGGCTGCCTGCTGCTGCTGTTTTACAACCATAACGCAACTCGGGATGGTGTGTCCAAAGGATCGCCCTAATCGATCTATCTGCGCGCACAAATCGTAATAAGAATGAATGCTGCCGAAAGCACGTATGCAGACGAGCGCGTGTAGAATGAAAGATCATTCAGTCAGGCCAGATACTTGCTTGTTCCCTCGCTTGTCCACTACGATATGTATTCAGCTGCTGCCGGGGCTACTGCTGTCTCTGCTGCTGCTGGAAATGCCACACTGTGTCGTATATATATATATATATATATATATATATATATAGAGCGAGAGAGACGCTGACAAAAATCTGGATGAATAGCGCTAGACAAAGAGTTTTCAGTTGCTACTGAATCTACCGGCAATGGTTTTGTGGCACACCACACGCGGTCGTCCCGGCGTAGTTTGACAATAGCATCCGTGATGCCAAACTGAATTTGATTAAAATCAATTTATACAGATTGGTTTGAATAGAAAGAGACTCGAGTGATGAGAGCGGAATGTGCTTGCCTGTGACAAAGTCACTTCAAATTGCACAGATTATTGCCCAAATGAGCATAGATTTACGTGGATTTTATTCGGACTGCTGACGTGTTTAATTAACAAAACCTATTAGTATCTATCATCGTCATTCTATTTTCAATGAGCATCGCTTATTTGATAATTCGACCAACAACAGGGATCGAACCGACGATACCCTGGTAGATGACAACTACGACTAGCCCCCTGGACCCCTATATATACATACCTATAAATAACAGTTTTTGAACTAAAGACTTTCAATCGTGGTTGCCATCATCATTGGCCACAGGCGGCGCGGCACTGAACCCAGCCGACGGTTCAGAGCCGTTGATCTGTTCGATTGGGTAGGTGGGCGGTCCGGAAATGATGAGATTTATCTCTAGCCTGTCTCGTTATACATGCAACAGATTACCGTCTTTAGACCAAGCGTCATCTGTGTGAAACATTTGTGCATAAGCGTGACTAAGTTAATCTGATCATAGAAGGCATTCTTACATACCTTTAAATATCGGAGAAGACACATAGAGAACAAATTTCGAGATATATATATATATATATATATATCAGCCGACCGACCCCAATAAGGAAAAAAGTATTTTGCTCCAAGGAGAAAATTAATTTACGAAAGAAAAAAAGAACGGGGAAAAGCCCACGTCGCCTCCGTCTTCTCTACGGTCTAGAGAGGAATGAATCGCAAACGCTAAAAGTTTGAGTAGATATGTCATCGTCCGGACGGCTTGATGAAGAGAGGTCAGAGACACGCAAAAAAGACACCCACAGCACGCGCTGATCGAGCTTGCCTGGGCGAAAGGCTCTCTAGTAATGCTGGACGGAGAGCGCTCGGAGTGGGGAATCTCTCGAGACAGCGGCCTAACGAATAGGACTCAAGCTCAGAGGTCCCAAGCGCGACTTGGACGCCGAACTCAACGCGAGTTGGGCGCCAGCCAAGAGAGAGACAGCCAGCCAGCCAGCAAAGAGTCCGCTCTCTCGGAGTTCGGCCCTTGCTTGTAGCCTCGAGACAGATGCTGCTTCTCGCTGTCACAAACCCGGCTACGGCGGCTGCATCTTTCGACATCGGCAATATGATTATTAATATAGGTCGTATTATTTTTATTGTTGTTGTTGTCATTGTGGCTGTTGTAGTTGTTATTATCGTCGTCGGTGCAACATTCTGTTGTTAGGTATTATCAAACGAGAGTCAACAGGACAGTAGCAGATGCAACAAACAGCAACAACAAATAGGACATAATAATGACAATGACAACAACACCAACAACAGCAAAAAATCAAGAATGTACGTCAAGCCAGTATAAGTGTTAGCGAGTTGACTAATTTGAATGCATTTAATAGTGAATACAGCTATCTGTGGAATATTGGCAACTACATCGGCCATAATAATTATTAGATAGCCCCGACAACAAAACAACAACAGTGCAGATAACAACTGATAAAAATAAGATTCAAAATAAAACAGTGTATATAGTATTTGTATTGTATAATATTAGGGCTAGACAGATTCTGCAGTACTTCGAGAAGTGCTCTATGATACGTGATACAAAATATTCGTATCTTTTCATCTTCTAATTCGCTTAGCATAGGACGACGTGGATTTTGCGCACATCTGCAAGCGGAACCGGTAACGGCATTGATCGCCAACTTAGTAAAATATTTGGGTCGAACATATCAAGTGGTGATAGCCATGCACAATTTACCTTGTGTACACGTGCCGACTAATGCATGCTATTCTATCCCAAAGCTCCCTAGCGAGGTACAAATCCGAATGCAAGACGTCTGCCGAGGCCTTGGTCATATTTCCCTACCACAGTTTACCAACAAAACTTGGTGATGTGGGTGGTCCTGTTATAGGTGACCTAAGCCTCTAATTGTTTCCACCACTGGTCCGCAACCCGCTAGCAGATACACGAAGCGGTTTTTAGCGTCCGCGGTAAGCAAATAACGTGCTTCGTATATATATTGTAAAACCGCGCAAAATTTGCCGCTGAAACATGGTCTCACCTCCTGCCAAGGCAGTAGCTTAACTTTAGCGCAATCTTAAGGTCAAAAAACGCACTGCCGCACTCAGAAACAGTCCTCAAAGGTCTTTCAACTCGGTGTGAACAGAGGCAACAGCCATCCGACAGTAAGCCAGAGTTCTTTGTCAAGACTAAGCCAGAGTTGTTTTTTAAGACTAAGCCAGAGTTCTTTTTCAAGATTAAGCCAGTGTTCTTTTTCAAGACTAAGCCAGTGTTCTTTTTCAAGACTAAGCCAGTGTTCTTTTCAAGACTAAGCCAGTGTTCTTTTTCAAGAAAATCAACTTTGCGATCTATCTTTGAATCAGATCAAGGCCATATTTAACATAGCTATAGCGTTTCCTATTCATCTGCAAATAAAAGTAAACCTGCAAACAAGAACGGGTTACAACAATATGACGAAATCGATACAGAATGCATGACACCCTGCCTGTATTAAGCATATTCCAAACCCACAAACAGCCTAAAGCAATCGTATTTTAAAATTAAGGTGTCTAAATTATGCCCATGAGAGAGAAAGAGAGAGAGATAGAGTAAAATGATGCGAACATTTTGAGAAAACAAGTCGACTTAAAGAGTATAAGTTAAAAAAATTAAAATTTAAAAATATATAATAGTTAAAATAATTATATTTGTAAGATACGGCAACAGAGAAAAGAAAACAACCGCCGCTCCGATTATTCGGGCTTTTAGCGAACACACTTTTACAAACTAACAGCTGTGTGTTGTTCATTGCTATCATTGTTTTGTTGTTGTTGTATTTGCTGTAGTTGTTGTAGTGTCATGCTATATTTGTAGTCGTCGTTGGTGTTTATTGTTATGGTTCGAAAGAATGATTGCCGTCGGATGCTCTAACATGACATTTTGTGTTGTTGTTGTTCGATATTGCAGTCTATCCGGGTGCACTGTCGTTGGCCACATCGACGTTCGCGAGTCCGATCGTGGTGGCCGTGTGCCGCCGGCGTTCACCACGCGTCGCTGCTGTACTCGGAGGGCTTCTATCGGCGCTCGGCTGTCTGTTCACCTCGTTCGCTACGCAGTTTCATCAGATCTTCGTCTCGTGGTGCTTTGGTAGGTGTGCCGTCGAGCCCGGTGGTGGCGTGGTGGCGGTATGCGTCTGCGCCTCGCGACCGAAGGAGACACATAAGTGCGCGGGTTCGAGCCCCACCGTTGCACCGATTTGTATTTATGGGGCATGTCCGCCTATGAACAGCACCGCGAAAAGCAGTCCCATGGACGTTAAATCTTGGCTGAGAGTCAGCCCCGAAAGGTTTTTTTATGGTAGGTGTGCCGCCAGTGTGCGGCCTTGATACGAGAGGTCAAAGTTTTCATCTCGTCACCCCACAATCACCACACACGGCTTGCTTAGAAAGGATATATTTACATTAAAAATATAGTAATTCGTGCTACACCGGTATGATTGCCCTTACTTAGATTACTTCACAAAATGTGCGATTGCAAGAGAACGAGTTATCTAATGAGGAAATGTATTACACTGACGTCGATATTGGATTACTATTGAATTTCATGTTACATTCCCCCTCCCACTACAATCCCCACCATTTAACGCAACAGATCTGGTGCGGTGAAAAATTTCTCCGCACAATATTGTTTATGATCCTGCAGAACTAATCAAGATTCTATCAAGTTCTCTCAGAAGCCTGTAAGAAATAAGAAAGTTGAAATAATTGTACCCGAACGAGTAAGAAAGGGCGTGCCGAAGTATATATCATTGGCTTTGCAAAAGTCAGCTGAAGGTTGGACTAGGTCACATAAACATATCTAATCATTTTTCAATTTTCAGTACTCTCTACCTATTAAGACAGATAAGTAGAACCCATTACCCTGATCAATTTTATAGAAAACAATGTTGCGGAACTGAAGCTGAAGACACTCATTCCTGTCTCATGTCGATGGCTGCCGTATTTTTTTGGATCAAGCACGGAGAAAACTAGCTGAAGGTGACATACACTTAGCCGCAATAACACGGTTGTTTTGTAATGCCGTATCCTATACTGGAAGAATTTGAAGAAGGCGTAAAAATCGGTTGCACTTCATAATACTTTGCTTTACTAACGTCCAACGCAGCAACTGCGAGATCATCGTCACTGGGGGCACCCCTCAAAATCGTGAACCTGTAACCCATACAATTAAACAAGCTCCCACAGGCCTAACAAAAGTCGACCTAAACTATCTAGAAACGATAGACGCCCCTGTGGGTTTGAAAAAAATCAGACCAGCAGAGCACTTATAGAGAAGAAGAGCGTCCCCTCCCTTGGCTGCAGGCTGTCTTGGGAATTAGGAGCGCTGCCATTTTAGCACCCGTTTGTTATGCGGCCTCATTGAACTAGTTTGCCCACCTCGCGGAATCTCCGCTTGAAGACATTACGTGGCGTGACATTTTAAGGATATGAAACAAAGAAGAAGAAGAAGAAGAAGCAGTAAGGGGAACTATTTACCCTGGCCTCGTTAGAGGAACACTTCAGGCAGCATACACTGGACCACAAAATTCAGACCACAAAAGTCATACCGTAGATTTCGAATACGGTTCCGTCTCCGTGGTTGCATGCGGTGTTTTTAGCCTTGCAGGACCTTTCAGTGAGGGCTGGCTTGAAGCCTTGCCATTCCCACAGTTATGCACCATGTTGTTGATCTCAGCACTTTCTGCATGAATGCCACTCTAAGGGCAGGGGGCCCCATCGTGTGCGATGTCTACAATGATTTACCCGCAAACCTGCTCCACAAACTCTCGCCACGATTCGGAGGCTAGCGGAACTAAATGACATTATTAAACGGACATTCAAGAGGGCTGCATATCACCCTAGAACTAAAACGGGTTGTTGTTGTTGTTGTTCTTGTTCTTGTTGTTGCTGCTGCTGCTGTTGCTGTTGTTGTTGTTGTTGTTGTTGTTGTTGTTGTTGTTGTTGTTGTTGTTGTCGCTGGTTTTGCTATTGTTGGTGTTAATTTTACTATTCTTACTGCTGCTGCTACCACCGGCACTGTTTCAAGTCTTAAAAGATATCGGCAACAATGTCTATCTCAAACAACAATTGGGGCAAGCATCTCCTCGTCATCATGGTATGGTTTTTGCTGTTGTCGTTGTCTTCATTGCCGTTATTGCCGTCAAGCAGCAGCAACAACAACAACAACAACAACAACAAAAAGTACAAATACAACAACAAAAAGTACAAATACAACAACAACAACAAGTGCAACAACAACAACAACAATTACTACGTTAACTACAGCTACGACAATCCCTGTTGTTGCTATTGCTGCTCCCAGTACGATTGCGCTTGCTCCTCCTGCTTGATGGCAACGAAGGAGCCGAAAACGACATTCCGTGCGGAACGCACGAGACGAGACACCCGCATGCTCTCCGCTCCTCTATCTATCAATATCTCGATATCTACATATATGTATCTATATATCGCCAAACGACCCGTCAAAGCCGGTCAACGAGCGACCGGTTATGCCGTTTGTGCGTGCGGCGCGTGCTATTGTTGTTGTCGTTATCGTCGTCGTCGTCGTTATTGTTGTTATTGTTGTCGTCGTTGTCGCTGTTGTGATTGTTGTCGTCGTTGTTGTTATTGTTGTGGTTGTTATTGTAACACGCGCCGCCACACAGCCGCCATCGGCTGCATCCCTTAGTCAGATATTGCAATATTATTGTTGCTGCTGCTACTTGCTCTGTGTCATATAATGTGGCACACGTACTGCTCTTGTTTGATCGACAGTCGCATCGAATTGCGTCACTGCAACAATAAGTCACTCTGACCACAGATCTTTATATATATATATATATATATATATATATATATATATATATATATATATATATATATATATATATATATATATATATATATATATATATATATATATATATATATATATATATATATATATACATACATATATAGGTCGTTCGGTAACGTATTACTCTCCTGCCTTCTTTGGTGACTCGAGACGTTCTGCTTCTCATAAAACGATATTGGTTTAAAACACCCTTTATAGATCGCATAAGCATTTCAGCTCAACGCATAAAATTGGTTCAACTTACAGCGGCCCCAGTTCCGCTTACCAAAAAAGAGCCCACAATGCATACATATTTACTACCGTTATTCAGCTGAGAACGAACCCTCACGCTCATTAAACGTTTGAGAATAATTTGAGGCTATATACGTTCTATTACATCTGAGCATTTGGCTTACGGGAAGAAACTAAAAATTAACGCTTGCTATCCTGAGGGAAACTTCGGAAGAAACCATCTACCAGATGGTTCGATTAGTCCATCGCCCCTATAATCAGTTTAGATTATCGATTTGCATGTCAGAACAACTTCAGACATTCACCAGTTTTCTCTGGCTTCATCGTTACTAGGCATAGGCGACTAGATCGTTCGGATCTTAAACACCACGCTTGCAGTCTGCAAATGCCAGAAGACATAAATGGCTTATCGTTTATTTTTAGAATAACCACAAATAACGACTAGCGTTTCACTATTGACTGAGAGCAGACCACAGACGTTCGCGCAGAGAAAACTGTTCACTCCAAAGTGCTAACATAACAAAGTAATATAGGTAAATTAACCTCTTGGCTTTGACTTCAAACTCGATTTATTGAAGACAAAGGCCAACATTTTTAGGTGACTACCTAAACAATGGTAATAATGAGTTTGCTGCTTAGCATGAAGGCAGCTTTCTAGTATCAGCTCGCGTGTCCCAGAATAATATCCGTTACCCGTCGTGGCATACGTAGCTATAGAAAACAAAAAACAGGGTAATGCTAGAACTTCAAAGGCTTCATTCTCCAAGACACTTATAGAATGTTTGTGTTTCCTGATGTTTGTTCGACCTGTTTGCAGTTGTGGGCATCGGCCTCGGGATCACGCGTGAAGCCGCCAACATCGTTGTCGGATCCTACTTTAAGCGAAAACGCGAGAGCGTCGAAGTGCTCTGCCTCGCGTCGACCGGTATCGGGGTGGCCATTCTCAATCACTTCCTGCATCACGTTCTCGGGTTCGTAGATCCGAAGACCGCTCACGATCACTTGTACGGCCCGGCAGGCCCGGAACCTAATGGCTTGTTGCGTCGTCAGAGCCGTTGCCAAGATATATATATATATATATATATATATATATAGAGAGAGAGAGAGAGAGAGGGAGAGAGAGAAAGAAAGGTTTGAGCGTTTATGGATAAATATATTAGCTTACTTTCCACCTATTTCTTACGTTTATCTAATGTAATCTGCAGGAGTAGCCTAATGCCGGGGTGAGTGGCAAGTGAAATGTCATGCATTGTTAGGTGCGACTGGTATGTTGCATTGCACCTCGGTATATTGCGTTTTCGTTCTACGGGGTTTTACGCGAACAGGGAACGTTTCAAGGAAAATGTGTTCTGAAAACTCTTGGGTGTTCGTATAGCTGTGTAGATAGTCTCAGCAAAAGCAGCCAGTCTTACGTGTTTTGTAATAGAAATGCGGTGTGACTGGCCGTAATGCCGTTAATCGCATTTGTTGTGTCACGGTCAGCGCATAGATTGGCTTCAAATCGTGCTTTTATTTGCTTTCGTTCCATGTTTAGACAGGTTTTTCTAGAAACCCGTAGATGGGTCTCGTGCTTGTCGGTCATTGGCAAATCATTTTTCCGTTGTATGTATATATATATATGTATATATATATATATATATATATATGTATATATATATATATATATATATATATATATATATATATATATATATATATAACAGGAAGATTTCAATAGCGATACATAGAATTGTAGAACTCGTTAAAGCAAATTGTTTTTCCAATGGATAGTTGGAAGTAGTAGTCTCTGAGAAGTCTTGTTTTAGAATGAGCATAGTATTACTAAAATCCGTGACACTAATGTCCTTACCCGTCATAGGAGCACAACATGTATAATTGTGAGACAACCACTCCTCCTATACAGAAACTAAGCAAACCGCCGTGTTCATGATGAAATTCTGTTTCCTCTGAAGAATATACAACGTCAGCCAGAAGATGCGAATGGCGTGGTGCTGGCAAAATATCACTGTAGAAGTGGCGACATATGTATCGCTCTGGGGTGCAAAAGTCACGCTGGAGGTCTAGATAGGTCCCCGCAGTGGATTGTAGTGGATGGGGTAAAGATCTTCGTCTTGTCATAGGTCGGATAGTTTTCGATCTCCAGTGGTTTTCGTGGGTAAGAATTGTCGAAAGACATCTAGATGATGGTAGAAAGGACCTAAAAGTCTTTGCCTTTTTTCGCATATTGGAGTGTAGGTTAAATTTCGACCGGCTTGCGGGCAGCACTATTCTTGATGGTGTTTAGATAAATAATCGCGTCTAATTTCCCACACGACAGAACACGAGCATGTCAGTGAAACAAAGCCGAACCCATAAATTGAGTACGGCTGCGTATCGTTCTGTACAACTTTTAGCAAGAATAAAAAGCATGAGTATTTCGTGGTGCTTTTATCGACCATTTAGAATGAAGGTATCGCCCTGAGGATTATGTATGGTTGGTACGAATTATTGTAAACCTGAAATGTCAATCTGTACGAGAAACCCGGTAAAGTACGTCTCAAGATGGCAGCTGATAAGGAAAGCGCTTTGCGAAAGCTTAAGCATAGCACGAATCGCTAGAAACAATTTAGGCTTGAATCGAATTCCTCTCCATCAAATCCTTTAGCCAGCCGAAAGGATTGATAACACTGAGACAATTCGCAGAAAATCGATCGCAACCAGTTTGCGGAACCAAAAGTCAAGCTTCAAAAAAGTCGTAAGGTACGCCTCCTCGTTCTAAAGAAAGAAGATTATTTTATTCATGCGAATCGCTGCTCTAAGCTATATCGGTAGAGCTGGGAAGAAAATCGAGAAACACGATTTGGGGGTGTGCTTTGATGCATAAATCTACCGGCTCAAAAGACCCAGAGATATTGATGTAATCTAAGTAAAATCTAAATAACAGTTCTAAAAGCATATAGATACTATGTTATAAAAATCGCAAACACTTAATTATGTCCCCATATATGTTACCAATGCGCCCTTTTTACCGGGTGCGTCTTATTCATTGTACCAGTTTAGTAAACTAAGCGAGCGACCGGATTCTTCTGTTATTGGTTTCCAAATTCCTTATAGAGGCTCGGCAGGCGTTAAAAGTGTGTAACCCAACCACAAGGACGTACGTATATATTAAACACAACTAAAATCTTCATAACTATACTCGTTAAGCGTGTATGTATTTCATACATATACATTTCACTTCATAATATTATTATACCCTCAACATGCAACAATTTTAAAGAAAAACAATTGTATGCGTATGCCAGCTCAACTACAATGTTGCTCAAAAAGCGTTATACTATCAACAAAGTGGATTTCAACAAGCGCGTATCTCAGGCGCGTATTGTTGAAATTCACTTCATTTTCGCTCCAGAAATAGCGAAATAGAATCGCCATTTCTGGAACCCAACCCGTAAGACGCTAAAATAGAAAGAGCTTGTTTTTTTTTCTAAATTTCAGTATAGCTCTCTGCGCTTTTATATAAACATATAGAACAGACAAACCTACATCGTTATGCCGCTCAATATCTATTCGAAAGCTCCCTGAAATTCTCGACGGGAACAGTTTGCGGGGAGCGGCGCTTGAGTTAGATCTCTTTGCTGTGGCCTGGGTCTTTTTCTAATTGTCAGTGGCCGACCGGCGTGAGGTGTAACGTAATTAAACATAGGCGTTTTTGTTCACAGATTAAAGTAGCAGAGAGAGCGAGAGAGAGAGAGAAATAGAGAAAGAAGGAACAAAAATAATAACATAAGATATGTGAAGTATCTCCTTTGTGAAGAGCATGACCATATCCGCCTTGAGACCAGCTACCTAGCAGCCGCATGCATGAATCCTACGCATTCGTTCGGAGAGTGAAAATTACACGGAGTAGTGAGACTCGGGTCGTGAGGTGACGACCTCTTCTCCCTCTTTATTACCTTGTGTTGCCTCGTTGTCTAGCTGGGGTCTCGCTTCCGCTTCTGTGCTTCGGCATTGTTTTGCTGGAAGAGCGGCACCGTACCTATTAACGGGCCCGCTTGCTCCCTCCACGTCTGCCCCAGCCATCCATCTACCTGATATACGCTTCCCGCTAGACCCCTGTGTATTTGCCCGTATGTGTGTGTGTGTGGGTTGGACCCTAACTGTGGTGTGCATTCCTATGCAAGTCATAAGCGTAAAAACCGACACCCACGTCGCGAGGTAGCCCCGGGCGTCACAAATGTCACACCAGCTCTCTCTCTCACTTTCTCTATGAGCGTCTGTGGCGGAACATCAGTAAACTCTTTGAAAGAAAGCGCTTGCCTTGGGACGTCGGTCGCACAAAGCGATTTCAAGCACTCCGCACGCTTTTTTCCTCCGCCCTCGTTCACACCCCTTGACATAAACGTCCACCAGTCTAAACAGCCCATCTAAATTAATCGGTTTGCTCTTGAGCCGGATGACCTCCCCTCTACCGCAGATGGCTTTGCGCTACGTGGCTTTAGCTAAAAGCTAAGCAACGCATTGCAGTGGTCGAGCGCCACAATTCGTTGCTGGTTAACATTCAGTTGAAGTGCGAGGAAAAACACATGCTTAACGACCTGATAGTTTTTGGTTTTTGTTTCTTTTCGTTTTTCGTCACATTTCACAAACGTTCGTTACAGATTGTGGCCACTTACGATCAAGAACAGACATTGTGTAACATACATTACGAGGAAATTAAAATAAAGATAGAACTTTCCGTGTGACAAATTATCGATTTGCTCACAACAAATTTAAGAATGATTCTACTGTCAAACATGTAGAGAATAAATACATGCTATATATATTTTCAAAACATCTTTTGGGGCTGACTCTCAGCCAAGATTTAACGTCCATAGGACTGCTTTTCGCATTGCTTCATAGACGGACCCCCATAAATACAAATGTGGGGCAACGGTGGGGCTCGAACCTGCGCACCTGCTATGTGTCTCCTCCGGTCGCGAGGCGCAGACGCATGCCACCATGCCACCGGGCTCGACTCACATGCTATATATTTAGGGTAGAGTATCTGCACGTAAAATATTCAACGAATTCCTCTTCAATGTCGCTTCAATCAACGCTATCATCAAGTCACGCACGTAAATGGGAACGATTCATTAATCTACGATGTGCCATTGCATTTACAACAATATTGTTCTACAGCACTATTATTATCGTACTGCAAACTGCTATTGGGTTGTACAGAATAGATTATTTACATGTGTGTATACACTCGTACTTAAGGAGAAGCTTATATGTAAAAAATGAGAAAATAATTAAGCTGACAAGCGGTATCGGCCCGTTTCGCCTATCAATAACAAGGTTGTGCGAAACGAAAGCAGGGCTTTTCTTTGAAGTGGCTCACATTTATATATATATATATATATATATAGAGAGAGAGAGAGAGATTAGAAAAGAGCAAAGACTTAACAGCGCGTTGCTAATCAAGGCTATCATTAAGTGCGAACATGCGGCGACGGCAGCTAACATGGCTGATGACACTATCGGTTCAGCGACGACCGCCTTGTTCTCGAGTCTTTTCTTACCCTTTGCTCAACTAGCGCGAATGTTAGCGCGGCTAAGATACTGACTCTGGGCTACCAGAACGAGCATCTCAGAGGCAGCGGAGCGGCGTTGATAGCACCGCGACGCGATCGTCGAGCGGCGCTTTTGTTGAGCCGCCACCCACATTGAGGCCAAGTGAGATAGAAAAGTGAGACTGATAAAGTGCGAGAAGGGCTTCCGCAAAACATGAGCACATTGGGCCGGCCTTGTTTTATCCCGCGCGACGGACTACAAAACCTGCGGGTAGAGGGGAAGGGAGAGGATGCTTCAGCGAAACTAGGGGGTGCGGCAGCGAGCTATCAGGACAGCGGTTGTCGCATTCATCGTGTTTCTTAAGAGTCACTTTGTAGGGGCTCGAAATCCCGTTACGCAGCTAACGGAACGTGAAACTCTACGAAACGCTTCGATGGTTAAGGCTTATATCTATCTATCTACAACCGTCGCCCACCGTCGTGCTGCTCAAAACTGCTAGGCGAGGTCAACTTGTGAGGCCAGTTGCCACTTTGGGCTGAACACGCGACAGCCTTACTCGACGAAATCGCGGCAACGGTTTGTGCTCAGCGCTTTATCGTTGTCGTGTGGTGCCACGAATAGTTAGACATGTCGAGTTTTACCTAATACAGCATTCAAAAACCCTGTTGCCTTGAAGACAAACCGTTGCTAAGACTTAGTAAAAGCAGGAGCGTGTTAAAAGGAACTTTACAAAAATGCACATGTTCGGTATATACTGCGCACTCGTCCGACAAATGGAGCTATCCAGTCGCTTGGCCAATTCCATTTGTCGAATCAGTGCAGATAACAGGAAGAAGCCTTGACTAAAATTAAAGGAGCCATTCTTCGGTGTGCTTAAAAACGTGAAGCAAGAATGGGTTTGCTGTCTGACTGATCGAAGGCTAATCTTGTCCATCTGTTGATGGTCTGTGTACAACTCGACATTGAAGCTGCTCGCCAGTACTGTACGGATTTTTTGTCTAATTTGTCACAACGAATAAAAATAGCAGTGGCAAACTACGCTCATATAACAAACACATCTAAAGCAGCGAGAACATTTAACTACAACGGCAAATTCAGGCGGTCATTCTTCGATTCACAACTGTTATTTGTCCCTAGATTAGAGCTTTATGTTGCTACGATTAGCAATTTATTACAAAAAACAAAGCAAAGCTGTTATTCCTTTGTGTCTCGTTCTTGTACTCAGTCTAGCCACTCGGTGAAAAACTTCTTGTCAAAATATCGTAACACGACTGTTTAACTCAGAAGTATTGCCGAATTGATAAAAAGTGTTCCAGCATTAGCGAAACAACTTTGTTTGACACAATTTCTGCGCCTGTGTTTTGACAATCAAACCGTTAGATGATTAGATAGAAGCTATTCTACACAACAACGCGTTGTCAACGTTAAACATTATCTTAGAATTGGTAAAGGTTTGACTGCCACCACTTACAATTTACAAAGAGAATAATAAAAAAATTCGATCGCTCTCACGAATAAAACATTTTTACAAGAGCTTTACGTTTTCATGCCTACAAAACAACTCAAGTTTAACGATAAAGCCCTTTTTTTGTTGATGGTTGTGTAGATAAGCAAAATAGTCGCACTGGGGTAACGAAAGCCTACATACGTTTAAGAAGAAAAAAATGCACACTAAATATGTCACTTTTTGATGGGAAAACTTTAGGAAAAACATTGCGGTAAGGGCACTATAATTGGCCGCCTAGATTGTGCGATTCAACGCTTTTGCATACCGTTCGTCGGTTTTCAATGTCAAATGATTATATCGACAAACTTGCAACTAATCAAACTTTGAAAGAAAAGTCAATCAGACGCTGTTTTATCGAGGCTCAGCCACAGTTATACTAAACGGTGACGGAGAATGTTCATAGCAAAGCCGAGGAGGGCTCGCACTTCATTTCAAGACTAAAATGTCATGACATATTTTGGCCACTAAATTTGCAAGCTAACCATTATACAAATCTGCCGTTTGCATTGCTTTCTCTTGCAAAGGGGTTCGTCTCTAATTGCCATATTGTGGTGCCGTATGTACGAAGTGCAGCGGCTAAATCGCGTCAAGTCTTGGTGGGAACGTATCCAACAGAGAACACCAACTGTAGCCAAACGACAGAACCTGCGCCTAAACATTTCGGCACGGATCAGCTATTGTGCTTGTTATTCACGCCGGACAGAGCCTTGGAGTGACTGCATAGAATAGGCAGAACTGGGTTTCTTTATAGCAAGGCGGATACATAGGGCCTCAGGTATCATCAGTCACAATTAGAAACATAAAAAGGATCACTTTGAGACCGATAAAGCGAACTGGCTTGCTTCCTAATTTCCTTCAATTTCAAAAACTGAAGGTCGTATTTTATCATTCCCTTACGATATTGAGTTTATCGTAAACGCAAAAATTAACAACAGGACAACTGACTTGCGGCTTGTCCGTGATCCAGAAAATGTGCCTATTGTAGTGGGAAAGAGACGTGACTGGCATTATATAAAAAAAGGCCACACCGTGACACAGGACGCTTATTTGCATGTTCTGCAACCTGTCGTGGAATTGTGCCTAATAGCTTGCAATACGTGTTTTAGCAGGACGGCCTACCCGCTTGCGCCTGCCAGTTAGTGCAAACGTGTCCGATAAACCAGCATGAACATTTGGAGGGATAGGCACTCTTGGCCTATCCCACTTTTATGCCGCATTATAGCTGCCGTCTATTCGTACGATAGACTATCTTCCTTCGTCGAGTTGTACACACCATACGTGGGCTCTTAAGTGAGTATTTTTTGTCCATTGACTTTATACATTTATAAATGATCAATGACTTGTAACCTTACTGGGCTTAGTACACAGAGCAGATATATATAATATATATTTATATTTATATTTTTTTTAGATTTTCCGAAAGGCTAATGCCCGTGTGCGGTATTTTCATGTCATGGCTAATTTCTAATCCACTCCGGCATTTACCTTGTCTAAATTGGAAATCATGCAAACCAATTTAAGAGTGGCCGGTCTGGGTCTCGAACCCAGTCCTCCCGAATGCTAGGCAAAGGCTTTGCCACTAAGTCATCTTGCGGTAATTTATATATATATATATATATATATATATATATATGTCTGTGTGTGTAAGCCCTAGTGGATTACAGAGACAACTACAGTAGAAAAACAAGACAACAAAACGACGCACACGCTTTAGAGAGAACACGTTGGGTGTTCAAACCAGCAGCGATTCAGCAGTCTCGGTAGCAGAGCAGATCTATTTACGTTCTTACTGTTGCTGTTCTTGTTGGTGTTGTGGGGATAGCAGCCTGCGCCACAACGACAGACGGGGATTATCCCCTTCTCGGCGTCGATTACGGCCCAACCGTGTGTCCTACCGGTCTAGCGGGGCAACAAATCCGCGCAAAAACGCGCTCTTTATACGGTGTCGGCATCGCCGGCACCGCCGCCAAACAGAGCCTGGTACGCTCAAGGCCTCAAAGCCGGGTTACTCTATTGTTCGCATCATTTGTAGCGTTTTTGCCTTTATGGCTGCTGCTGCCGCCTTCGTACGGACTACGGTTCAGGTTCTTTGTGAGAAAAGCATTTTAAAGCCGAGCACACACACATACGGACTCGAACTCGCAATAAAGAATAAGCCGCGGACAGCTAAGGACGACAGCCCCCAAATCTTGGCATTGCACCCCCCCCCCCCACTTTGAAAAGCTCATATCAATATTGATCGACTTGTATTTATATGCAACTGCCGTGCGCGAGCTTTGCGTCAAGCTTTTTGATTCCCTAAGGACATTTGATTGAGTTGTTCTGTGGATAGCCAGCAGACAGTTGCCTACCTGGATTAAAAACTTTTCACGTTGTAGTTTGTGGTGGCGGTGGCTTAGGCGGCTAACGCACCATTCGAAACGGGGCGTTGCCATGGCAACCACGGTTAGCAAAACATCGCTAGTTCGAGCCCCGGCCGTGCTGGTTGAATTTGTTGGACGTGGTTGTCATTGCCCTGCTGCTACATACCTCTGCTGGAGAAAGCCTATATCATTTCAGTACGAGAACGCGATGAAGATAGATGCATTTAGACGATATCGTGCCACAGGCAACTTAGCCCATTACGAGCGCCTAAAATGTAGTTGTCAAAGCGTAAAAAAAATGAATTTATATAGCCAGGAAAATATCCTACATTATAAAGCGGCTCTACGTGACTGTATTTTGTAAAAGTAAATGCTTGTTACACGTTCCTGAAACATTCTAACATAAACAGCCAGGTAAGTTTGCGAGCGTAAGTACCTCCCAGACAACTATGTGTTATCCACAACTATAAACTACGACCTCGGTCAGTAGTTGACTATTATATATGTATGGGTATGCTAGAAAATAATTGATGTTGCATTGTAGTGCTGAGTATTAATTTAGCGTCTTCAAAGGCATGAAAGCAAGAGTACTTTTCTAGTTGTAAACAAACTCAGTATTAGAAAGACTTTCTAAGATGCACTGTTTTCTGCTGGAAGCCTATGAAGTACGTCCATTATGTCTATCTGTCGAATTGATAAATGTATATAATATCTTGTTTTTGCGTTGAATAATTTGATTAGGCTCTAGAAATGGTGTTAAATTATCGACGGTATTTAGTAAAGCTGACAGTGTAAAAACAGGATAGGAAACACTGTTTTCGGCAGCAGATATGGTGAGAAGGCGCGACATACTTACGTATTGCAACGAAGTAAGAGCGAGCGCGCCTATCTTGCAACGTTGCACATAGCAAAACAATAAGCACCCATAGGCTACAGGTAAAGCTCATAGATAACCTTCCGCATCGCTTTAGTCACAATTAGGCAATTCTTGCCTACGGTTCATGGCGGCAGTCTGTTTTTTTCCCATCAAAAACGTTTTTTATGTCAAATAGGATTGCTAGGCAGTGTAATGTTGTTTCTGAGCGAGTACCTCTCTGGATTTCGGCTATAATTAAATAACTTTAAATTGTGTTATGTGTTTAGTGACCTGAGCGAAAGCCAGGTTGGTTCTCTGAGCTCACTTTTTGTCGTCCAATCTCTGCATATGTATAAAATGCTGACTGCCTTGGAGAGACTAGGCAGGAAGCTAAGAGGCCTAAAAGCAGAGGGGTCACTTTATGGGAACCCCTTTAGGACTCAGGACAGGGTTGGCTTTTTCCAAGAGGTCGGTGTGAATGTGCCCGATTGCAAGTAGCCTCCACCATTATCATAAAAACAGTGGGCTCATTTTGTATACGCATTTTAACGTCTTTTCCGTGGATGCCGTCCGTGCCCGCTGCCTTTCGCGGTCGAACTTTCCTGATGACCCTTCTGACTTCCTTTATTGTGATGGGGGGAAGTCTAATTCCTTGGCGTTGAAGCTCGGTTTAAGCGTCTTACCGGCTATTCCACTAGTACTTGGAAGTCTGCCAAGCTAGTGTGTGGTGCAAGGAGTGACTATTGCTGCTCTCCAAGCGTTCTCTAGCATAGTCACACCGTGTGTGGTTCAGTAGCACACAGGTTATGGCGTCACGGAAGGTTATGGCGTTACATTGAGACAACAAATAAAGTAACGATAATCCAGGAGGTTTTCGACGTCGTCGTGTACAGACCACAGTGAAAATCTGAGTATTAAGGTAACCAAACAAAAGGTCAGATCCAAGGTTAATTCCTGATCTCCTTTTCAAACGTGATGCCTGGACATTAACCAGGTGGCCTTCTCTCCACTGGAATACTCATGGATACAAATACATTTTGAGGCCAGTGACTTGCATTTTGTGCTCGTTACCTCTAAAAACTATCTCGTTATGGTTAAGTGAGGACACAGACATATCGATGGTGGATGAACCCGGACAAAGCTATGCTCCTCTGGAATTTGCGCCATGGGTAAAAGATCAGACGCACAAGCAATGGGGCGCTTTTGTGGAGCTTTGAAGAAAGTAGTACAGAGTTTCGCGATGAGGTCTTCTGTGGTAACTGCTAAGAGTGTTGTTGTTATGGTCGTAACAATTGTCGCATCTTGCAATTCCGACAATTGCAAAGTGCGACGTGTCTATTATTATGCTCTGATGTTATTCTATTTAGTAAGCAGCAGATGGCAGTTTTTGAGACCAGAACTCATGAAGACATTTTCCATCTCCTAGGCAGCTGCCGGGCAATCGTAGCTATCGAATCTCGGTCACTTCCGTGGCAAATGTTTTTTCCAATATGACTACGTTCACGCCGCGGCGGTTATTAAGCAATAGGAAGTCAGCTACAAATCCGACACATTCGACATTTCACTGAGTAATGTGTAGGCCGTTTGGCTTTTCGGGAAACCCTAGGTTTTTTGGCCGGAGGTTTCTTGTAGGATTCCACTCTGGCCTCGATGTGCGTGTTCTCCAAAATGATAGCCTTCCTTCGATGGGCGCTGATAACCTGCGTCTTGGTGAATGACTTCGCGGCTTTCACTGCCGTCTTTGAGAAATATGTGCTTGTGCCTAAGAGGCGGTGGAAGACGAATTGGTCTGCAAGTTGTTTTCTGCAATGGTCGGAAGCTTGTTGGACTTTGTGACTCTTTGGCGACTCTGTCTGTTTATTGTAATTGTCACCTAAATGGTGTGACTCTCTTTAGTGTGGCGCTATTACTGTAATTACAAAAGCTGCCTCAAGTCGGATGTGTTGATGTTGCGGTTTTTTCTTAAAAGTGCATTTATTTCGTATATATATATATATATATATATATATATATATATATATATATATATATATACATATATAAATGAAAATATACAAAACGACACAGTGGGTAAATTACATTTTTTATTCAAAAGTAATCACCAGACCATTGTTTCGCGAGCCGAATGATATTCTGCTCCCATACATATGTGACAAAAGCCAGTCCTCCATTGTTTTTTTTTTTTTTTTACGCTCTGACAACGACATTTTTAGACGCTCGTAAATAAGCTAAGTTGCTTGTGGCACGATATCGTCTGAAATGCATCTATCGTCATTGCGTTCTCGTACTGGAATTATATAGGCTTTCTCCAGCAGAGGTATGTAGCAGCAAGGCAATGACAACCACGTCCAACAAATTCAACTAGCACGGTCAGGGCTCGAACAAGCGATGTTTTGCTAGCCGTGGTTGCCATGGCAACGCCCCGTTTCGAACGGTGCGTTAGCCGCCTAAGCCACCGCCACTACCTTATCTTATATCTTCAGCTTGTCGTTCGAATAAAAGCGCCTCCATTGAGATTTAGCGGCCTTACTAATGGAAGTTGCAGAGTGACATACACGTGCTGTGGGGCAGATGCTGAAGCTGTTCCTACTCGAACTTGACCATTACGCTTTGTATGGCTTTAAAGACGTATAGATGCGCGTTATTAAGGAGCAGCACTTTCTCTGTGAGCACCCCAGGCTGTTTGCTTTTCATGGAGCTGCGTATGGTACGGAGTGTCTCGCAGTACTCGTCACTGATTGGGGTTCTTCCTTGCTTGACGTCACCTTCTTCTTACTGACTTGAGAGACACACAGTTTCAGCCGTAAACAGCTACCATTCAACAATGAATATCGACCGGTTGAACACCTTCCGCAATCAGTAATGTCATAACACCTTACTGCTCCTCACTGCTCTTCAATCGTAAAATTCTGCAATGCACACGCACTGCCGCGTCAATTAGACGGGACACACAAGTACCTGCTTTTATCCTCTGCCACGGGCATGCGCGCATCTATACGGGACACTCCACTCACATTTAGATGCTGTACTACGTAATCGCAAACCGGCACATTCAAATTAAAATCGGTTTATGGTTACGACATTATATTTATTTGAACACACAGTCAGTTTGTTAAAGCCATGGTCATGTAGGATCTACAAACCTAGTAAAAACCAGTCGTCCTCTTTGCCTTTTGTCGGAAGTGGCCGCAGTACTGTCGTCTCGAGGTTACTTTATCTGGCCACATAAGGTTAATACAATAGCTTTTGCATAGTATTGAACACGTGGCAAAAATTAGGATTAAAATTAGCCATGACATGAATAAACCGTACACGGGCAATTGCCTTACGGAAAAAAATCTAAAAAACAAAAACTCCTAGCAGTGCATTGTCAGCCTATTCTGAGTTGCACATGCGGCATAGGGGAGAATCAGTTCTACCAATGTGGTATAGGTATTGCTGAACGCAGCCATCGTAGCCTGTTAACACGAGCCGTTTTTAAGACTGTACCATTTTTGAAATCAGGGAGTATTGGTTTTGCCCAGCATCTAAGGTGGTCCGGTTTTGGTCTGATGATTTCCCATCGTGTGACTTCTATAGAACTTGTGCGATGTTGAGCGCCATATTTTTTAAGCCTTGTTGAGAAGACGGCGTGTTGTAGCCTTGGTAGTCGTGCAATCCCGACAATGGTGACGGGTTAGTTGCTCTTCTGATATACGGAAGAATTTTCGCACTTCTGCTGAGGCTTTGGCAGTCTTTGTTGCAAGCTGCTAGCGAAGTGTCCCTGCGAGAGTGGCGAAAAAAGGCTATATATACTTAACGCACTTGCGACATACTTGTAATATCTAGTATGTGTGATAAGAATGATCAGAGTTACTATAAAGTCGGTGACGTCGACAACAACAATAGCAACAGCAACAACAACGGGACCTTTGTTTTTGTATGTATCCCGCGTGTGATGCATTTGACCCCCGATAAATGCAGCGCCGTTCTGGGGGACCCCCGGAGAGCGAAAGGAAAGCCCTTTACTTCTATTGTCCTAGTGGCAGGAAAATGTTTCTACCACGTGCCACTGAGCCTATTCATTGTTGCAAGGCGGGGTCGGCGACAATCGTGCGGGCGGGTTGCACGGCCGGACCTTGCGTACACGCCGAATCGCATGCCCAATTGCGTGTCATTTTGGCCGAGCCATTGTGTGACCGCGACACTTTGTCGCGAGTGCCGGTATGATGAAGGCCAGACGCTGCCCATTGCGATTTGTCCATTCAGTGTGTTGTCTTGCGTTGTCTTCCTAGGCATAGTCGAACGCCGATGACGATCAGCGTCGTTTGCAGTAGCAGCAGGCTTCGTTACGCGGCGATCACATCTCGGCTCACGTCTCACCCGTAGCCGAACATACCCAAGCCTAGCGCCAAGTGCGCCATATGTACGAGCTGTCTGCTCAGCCTACCTGCCTTCCTGCCAGTTGTTAGTCAGGAATCAAAATTAAGCCGTCTAACTCTACAAACCCCGAACTGCGATATGTCACTTACAAGTATAGGTCAGACCTCATTAATAAAACTAGAGCAATAATGCCATGCAAGGAAAGAGAAAAACGTAACGCAAATATTGTGAAATTTGCGCAATATGTTTGTGCAGGCAAACATTTACTCGTACATTACCTGGTGATGACTGAATTTTAAATATATATATATATATATATATATATATATATATATATATATACATACTTTTAAGTAGACCGACCTCTCTGTCATCTCTTTTTGTATACTAATAACGTTGAAATTATTATTTTTCGTTATTCCTGTCTTACTCTCTAATACGGGTAAGCGTTTAAACCGGCAAGTGCCTGTATTCGACACGTATCGATTCGTTGAAAGTCTCATCACAGTTGGAGATTCTATGATGAACGGCCGTTAATAGTTTGCAACCCGATTATGGGAATCTTTCTTTATTAGCTGGTGCTAAACGGAAAGACGATCTGAGCAGGATGGGTCTATATGATCCCTAGCTCTGTATATATATATATATATATATATATATCGTTTTTTTTTCAACATTTATAAGCACAGTATATTTTAAGCCACTTGATTTCGATTTAGTATGTGTGCCTATCTAGGTCTCAGGAGAAATGACTACCATAATTGTAAGGATGTCCATTCTTTCCCTACCGCGTTCATCGAGAGTGAAGTCAAGTGTAAATCATTATACAGCCCCACGCAGAGCAGTCTATTGCATCGCGCTGTCTGGCAAACAGCCCCGAGTAGCCGATATCGTCGGCCCCTGCACAAGCAGGGGCCATCATTTTCTCGTTCGCCTTCCCGGCCTTCCGTCTGATCAAGTTCATTTCGTCCAAATGATCTTCGATCGTGTCATGTCCTCGAAAGACCACCCTCTAAGCGCACTCTGAAAACATGTGCATATGAATCTTTTTCCTCGCGGTCTCTCTCTGTCTCGTCGTATTGTGCACTACAAATTCCTATATATATTCCTATATATATCCTAATATTCCTATATATATTCCTATATACATCCTAATATTGCCTATATATATACACTGTATATTCCTATATATCTGGAGTCCAATGGATGCTAACCACCGAGCACTTCAAAAAAGACCTTGCAAAAACAAGACTTCTTTGCGAGCGCTTGGGAACCTCCATTGAGACCGCTACACAAGAGACCGATTACTGGTCTCAACAACTACACAACACGTTCGATGGGGCACATTTTAAAAAAGCACACAAAACGCCCTTTGTACATTACTGGATTAAATGTATGCCCTACCTATTTGGTAAGGAGTATTTAAACCTACTAAAGCTCAGGATCAACGCACTATCAACGCGTGCCAGATTGGCCAGGGGACGCCCGGACTACAACAAACGTTGTACGCACGGGTGTCATGCGCCTGAGATGTTGCCTCATGTCGCTCAAATGTGCGATACAACGCACAAACAAAGTATAAAGAGACATGACGACATCTGTGATCGCGTGGCGCGTCTTCTCCGCGAGAGGGGCTCATAAGGTGGTTCGTGAGCGAGTATTCCGTCGACCGGGCGCACCGGGTCTAAAGCCCGACCTCGTCATAACAACACCAACCGAGGTCTGGGCTTTAGATGCCGAGGTTTGCGGCCCGAACAGGGACCTCGCAAAAGTGCGGCAAGATCACCGAGTATAACGTCGAGTTCCTAAGAGCGGCGCTCCTTGACCCGCAAAAACCTCGCAGATTCGGATCCATCACTATCTCTATGAGTGGTGTATGGTACTCTGAATCTGCGAGTACGCTCTTGGGGCTCGGCGTCACGAAGGGGAGTCTTATGGACCTTACCGTTTTAACGATGCAAGGAACCTTGAGGATATACTGCTCGCACCGGGTCCATAAAAGCGGGGGCTACCATCAAGCAAGGACACGGACAGCTGATTCTTAACCTCACGTGAGGCACACCTTTTTACCACAATTTTTATTAAGGCGAGCACTGCCGAGCGTGCAAACGTATTGTAAATGATTAATAAATCACCACAATATGTTCTCCATATATATATATGCGCCTACACGGATTTTTCTCCCCTGGCATTCCTCTACTGGAGATAACAAAAAACTGGCTGCATTTATTAATTGAGGGAAGACCGTGAAAACTGAACTATATATATATATATATATATATATATATATATATAATGTTGAAAACAAATTATCCATAGATACACGCGGCATAAACACAATTAAAATGTATGTAAGCAAAGCATGGTCTGCATATGTAACTAACATACTATACTGCATTGACGGTTTCTTAAAACATACTATTCTGTTGTCGACTTTTGCGTCGTGCGCATATATAAGCTTTCCCAGTAGCTCGAAAGCCACATAAATAATTGTAGAGCTCGTTAAAGGAAGTATTTTTTTCCGTAAACATGAAACATGGCACCTAAGAGGTGTTGTTTCGGAGCAATATGACTAAAAGCCGTGATACTGGTGTTGTTGTCTGACTTAGGAGCACAAAGTGCGCACTTGCGAGACAACTAGTCCCTCTATACAGAAACTAAGCACATCGCCGTGTCGTTTGAAGAAAATATAACGCCGGTCAAAGACTGCGACATGGTCGTCTAGAAGAGAATTTGCAATAATTAACGTTATTTTATTAACTTTCACGCCCAATACCTCAAAATCATAACCCCATGATGATTCTCTTGCGCATATTGCGCACTTCGGGGCGACCATTTTGGTACCAAATATATGGCGATTCAATCCGTTGGTTACGACGTAGTTACGGTTTTCCGGAAAGTATGTCGAGATTGATCGATATTTGCTTTAACAAGCTCTACAATTCCCTATGTCGTTTTCTAATTTTTTTTGGGTTTTTGTTGTTGTTGTTGGTGGTGTTGTTGTTGCTGTTGTGTAGCTGTCTAAACGGGTAAATATTTCGTATGCTTCCTATGCGACGTTTTGCAGATCGCTGGGCTGGCGCCACGGTCTGCAGGCTACAACGGGAGCCGTGTCTTCGCTGTTTGTTGTCGGCATGCTCTATCGGCCGGCCTCGCTCTACCATCCACAACGGAGGGCCATTGTACACCTCAAGAACCAGGTAAGTCAACAATCGTTAAGCTTCTTTAGCCGTCATCAGCGCAGACAGGTGATCAAAATTGCCAAATATTTGCCATTTACAATTTTGCTTAGACCCTCTCTGGTGTGCCTTACTACATTTGGCCATATTTTTTTCGAGTACGTGCGTCATTACAATGCAGATGCCACTCCTGACTCTTCTACGAACACAAGAGAAAAATAATCCCGCGCCCAATATTAAAGCTGTTGCAATCGAGAATCACACCAGAAGCCAAACATGTTTTGCGCCAAATTATATATATATATATATATATTACCCAGGCAATGTCAGGACTTCCTATTTTTTTACAACTTGCGAACAGCGATAGGACAGCAGTAATCGAAGCAGTAGAAGTGATGATGGTAAAGATGATTTCCACTGGCAGCATCAATGATTGTCTAATTAGCAGCCAGTGATTAAGAGTTAATTAGAGCAATAGTTGCACTACCAGCACATTCAGTAGTTCATGAAAAATCGTTGTAGTTGTTGCCGGTAGTCATCTGGAAAGCGCTCTACGTAGACGAAATTTAGCGCCTAGTAAGTCAATATAAGGTGCTCATCTGTCTTCTCTTTCGTGTCGGTAAATCAACTATGAAACAAGAGAGCGTGAAAACAGGCTCAGCCAAACGCATACTTATCTAATAGTCTACCCGCCTATTGATTGGGCTATCCATCATTCAACCCACTACAAAGGTTTTGTGGAATGTAGTGTGCACAACTTTATTTGTGCCTACTCATCGAACTTGCTTTATTATGTGCTGTTAAATTTCACTTTATATGTAAGTGACACAAATGTGTATATAATTTCATTTGAATTCATGCATATATATATATATATATATATATATATATCAAGGCGAGCATTGCCGAGTGTGCAAACTTATTGTAAATGATTAATAAATCATCACAATATTTTCTATAGAGAGAGAAAGTCGTCGTTAGTATTCACTAAGTGATATCCTCCACCAGATAAATGTGATTTTAAGACCTAGATCAAATATATATATATATATATATATATATATATATATATTTTTTTTTTTTTTTTTTTAATATATATATACATACATGCTGCTATATATGCTGCTGCTCTAAGCGCCCCTGATATAAAAGGGTGACATGTGTATTTAGGTATGCATGCCAAGCGAACAATAAATCAATCAGTCAATCAATACATATGTATATATATATATATATATATATATATATATATATATATATATATATATATATATATATAGTAGACATCATTATTCTGCTAGAGGATATCAGTTAGTGATTGTTGACGGCGTCCTCCTCGTCGTGTCCGACTTTAGGCACACGCACTTACAGTTTTCTTCGTAGGCGAGCCTCCTTGTCAGGCCCCCAATCGCAGAGAGATAGGCTCAGCGTAATCAAGCGTATTATGTTATACCACTAATAGAAGTCGAAGCAAGCAGTTGCTGTTGTCGTTGTTGTTTCTGTTGTTGCTGGGCTTGTTGTCGTAGAAGTGGCTGTAAGCGAACTAGTTGAACGAGGAGTAGTAGTAGTAGTAGTAGATGCATGACCAAACCCCAATATTCAGACGGCCACGTGAGACGGTCAGACAGTGTGCCGCACAACGAGCCGGGGTTGGCGAGCGCCACTCACTTACCGGGCCAGATTCACGATGCGCGTAGACGGGGCCCGTCGCGCGTGTGATGAAAGCTGTCGTCATCGGCGGGAAGCGGGAAGGGTCTCGTCACGACGAAGGAATTTTTCCTGCTGATGCTGATCGTTCAGCTGCGGCCTTTCGGTCTCGGTTCGTATCCTCACAAGGCATAGAGCGAGAGAGCGAGAGAGAGACGTCTGGGAAGAATCAAGCATGCTACGAGTTGACGAGAACGCGAGAAGTCGCAAGAGTGTGAGAAATCTCCACGAGATTGAAAGGAAGGCTCTATGGAAGTGATATACACAGAGAGACCGAGAATGAAAGGAAGATTATATAGACACTTAGAGAGGAGAGAGAGAGAGAGAACACAGGAGAAGGAGTAAAAGGCATGGAGCAGCTGAGACGACGAACGAAGCTTTTCGACAAGGCTATCATCAGTGTTCCTTGTTGACAAAGAATTTTCCCTTGTCAGCAGCGGACAACAACAACAACAAGTCTTTCTCAATAGCGCGATGAAATCCTTACGCATCTAGGGTTCTCCTCTCGTTCTTTGTGCAGTGAACAGCGTTAGTCAAATTCCGGACATACTTTCAGTGCTATCATATAATCGTCGTCGTCGTCAACAATAATAACAACAACAGCAGCAACAGTAACAACCACAATGTACAACAACAAACAACAACAACAACAACGTAACAACAACACCGCTCCAGCCACCATGATGACAGCGCCTACGAAGCCAATAATCTAAAGTTAGGTCACTGTTGTAATCGGCGTCAGCGCCACATTCTAATTTATTCCATCCATACGTGCAGCCTTCGAGTGTGCATCTGGCGGGTTTGTGCCGCTTATAAAATATCAGCAAGAGCGCTGGCTTACTTGTTATATATATATATATGGGCATAATAAAACTGGAATTTTTAGATGTACCTTTTCAAATGCCGTGTACGTATTGGTAACTGCTTATCGTCGCGATGCCAGCTGCCTTGGCTAAATAGGCATAATGAGTTGCGAGTACTTCCTCATGAAACAGCATGAACATCCCTACAAAAGAATCGTCCGCGTTATTTCGCAGCGGTGGATGCAATCTGTCGTGGTGCGGGTCAAGCCTCCCAGGAACGGGAGAGTGATTAATTTGCTGGGATGTAACGCGGGGACGCGAGGTGATTTAATTCGATTGTTGAGAAGGACCAGTGTGGTAGCCTTCTCCTGAGCCGTGATATCGAAGAGGGAGGGAGCTCCTCGGGGGTATGTCTATTCGGACTGGTGGTACTCCCCCTTTGCCAGTGCGCAAATGAATTATTACGTTAATAAGTATTAAATCACTTGGTTAGCGGAAGTGTAAGAAATCTCTCTTTATACGCCTCTAAAAAGTCCTGCTATGTTTATAAGGCAGATCTATGGGAGCGCAAGGAACCGTAAAATGTTCAAGAACTTCCTAAACTGAGCTTATTAATGACTGTTGTTGTAATATGGATTCTGTCGAAATGGACAGCGAAAAAATCCAGTTGTAGGCAATATGTGTGCTCGGGTTCAAAATTAGCATTACCGCTGCGGTAACTGTCCGAAATACTTGGAGCGTATTCCGCGAGCACAGCATTTCAAACACTTCAGGCTATAAATGATTTGCCAAGTTCCGTTCAGGCTACGTAAACCATCTAGATGAACCCCGTTCTGGAAGGCCTATTATGCTCAAGAAGGATCGTTTGAGCAAAACTAAGAAACAGAATTCTTATGTCACTACGCCATTTGACACCAAAACCCAATTAGCTATTGGGTCCGAGCCATTACTGGTCTGTCTCGTCGGGACGACGTGTCGCCATGGTGCGGCAGACTCGGACTACTCAAACTCGATCAGCTGGCACGATTAAATTTAGCCGTGCTTGCCCATAAGGTGGCTAAAGGCAAACTACCTTCAGGTTGCGATTTCGAATTCCAACTCACCCCCTTCAGATCTCAGCGATATGAGGGCCAACTCAGGGTTCCCGAGATGCTGGTTGACTTTAACGCAGCATTCTCTAGCCTGCATGCTGCCTAAAGTATGGAACGAGCTCTCGCAGGACCTCCGAAATACGGAGCGGGTCGGTGTTTTTAGAAAACGTGTAACGAAGGAACTAAATGCTGAAAACAATTGTTCTTAGTTTTTAAATCAGTAAAATGTCGACATTGTGCATGATTAGAATATATAGGTTTGTGTGTGTATATAGTATTGTGATTACACTTGACAGATGCAGGTGATCCAACGATAGGTATTTTGAATTGAAATATGACTTTGACATAAATTGTGACAGATTGCCTGTAAAAGAGCATGTCAATAAAACAACCTGATGATGATGATGGTCACATAGTGTCACACAACCATGGTGACTCGCCTTCACGCCCATGGTTTTGTGTGGAGCCAAAGGTGGGTATCTTGTGATTGGAGCGAACGCAATCAAGTAGAGCGTCTAGCAAAATGTTTTTCTTGACTTACCGGACGCAATGAGTGATCTTGCACGAATTGTTACTTGTGACGAAACTTTTTCTTTTATGACAATGTGAAACGTAGAAGATCCTGGTCCCCCCCCCCCCCATTCAGCCTCCCTAGAAGACGCCAAAGAGACTAACTCATTCGTGCAAGGAATTTGCTTTGTGTATAGTAGGATCGGCATAGCATCGTCCACCACGAGTCTCTTCCCGATGATGACACGGGTATCTACTGTTATCAGCTTAATCGAGTTTTTGCCGTCCAAAAAACGAAACACAGTTTCGTGAATATAAAATAGTAGAACATATACTACGACAACGCATGGCCGCATGTGACCTTACCGAGCTTCTGCATCTGCCGTACTCAGCGGACATCGCATGTCAGACTACAACCTATTCAAATGTCTGCTAAAGTATCTAAAAGAAAAAACATTTTTCCAGAAGCAGTGAGAAGAGCACACGTGGAGACATTTCTGGTCCCGAGAAGGAGGAGGGTTGTGGCTAACAATGGAGAGTACTAAAAGTACTAATTTATTTAATTGAGTAAAGTCCGTGAACTTGTCCTTTTATTGGATGGGTTTTAAAGTTTTAAAAATCCGATGACAAGCCGCTACCACATGCTTATGCACAAAAACTAAATGCCACGACGTTAAAGAGCAATGCTAACCATGTGACATGTGATTGAAGCATTATTATTATTATTATGATACCTGCCTGGTACCTCGACGATGGCACACTCGGTGGACCGATGGAGGGCTTACTTGAGGAAGTGCGCAGGATTCTTGCCTTTGAGACAGTCAATGGCCTGGTGTTAAACACGGCCAAATGCGAGGTGTTCGTGCCGGGGACAGACCAGGACGACCCCACATTGAGTACCTTAGTTGCGTTACTACCGGGGTGTAGAGTCGTGTCTGAACACGAAGTTACGCTCCTTGGCGCACCGCCCCTACCATCTGCACTGTCGAGTCTACTCGACCCCATGATGGACAGATTGTGGGCGATGCAAGAACGTCTGCCTCTGGTCGGAGCCCACCAAGGGCTTTACCTACTCCGCTCGTCGTTCTCCGCGTGTCGCATCGTACATATCATACGATCCATGGACTGTTCGGGTACATTCAACCAGCTTCTCCAACCATTCGACGACCAGGTGGTGGAGACCCCCGAGACGGTTTTGGGTCTGAACTTACGACCACGAGAGGTGCGCCAGGCGGCTCTCCCCACCGCCATGGGCGGTCTTGGTCTTCCCTCGGCCCGCTCCTTGGCAGGCCCTGCCGTGGCTGCCTCGATGCACGCTACGTCGGGTCATGTCCAACGCCTGCTCCCGCCGGGGGCTTGGGCATTATTGAGGCAACTCGTGACGCTATAGCGGCTGGACTCCAAGCTTCACCGCCTGATATGAATAGACTTGCCTGCCAGAGGGCCCTGGAAGGTTCACGAATCTTCGCTATTGATTGTCGCGCTGTCTTTGAAGAATGCGCTGACGACCAGGATAGAGCGCGCCTCCTTGCCGTCGCTCGCCCAGGTGCGAGCGACTAGCTACACGCACTCCCCGCTGACTCATTGGGTACCCGCCTTGACGACCAATCCACCTGGATCTGCGTTGGCCTGAGACTGGGAGCCGATTTGGTAGAGCCACACAGATGCACTTGTGGCGAGCCTGTCGGACGCCTGGCCAGACACGGCTATCCTGCGCTCACTCGGCGGGCCGGCGACCACGTCACACCGCTCTGAATGACATTCTTGCAAGGTCGTTGCGAAAGGCCGGAATCCCTTGCGTCCTGAAACCGCCTGGACTTTCTAGAGACGATGGCAAGCGGCCCGACGGCCTGACTTTGATACCTTTCTACAAGGGTCGTTCCCTGGTGTGGGATGCGACGGTGACCGACTCTCTAACCCCCTCCCTTGTCGGTCCCGGAGCTTCTCGCCCAGGAACTGCCGCATCCCGCGCCGAGACATCAAAGATAAGAAAGTATGCGAACTTAGGCCGGGCGTACTACTTTTTACCCTTCGAATTCGAGACGCTGGGTGGCCCTGGGCCCCTCACAACGACGCTAATTTCGCAGGTTGGCGACGCTTTACAGCAGGCTACGATGGACAAGAGGGCGGGCACTTTCTTCTGCCAACGGCTTTTCCTAGAGATTCAGAGAGGCAACGCGATTTCGGTGCTCGGAACTATGAAAGACTGGATGGACCCGCGTCTTCGCGTTAGGGATCGGGCAAGACTCCCACTCGGATACGAGTGATAGATGAGGAGTGAGCCATCGGCACCGTGGATTTAAACATTCACATGTATATATGAAAGAATAAATATATACATTATTATTATTATTATTATTATTATTATTATTATTATTATTATTATTCTCATCATTTATTATTATTTAGTTAATACAATTGTGAGGTATGAACGTTTAAATCATGTTTATCCTGCTCTGATTAGTTCATTATTTGACTAACCGCCCGTTATTATTATTATTATTGTTATCATTATTATTATTTTATTATAATAATAATTATTATTTATTACGTCTGCATCCCGTGCCTATCGCTTTTGCTGCTAGCCATATGTGCATATTGCTGTTGTTAGAGATTCGCATTCACATCTATGCTGCTCTAGGTTTCGTAACCGCTTCAGCAAGTATTAGATGTGCGCTCCTCGGCACCCCGCCCGCGCGCGCAATATGACGCAACGTTGGACGTTGTTACCACATAGCTAGATCGAAGACGTCACAAAACGCCACCAAGAACAACGACACCGGAAACCAGTTACAACACGTTCCGACGAACGTACTGAGTAGTAGGTAAGGATCTCTATCCTAGCACCGAAATAACGTTTGGTTAACGATTTATGTATGGCTCGCGGCTAGTGGTCTCTGCTTGAACCGGCCTCTGTCTTTCCGCTGCAATTATAAGCAGGTCGAGCTTTGTCCGCTCTCACCCGAATGTATCCGATCGAACCACGAGCCAAAAGAGTTTTCTAATATGAGTCAGTCTCAATTTGCCGAGGTAATATGAGGCAATAATGACAATGTCCTATTTCACTCGTTTGAGTTTCAACTGTGTGTCTATAACTAGACGGGCTATGTAGCAAACTAAAAATAATCGTCGTCTTTCCCGCACCCTGCTTTTACTCTCTCTTTCCTCTACTACTTTGTCTCGGCGGCCACGACACAGTTGGGAAGAAGCCACATTCTTCTGTGGCGGGAAATGTGGTAAGTCAGGTCGTATTGTTGTTGGCTCCCTTCCGTCTAGCGTTCGCGGTGGGACGAGGCCTTAGAGAACTGCTGCTATTTTCTGGTATTGGTTTGAGCTGTCTCTTTTTGTTGCCGGTTGACGTCAATCATTGCCTTGCTGCTTTCTGTATCGTACCCGGCTGATGAAATAAAAAAAAAAAAAAAAAAATATATATATATATATATAAATATATATATATATATATATATATATATATATATATATATATATATATATATATATATATAGGAAAATAGAGATGTCGCTAGAACCACCCTCTTCGAATGCCAGTTGGTCAATATGTCAATTAGTGCGTGCAGTATTAATGGGCGCCTCAGTGCGTAATCATTTTTGTACGCAGACTATCAGTCACTTAAAATATAAGAATAACCCCCAAGACTCTGGCAACCACGTCACCGCAGAGTGAAGAATGGGCGCTAATGGTAATATGCTGTTCATTAGTTGACTAACCGCCCGTTACTATATCGAAATCTCAACCAAAAGAAAATAGGGCCCGCTCACCCTGCTCACACGAAATTCAAGACTAAATGTCTTCTTCTCTCAAAATGTATTGAAATCAGTCGTCACTAAAACGTATTCTATGGTTGGGACGGTGGTGAAACATTCTGCTGCGAAATTAGGTTAGGCGCTTGTACTATGTGAGTTGATTAATACTTGTAATCATAGTTTTCGCTAGCGTTTTCTGCGTTATGTGTATCTTTTTATCGTAGATGTATAAGTTGGTTTGTTGGTGCTAGCTAACAAAAACATTTGTTTTAAATTATGAGCTTGCTCGAGTCGAATTTATAAGTCTTGACGGCATAAAGCCAACACATTCTCTACTCCGTGGATATTTATTTTCTTTTGCTGCAAAGCTATTGATCCATAATCGGCAATTTAGACTGGCATTGAACTGTTCTCACTAAACTCACTAAATTACCCAAACACCCTTCTTTTTCTCTTTTTTTTCTCAATGAGGCTCATACTTTAAGAAAAAGACGTTGAATTGTGAACAAAAAAGCAAATGTCAGGTTAAATGCCACTAGAACGCTGAAAAGAGATGAATGTCATTGGATAATTTAGCCATTTTTTAGCTTCAGGTTTATGTTTGCGAATATGAAGCGTTACATATTTCGCGTGTTTCGTTTAACACCTAAGCATACTTATAAGAAGAAAGGAACGCTTTGCATCGTTACCGCGGTGGAGTAGAGTGTTAAATATGCATGAAAATAAATGCGATTCTTTAACGTGACGATGCGACATGCTGTTGCTCGGCGCATATACTGCCGTAGCAGTTTCTTGCTTGTTGTCAATAACTAACGTAGAATAAGATGGCCATATGGTGGATCCAATAGAGTTACTGACGTGCTCGCTTTTTCGTGCCCTAAGGAGCGTTGAACCGGAAAGACGTCGGCGTTCAAACGAATCCGTCGAATACGCACCCGGAGAGCTTTGTCGACTATTGCTGACAAAGAAAACACATATTCTAACATCAGGCTAGATGTTGTTTGTAAGCGGATTTGGAACAAACGAGCGTTTCTTTTACTAATTAAAAAATACCGCATGGTATGGACGTGTCGCTTGGATTCACAAGTTCGTATTCGAGTTTTGAAACCAGCAGCAGGACCGGCGAAAGCAACAAGGAGAGCTCAATTCATTGTTATTCGACAAGTCCAAGGCTGTAATTAACGGCTTCCTCTCAGTAATTTTATTGGCCGCGCAAAGCTAATGAGCCTCCTTTGTGCTCCTCAATAGCGGCAATGATTTCTGCAGTCTTAATGCCTGTGGCTCGTTTCCTGACAACGAAACGTAGAAGAACACACCGTGTCTGTCCTCCGGTCCAACATAATAATAATAATAATAATAATAATAATAATATTATTATTATTATTATTATTATTATTATTATTATTATTATTATTATTATTATTATTATTATTATTATTATTATTTTAGAAATAATTGGACATAATTTAATCAGCTGTTTGCATCGTTGGTCCTCATTGCTTGAAAGAGACAAGAATACTAAATATTAAACTAGTCTGCAAACTAAGATATGTTTGGGTGCGAAGGATTTCGATCTAGCGCTAGGATTATATCGGTCGGATTGCCTTTCGACTTATTTGGCAGCCGCAGTTTTCATCCCATACCAGGCCCTTCTGCCCTGACTCGAAGAGATTCATCGTTATACCGTCAAGCCGTTTTCCCGCCTTTCCGGCACAAGCGTCTTGCCTCAAACACCGCAGGGACTCTAGACAACCGAAGAGTTCGGCCAATAGCGCCGTTGATGTCAGTATGTCTCACCGCACGGCCACCGGTCTGAATGTATGATAGTGGATAAGATGCCATAGCGTCCGCTAATTCTCTGCATCTTCACTGGTAGACCCATTTTAACGCTGAACCCAGTCGAAGTCGACAGCAAACCTTATTGTAGTTTCGTCGAGCAATCAGTGGGCCGCTTCAAAAGGTCAAGCAGACTGCGCTCCTCAAGCGGCTCAGGCCTCAGGCGAGCTCATTATGAGCTGAACGGATTACATCGTCAAGCTGCTTCTCGAATCGGGCATCCACTCACCCAAGCCGAGAACATGTGTTCTTTGGTGTTGTAGCTGTCGCGGATAAGAAACCCTTTTTTTCCTCGTGAGGTCGCTTGTTAGATCGGTCTCGTCTAGAAGGTACCTCTACCAACGCAGCCTTTAACCTACGAAATCGATGCCACTAGCAAGGGTCGTCTTAGGTTGATAAGGTTAGAAAGGCCCAGTTCTTCTTTATATAGCGGTAAAAGTGTCAGTGATATATATATATATATATATATATATATCCTCGCAATTCTTCGTATATATATAATTATCTTCGCGATTAATCAATTCAAGTAGGTATTTAGCCCATTAGAGTCAAACTTCCGTGGAGTTAGCGGGGCACACTTCATGGAAACACTTGGATAATTTTGTTCGCTACAAACTTTAAAAGAAAATGTGTTCTCACGATGCGTATATGATTTTCAACATGCTCAATATCAGTTTAGTATACCGCTTCTCAATTCTAACGAGAACGATCTATTCCATTTCATTTCGTGAATATGTTAGGAAGCCACATTTGTGTGCATTTCGATATATATATATATATATATATATATATATATATATATATATATATACGAGGGCGGATCGGCAAATTCTACTACTTAAAGATTCAAAAATGTAACCGAAACAACCTAAATATTTTAGCTTGTTTTGATTAGAATGGCAATTTATCAGCTACACGCAGGTCAATTTTGCACCAATTGGTGGCGCCGTTTAGTGTCTGAGTTTGGTATAAAGATGTTAAGAAAACGAGGTTCGGCGATTTCTAAGAAACTGAAAGTGAAAAAACAAAGAATCTGCATTAAGTTCTGTATTAAAACTAAATCACACATTTTAAAAGGTCAAAAATGTTACAAACTCTGGTGTCGATTTTGCGGCGGACGTGAAGAGACCCAACATCACCCCATTCGCATTCTGTGTCAAATACAGAAGAAAACGTTGAAAAAGTTCGTGATGTTTTACTAAACAATGACCGCGTTACTATTAGATAGATAACTGAGACACTAAAAACATCTTATGAATTCGTTGTAACAGTCTTGACCGATGTTTTATGCATTAGAAGACTGGCAGCAAAGTGCGTTCCAAAAATCTTGAACATCGAGCAAATAAACGCCCGTCGGAAAATAAGCGAATTGAATCTTGAAGTGGTTGCAGGGTACCTTGGATACCAGAGAGTCATTACAGGAGACAAATCATAAGATATGGTTACAACGAAATCCGGACAAAGCTGATTATAAACCAAGGTACTTCTGACTCTGTTTGTTACTACAAGGGAATCATGCAGCAATGCCTGACGCAAAAGACTTATTGTCTGGGCAAACAAATTTTAGATTGTCTATCACTATCACAATGACGCACACAACATCGCTGATTTCGGATTATTATTATGAGCAATTTCATTTATATATTTCCGCAACTTTTCTATTAACTGGACCTGGCTCCGTGCGACGTTTTCCAGTTTTCACGGATCAAAATAAATTTGAAGAGGCAGCGTTTCGAAACTATAGAAAAAAAACGTTTGGAGAAGGTTCAATTAGATTCTCAACTAGATTCCGTTAGAAGGTGTCCCAAAGGGTGGGAAAAGGGTGCACACGTGCATTGCAGTAGGCGGGAGCTATTCTGAAGGAATAAATATTTTAAATTCTTTATAAATGATTTTATTCTTAAATAAAGTATTTTACAAAGATTCAATAAATATTCTCTTTTATGAGTTTATTACATGTTTAATAACGTTACAGTTGTAAGGTCTGAGCGTATTATTGCAAATCCCCTAAGTAATTACTTCACTTAATAGCGCCTAAAATAAATGCCGCGTTCTTCCTTCGCTTACTTAAATCTTTGAGAAATACTTCGATTCCCTTGCTGATTGGTCTTAGCGTCTCCATGGCAATAGGCACAAAAATATATCTTGTTTCCAGTCTAGCGTATTTAATCCGTTTGCTTGCGTCCGCGTTCTTTACTACCCACCCCGGCTCAACTGAGCTGTGCTGTAAATAGAAAGCCGCGGTTGTGACGAAACCGTTGCATCTTAAGCTAAGAACTTCCCTTATGTGACCACAATGCAATGGTCACCCCATCAGGTCTTTTTTCGCCAGCGGACACTAATCCTCTCGGTTCAAGTGTAGATGGTATACCGGCTTTCCTAAGAGACCTTATAAGCACACTGCAGCATGTCTGGAGGATCTACCGGTGATCTTCAGGCAACTCAGTCGGTGATCTTCAGGCAACTCAGTGTAGGCCAGTGGAATTTACCATTTCTCCACATACTTAGCACTGAAACGCCTTCTTTTTTTATAAATATGTATCGGAATGTTTTGATCCACCGGATTCTGTGATTTATATATACATATAGTAGTAGTAGTTTTATTAACCAATGATTGGTTTACGATTATACACCATAGACATCGCATTTCCAGAGTTGAGACAGCGGAATTGCTCTTTCACAACGCTAAAGATGATATAGATCACACGGGCAGCCACAAAGTTTACACATACACTCCGCCGAGATTTCATGAAACTTCTTGCGCGATACATATATATATATATATATATATATATATATATATATATATATATATATATATATATATATATATATATCGTTTCATACGAATATAAAATTTTAAGTTAGGGAGCCGAACAACGTCACTTAAAATTACATATTTGTATGCAACTCTCGCTCTCTTATATATATATCGTTTCAAACGAATGTAAAATTTTAAGTTAAGGAGCCGAACAACTTGACTTAAAATTTCACATTTGTATGCAATTCTCGCTCTCTTATATATATATATATATATATATATATAAATATTGCAGATGATTTATTATTCATTTGCAATACATTTGCACACTCGGCAGGGCTCGCCTCAATAAAAATGGTAGTAAAAAGTTGTCACGTGGAGTTAAGAATCAGCTGTCCGTGTCCTTGCTTGATGGCAGCCCCCGCTCTTATGAACTCGGTGAGAGCGGTATATCCTCAAGGTTCCTTGCAGTGTTAAGACGGTAAGATCGATAAGATTCCTCTTCGTACTCGCAGATTCGGAATCCCATACACCACTCATAGAGATAGTGATGGATCCGAATCTGCGAGGTTTTTGCGCTTCTTTTGGACCGATAGCAACAACGGAAGGCAAAAAACAAAGCCGCAATTGCCGCATGACGAACGCAGAGCGAAACGCACGAGGCCATGTTGGCATGTACAGAAGCATCACGCGTGCAGGGTCCGTCCGTGCGCACGAGAGACCTCGATAGATTCACCTCATCGCGCCACCGTTTGCTCTCACGATCTCGTTGTTTTTTTCTGTTTTTGATAAGCTAAAAGCCATGGAGACACTAACGTCAGCTATCATCATAGCGTCCTGCCATCTGGCTACGTCGTTAAATATGTTTATAGTCATATCATCAACGAGGTTAACTTGTAAAAATCAACTGGGAAACAACATAGAGAGAAAAGAGAAAACAACGAAAATAACCATCAGTCAGCGAAAGAGGAAAGGTGAAGGCGGCTAAGAGAAAAACAGAGGCCAACAGGAAACAACGTGTCTTGACAACATTTGTTTTCCTACTGCCTACTTGCGATAGAACATTATATTGGCTATATTTAGCCGGATGCTCTGCAAAGCCCCTATATATATATATATATATATATAATATATATATATATCACTTTGCAATTCAAGATGATACTTAATTACAATACAGTCCACTTCAGCAATCGCCCCACCGGGTGAAAAAGCGCAAAGACCGCCGATGCGCTCTGGCTGCTCGCTGCGTGGTAATTAGCGCACATCTGCGAGCAGAACCGGCAACGACATTGACTGCTAACTTGGTAAAATCTTTAGGTCGAAGATACCAAGTGGTGATAGCCATGCACAATTTACTAGTGCATGCCATTCCATCTTAAAGCTCTATAACAAGGTACACAAGGTACGCTATCTCTGCCGAGGCCTCTGTCACTTTGCCCTGCCACTCGAACAAAAATTGCTGGAGTGGTCCTGCAATCGGAGACCTAACCCTGACTGTGATTATTTCCACTGCCGCTCCGCACACCGCTAGCAGGTACACGAAGTGCTTTCCTGCTGTCCGCGACAAGCAAAGAACACGTTTCATTTATACTGTGAAGCATCTTTCTAGCTGCACAAAATTTGCCGCTGAGAGATGGCCTCACACCCTGCCAAAGCTGTAGCTCAACATTGGCACACAATCTTAAGCTCAAGAAGGGCAATCAAGAGAGAGTCGTCTTCCACCTCTGTGTGAATAGAGGCAATAGCTACGGCTCCGATGTTATATATATACAGTCCCTGAAAAAAATATAGGGCCACTCATTTTTTCCACATTTCACGCATTTATTATAACCAATCGTGTAATGATCATAGTGATACATGCTCACAGAGTAACAACGAAGACTTCCATTGACATTTGGGGTCTCTGATCACTTTGAACCACGAGATTTTCACATTTAGCACGGCTACACCGCGAAAAAATGATAATGTCACTAGCAAGATGCGTGTCTTAACGGGTGAATTAAGCAGAATTACGAGCTTTGGGCTCATTTTACGGCTCGACAGAACAGCAATTCTGAAAAAAGCGTCGAACTCTGCGCCCTCGGCGAGGGCAATTGCGGCGGCGGCCGACGTGCAAACGAACGTGCGAAATGTGCAAAGCTTCCTCAGGAAGACACATTGGCAAAACACACAAGAAAAAACAACGATTGACCGCTGATCAATGAAAGTTCGTCTTGACTTCGCCCACGATTAAATGTCATGGACCACTGAGTGCCCACGATACGATGTCATGGGCCACTGAGTGACACACACTCTTTTCGGATGAAACAAGTTTAAATTTGATTAATCGGATCGATTTTACTATTATTCGCACGATGTCCGCAAGGAAGAACGAATTTTCTCAAAACGTCACTCAGGTGGCGGTTCAGTGGTGATCTGGGCTGCTGTCGGGTATTATACAAAGTCGTCGATTGTGTTTTAAGACGGTCGTGTTTATTCGACGCGCTACGGGGATGGAGCTGGCTCGAACAATAAGTTTACACCGATAAAAAAGGCTCGGGACGAACTCTTGCCGGACGTCATCCAAAATTTGTTTAACACTATACCAAACCGCACTTTTGAGGTTATCCGACTTAATAGGAAGTTCACTGAGTATTAAGTATAGTTGCTAAATGCCGTAAAATTAGCCCAAATACCGTTAATCCGCTTAATTCATTTGTTAAAACAGGTATTTTGCTAGTCGCTTTATAATTTGTTCGTGGTGTAGCTGTGCCAAATGTAAAAATATCGTGGTTAAAAGTAATCCGAGACCCCAAATGTCGATAGAAGTCTCCGCTGTTACTCTGTGAGCATCTATCACTGTGCTCTTTACACGATTGGTTATAATAAATGCGTGAAGTGTAACAAAAATGAGTGGCCCTATTTTTTTTCAGGGACTGTATATATATAAGTGTTCTGATCTCAATTTATTCTTTTAAGCACTACTATATATCACGATCTATTTTCGTAAATTTATTAAATATGATTAGAGGCCGAATGACATAGTCCTAACATTAATGTGTATGCAATCTTATATATATATATATATATATAACGGCTTTGTCGAACAGCCGATGAAATATAGCCTAACATAGCGTTCTACCGCGACTAGGCAGCATTAGGAAATATGTTGTCAAAACACGTCGTTTCCTGGTTGCCTGTCTGTTCCTTTCTCTGCCGAGGTACTACCGTAACCGCTTCCCCGTAACCGCTTCCACCTTTCCTTTTCTTCCTCTTTCGCTAACGATAGTAATGATTATTTTCGTTTCCTTCTCTTTCTTCTTCTTCTTCCGTTCTTCGTCGCGTTTCCCTGCTGGTTGGTTTTTACCAGTTAACCTCGTTGATGAAACGATTATAACGAGTGTATTCGACAGCGCAGCCCGGCGGCAGGAAGCTATCTATGATGATGACGACGACGATGTCGATGACGGTTGACGCTGGTGTCTCGTTTATGGTGTATCGAGAAAAAAACACTCGAAACGAAAAACACCGAACGAGTGTGAGAGCGAAAGCGGCGGCGGCACAGTGAGATGTATCGGTGGTCTGGCGTGTGCACGGACGGACCGACGGTACCCTGCACGGGTTCCATCGTGGTTTCGTGCTTTTCCTTCGTTCTGCGTTTCTCGTGCGGCGATGGCTTCGTTTCGGCGTTTGCCGCCTGTTGCTACTGCCGGTTGGTGTTGTGGGTCGTTACGCGCCGATAGACAGGAAGATAGATAGGTAGAGAGGTCTAGAGTTGGTTGCTTCGAGGAGTAGTACTTTGAGTAGTTCGCTGCTTATTTTTATGCTGCCGCCCCCCTCAGTCACCTTGGGCGGCTGCCGCCTGCCAGCCGCCCCTACCATCATCATCACCATCACCATCATCAGTGTCATCATCATCACATCAACAACATCATCATCATCATTATCATTCTCGTCGTCAACATCAACAGTTACTGCCAGACATTAGTTTCCTGCCATGGCCTACTGAACATGCGACCACTGCCTGTGTCCTGCATCATCAGCGAGTGTTGTCAGGATCACCAGCGTCGTCGTTGTCGTCATCATCATAAGCGGCACCACCAACATCACCATTAATAACATCATCATCATCATTATTGTCGCACAAGCATTATGGCTACTGCTACTGTTTGTTGTTGTTGTTATGTTTGTTGTTGTTGCAGAGGCTGCTAGAGTGCTATTCCCGTTTTCCTTTTATTTTCCCTTCTCCCCAGGTTCTCTCGTTAGCATTCTCAATGCGTGAGTGTTGCCTTCGTTCAGACACAGTCGCGCAGGCGACATTCTTAGCAGTGCCATCATCGAATCTCGCTGGCGGCGCGCTTAAGCTGTCGTCGCGTTCTCGGGGTTTGCGCGGCCGGACGCCGTCGTTTCTCGTCATTTCATGCACTCTCTGCTTCTGGCGTCCTGTCTCGTTTTCTCTCTGTTTTGTTTTCTCTCTATATTTTTTTTCTGTAGCTCTAACTCTTCCTCCGTGGCCGCTATCCTCCTAGCCTATGGTTTCCTGGTACCAGCGGTAATCATTTTGTGTGCGGTCGTTGATCCGGCCCGCTGACCTGCCTGATTTAGAGAGAGCACCGTTTGTCTCTACAACCCTTTGATATATATATATATATATATATATATATATACACATACATGTGCGCACGTTTTCCATGCGCTCGACCCCAACCGTAACTCTTTTTTCTGACGGTTAGCACGTTTGGACACGACTGGTTTGATCCTCCCAGCACTGTCGCACTGCCTGTCCACATAGTCGCCATGCCCGTTGTCGTCCTCGGTACTATCATTGTCGTTGCTGATCATTCGTCTATTCGCCGAGTTTCAACCTGTTGCACACAATCTCTTTCTACATATATTTGGTTCTCGATCCAAGATGTGTCTTGCCCGCTATCGGCTTTGCTTCCCTCTCGTAGCTAAAATTAGACTCGCCAAGCTTTTTACGTTCTTGTATATATATATATATATATATATATATATATATATATGCTTGTCAGGTTAGACTCGAATTCATCGAATTGGTTCGTTGGTCACAAACACCTAGTGATAGATAGGCGAAACGCAGGCGTCAAGTGACGAAGCTAATAAACGTGAGGAATAGTTTTGTCAAGGTCTGCAAACCCGCAGACCGACCAGCATCGTCGACGTGCTCGTTCACAGTAAGTTCAAATTGGCGCGCAAATCCGTCTGCGCTTGTTCCGCCGGCTAGCTTCGGTCTTCGCCCTTAGCGTTAGCTAATTCTTTTGGAGCTGACTCTCAGCAAAGATTTAACGTCCATGGGACTGCTTTTTGCATTGCTTAATAGACGGACCCCCATAGATCCAAATGTGCAACGGTGGGGTTCGAACCCGTGCACCCATGTGTCTTCTCCGGTCGCGAGGCGTAGACGCATGCACCCACCACGCCACCACCGGGCTCGACAGCGTTAGCTAGCTGTACAGCCAATACAGTGTAGTAGTGGCGGCCTCTGTGGCCACTCTCTGAAGCGGAGGCAGGTCACACTGCGTTCTTCTCGCGGAAAACAAGGCGGTCTGCCAGCTGCTGGCCGCTTGGCCGTTGGCTGATTGGCAGCACTCTGTGTCCGCCTCTGGTCTCGGCGAGGGGGAGGGGCTGTGCGCCGGGCCCGTGATCGTCTCTCGTCTACGGCCTCCTCACCATCTCCGCGATCGGCGTCGTTTACTGCACATTCTAGCTAGTTCCTTGTTCGCCTATCGACTGTCGGTCTCTGTCAGTGTTTTGCGACATCGACAACAGCTTCTTGCTGTTCGCCGTCGATCTTCTCATAGACACATGACGCTTAGCCGCGCACCTGTGCCCGCCGTAACCGGATGAATGCAGCACGCTCGTTATGTAGCACTGCTGCCCTCCGGTAGCGCGGCGAATGCTCGCTTGTTAGGTAGCACGATTGATGAGATGCTGATCTCTACGTATTCGTTGTACCATCTAAAGTGACCGTCCGCACTCACTTGGTGAGCCGATGTCTCACAGGCATGTTCGACGACAATGGTGGGCACCGATGGTTTGCGTGGTCATGAACGCGTTCGCCCATGCTGTATCGAACGGAACACTGGTCAGTTTTTATCACCCTTTCATACCTGTGACCAATCAATCAAGGACAAACGAGTATACCGATACATAGTACAGTAGCTCTATGTCGATGGCCACTTAGCAGCGGCATTGCTTACCTAATGCACGGTTCACTCTCTAAACGAAGGCTAACATCCAACGCAGGTGTATCGGCCATAATGCGACTAACAGTTTGTTTTAAATATGAACACCGACATAAGAGTGGCAATGCCTGGCACACACGCTTGCTTCGCAGCGCAAGGTTAACTTGCGATCCGGCTTGTGTGACGAACACTATGTGAGTCGTGTTCTTCTTAGCGCAACACCCGCTTCACCCTCTATTGGCGCAGGTGTCAGAGCGGCCGTGCAAGAGAGACGTTGAGAGACAGAGCATGCTAGAAGCCGCCAGCACGCGTAATAGACCATCGTCGAAGCTATCAACACGTGTAATAGAACATTCAAGAGCAGCTAACGCGTGCAATGGAACATTCTCGAAGCTATCACCACGTGTAAGAGAACATTCAGGAACCGCTAAGACGTGCACATTACATTCAAAACGGCCACCTATCGACAGCCGGCCGAACCCATACGCTAAGTAATACAGATCGAGAATCACGTGTAATTATTGTAATACATAAACAACTATAAGAGTAAACACTACTAATTATGCATGTTAAGTATGACAGATACATAAGCGACACAAAACTATGTAATCGTTGTGATAAAATGTCTTGAGAAATTAATAAATGAGAGAACCCTGGAGCGGCGGCGGGAGAGCGCATCTGCATGCACTTTCAAGTCGGCGCGTATATAACGGGCCGACATAATGACCTATTTGAGACGAGCCAGAGACATCGAGGAGAATGAATCGACGGCATCTCCGAACGGCCGGTAGTTTCGCGCGCTCACGCCAAGCTCCCGAGGTTACTGTGCTAACCGATGTTATCGTGTCGTTCTTTCTTGTGAGCGAAACCTCCGTACGTCCCACCGTGTAGCCCTCATCCTGACAGTAAGAGCGCCGGTGCGTGACAGCTTGCACAGTCAGAGCATGAGGTGACGACTTGATGTCTAACAATCGTATGTGAGGTGTGAGTGCCTCTATTTTGTCACAAATTCGGACTTGAAGCTGCCAATTACAAACAAACAAAAAACGAGGTGGACTTGCAGGTGTTGCGGCCGCACCGGGCAAGCAAATGTGGCAGTGCGAATGGTGCCTACTTTGCCAAAAATAATACACATTTAGTCTGGCGAGTCTTTTGCTGAAACTCGAAGACAAGAACAGCTCCATGAATATGTATCTAGCCGCTTACAGATCACCATGCTGGATCAAGAGTGTCCTGCAATCACTCGGGAGAGCTGTTCACCGACAACAGAGTCTTATGGGCGCAAGTCATATGCAAAAGCTGAAAAGGCTTCCACTATGCCCGTTATGGATACATATGGAAAACGACAGTGTGTGACACTCCGCCATTCACTAAACCTATACCGGCTGACAATAAAGCAAAACAAGCACAGAAGTGTGAGCCCAAGCCCCACCGATCGCTGAAAGACGCTAAACAATATTAATAAAGTATTTATTAACACCGTAGCTGGGTCACAATAGATTTACCACAGCGAATTACACGTTTTTTTTTAGGGTTTTTCGTAAGGCTATTGCCTGTGTACATGTTTTTCATGTCATGGCTAATTTTAATCCGCTCCGGCATTTACCTTGTCTAAATTGGAAACAATGCAAACCAATTTAAAAATGGCCGGTCTGGGTCTCGAACCCAGTCCTCCCGAGTGCAAGGCAAAGGCTTTGCCACTAAGCCATCCTGCTCGGTTTCACGTCTGTCATGGTGACTCTGCCATTGAGCTAAGCGCGGGAAATTGCGCGCTTGGGTACTTAATTAAAGTATCGCACTTAATTTGACATTGCGTACATGCACACCCATCGGGAGACACACAAATACCATTAATCTGACACAGAGTTTGGTGGAAGCCGTGTGCTAGAAGTGCCGCTAGCAGATGCCTAAATGTTTCCTCTGCTCTCTCCGCCGAGTGTTATCTACTATCGCTCTGGTTGTGCAAGCACACGTACCTATATATTTTTTTGTTTTACCTCCATGTGCCTTGTATATGTTGTAAGTGCTTCCGTTCTGCTCAAAACCCGCCGCGCTTTACGTGCTTCTGTCAAAATGAGATTCCCTTCGAAACCGTAATCGATTTGACCGTCACTTTTCTTTTGGTGAGAGGGAAAACATGCTTTTACGCACACCCAAAGCGGGTAGCGTAGGACTCGATGCCAATGTTGTTGGCATAATACGCACTAAAAACCTCTCACCTAAATAGCCTCAGGAAGGAGCTGGAGTCATTCTTTAATACTACTTCAACTTAATACTACTTCAAAGATCGTCACTGTCACATTCAAATATGCAATCTGCGGGCTCCTTAGCCGCCATCGTTTTCTCCGAGTAAAGAAGTAAGCCCGATTTGTCCGTAAAGTTGCACATCTTTACAATTGCCCATCAAACAATCTAGTCTCTTATAGGCTGCTCCTAAAGCTTTAAGCCTAGTTTGTATAGGTTTTATCAAAAATAACAATATAATCTGCATACATTATCACTCTTGTCCACTAAACTCGTCGTTAGGCATTGTTCAGATAGGTCTTCAAGCATAACCAAAATTAGTAGGGCATTGAGTTCGTCACCCTGAGCCTGTCTAACTGTTTGTTCCAGTATTATTTTAATTAGCATTTCACTAAATAGGTGCTATAATAGATTCTAAAACTCACTCTCCAGCGCTAACAGCTTTACAAACATGTCCTTAGGAGCTAGATCAATAGTCGCCTTGAGACCCCCAGAAACCGCGCATCAAGAAATTGTAGGTGGAGATTTCTCGCCGTTTATCTTTTAGCGGCAGCTGGGTTGCCCTATACTAAATATAAATCCATGTTGATCCCTATGAATTATTTTCTGTCCTCTAAAAATACACTTAGCCTTTCTCCTTTATCCTCGAAAATAACTTATAGACATCGCTTGCTATTGTATTTTCTGCTTCGAGCCCGGTCTCATGGTCCCTGACCGTAGACATTCGTTAGGTAAGGACTTCCAGCACGGGGAAGTAATAAAGCGACCCTTCGGTGTTCGTTTCTTAATAGGTATCTTCTATGGGCGTACCATTTGGTGTCCTTTTATTCGACTGGAGTTTCTCTTTAATTGAAATATATTGTACCGCTCATTCTCTAGCCGCATCTGTTTCCAAGGGCCCTCACACCTAATGTTCTACATCGGAATAGTATATTTCACTAACTCGTTGCTATAGACTCTGTTTCCTCTCGCATCCAGCCACAGTTGCGCTAATAAGCACGATACAATCCTATAGCACGATATATATATATATATATATATATATATATATATATATATATATATATATATATATGTCATAACCATCAACGCCTCCGTTTGGCCCACAATATTTTTATTACAAAGTACTGCGACTGTTTAGGCCGGTTTAAGGATAGATGTCCCAATATACGAACGCTTAGTCGTAGTGCATGCGGAAATAAAGTTGACACTAATGGCCTGCATCTATTTAACTGCCGTAAAGGTCCAGGTAGATTTTCACTCTATACTGAGTTGAAGCAAAATATATAATTTATAAATTTATATATTTAATATATTATAAAATAAGCTTATGCGACAACAAAAGTAGCTGCAACACTGGCGCCCCACGGCCTCAGACTAAATAACAAGAGCTTTGAAGTCGTAACTATTTGTTTGCGGTCGCATAGCACGTGCCTGACATGGGATGCTACAGTGCCATCAATGTCATTGATGGCACTGTAGCATCCCATGCCTTACACAAGAGCTATATATGTCATAGCTCTATAAGCACGAGGTGCGTAGCAGCGCATGCTCGCATGGAGAGCGAGAGAGACAAAGAGAACAAAACGTGAACGAACGCACATTGCATTCAATCATTATGGTCAGAGTCGCAGAACCAGCTGAAAATGACAAGAAATGGTAACACTTTAGTATGGTGAATAGCTCACACTTTGCGGCGTTTGACACCATCGTGTACCCTATCGGCTACGGCACGGCGAGGTTCATTCCAATTTGGGAGTTGGCAAGTCAAGCAGAGTCGAGCGGACGAGGATATCTAACATCGCAATGAGTTAACGAAGTAGCCATTAGCACGTCTTCGTAAATCACACGTCGTCCCGACGTTTCAGTTGTAAATCATGAGAATTTTATTAATAGTAATAATAATAGTACAAAATTTTTAATTGGGCTATAAATATTAGTCATATTAATAGTAATAACTTACTCACTTGGGTGATAAATAATAGTAATATCTATAGTAATAACTTAATCAATTAAGCGAACATATGAAAATAGCTACTGGGTACAAGAGAGTCGCACAATATTCCAACGCCAGAGACTTTCCATTGACGTCTCGCGGGGCAACGCAATCCCAATTTTGGGATCGCTTGGCGAATAGTGGAAACCATATTCTAGGCTGAGAGTTAGCACGTTTACTTACACATGATTGTAATATATATATATATATATATATATATATATATATATATATATATTGACGAATAGTAATAACATTAACCATGATACATGTGAGATCGGCGAGCGCCGCCAATCATTTGCGCGTTGCTGCCTAATGTGCTGCTGATGGCTTGTCTTGCCTGGCCAGCCGGATTAACTGGCACCAGCTCATACGTTTCGAGAGCCACATTACTACAAGGCCGCCTCGCCATTCCCTGATCAGGTCCGGCTCTGGTCCGCGTCAAAAAGAAACCAAGACACTACGGTCTCCCAGTAATTAGCCTAATTTCGGCCACCTCACGGGGCGGCTATCATCCGACCACCGTAGACGATTCACTGACGATATATTTATTAGTCGTCACCATTAGGCTCATCATTATGTGGTAATATTTGCCATGATCGACATTGTGACGACATTGCCACATTGTCGCTAAGACGTTCCATAGTTCAAAGACTACCTTAGTTGGATGGCCGCCAAACGCGCAGGTTGATATTCTGCCTCCTCTTCCTTCTACTGTTGACGCTAATAGTGATTTGGTCATGATTATGATAATGATGTCAATAATAATAATATTCATTAATAACTTTGGTATCTTAGATTTTCATCCCATAGCGCTAACTAAGACAGGGCAGGGTTACCTCTAGACACTGTGAGTGAGACTTGAACGAGTTGTCCCCAGTAGTATTCTCCTCTGCGCTGCACATACACCGCACCGCCACTACTTGAATTAGGTTGGTGGCTCGATTTCGGATGAATCTTGCCGTTCTACCGGTAACAGATTCCAGTATCTCTACAGCTTTAGGCACAAAATGGCGGCCGTCCTTAAAATCTGCGTATCTACGTTGGTTTAACTTGTTAGCATGCTCCGCTAGCCACACCTCGCGTTTTCAGCGCTATAACCTTGACAGTAGAATAAAATGCGCAATGCAGGACACGATACCCGTTCCATGCTAAACACTTGTCATGCGTGCGACATGGGAGTCATCATACGATCAGGTCTCTTGCTGTTACTCAACACCTTGGGAATTCAGTGCTGCTAATGGCCTTGCATTTCTAAGGGCCCGTTTTGTAATTTCGCTCAATCCTTTATGTCCTGAAAGTCCACCGGAGCTGCTCGGGCAGCAAAGTGAATGCAGACACACACAAGGAAGAGATTGCATATAAAAGCCTAATAGGGGCAGCCATGCAGAAAGTAGAAGGTTTCAACTGAGCGTCTAGTTGTGGAAATGGCGCAGCTCTAGGCCATCCTCCACTACAATGGAAAGACCGCAAATGCATAAGTAGATATCAAACTGTTAGCTATAGTTTTTGTCTATTTTATGCCGTTGTACACTGGTTGTCTAGCTTATGCTGATATTGCTGTTTTTTCCAAAGACTGGTGATTTTGCTCTCTGATTTTATTACGGGTTTTCTTCTGTACGCAATCGCTTTCCAATGATTTGTTCAATTAATTAAGCTCGTTCAAAGAAGCTGCACAGCGGACTGGCGCTAGGTCTACTGAGTGTCTTAATGCGAAGACACGTTTACTTATGGATGGACTTGCTCTTGCCCGCGTTTCGCCAAACAACTTTGCCATTCAACATTTAACCCATATTTGTTTGAGAAGGTGATCAAATGTCTCCAATAAATCCGAGTGTAACTCAGTAAGTGCACTGCGGATGTCTGTAGTGAAATCATGGCGACATTAGGTAAATGTGGTGTTTTCCAGAAAGCGTATGCATCATAGATATATTTACAGACGTTTCACACGTCGATGTCGGTACGCCCGCTAGTGACACAAGATGCACAAATGACTCGTATGGTACGTTAGGTACCGACTGTCATTTTTTTTCACAGATACGCGATTCATTTGGTTCGTGGAAAGCCTCCGTTCGGCAAACCGCGCGACCAAAGCCGTGTACTGCGTGTTGTACAATTGTATGCCGGCTTATTCGTTGGGCCGCTAAATGCGTTGCTCCATAATTTTCTTGTCATTGTCCCCACATTGCAGAAATGTCAAGGGCAATTTCTGCTATTTTGAGTCTGTACCTACTACTAGATGTTGCGTGCACGTGAGGTTTATAGAGGTCTACACCGAGTTCCTCCTAGATCCTCTGTAAGTACGGAAGTATTTGCGTTACGATAAACAAACCTGTTTCGCGTGGAAACCTCGAACTAGATACGTTTCAGAAACGTTGTCATTACGTTATTGTGTATGGATATGTTGGCCCGGGCCAGCATGTGCCAAATTGCTTTAATACCCTACGAGGCTTTAGATGCGATCTTCATACTGAAAACAGCCAGAGCGGTACCGATTAAAGAAAATTTGTAGATCAATTAAATTGCGACTAAGGCAAAGTCCTACCTTACCGAAGAACTTACTGGTGGAAGTGAAAGTTAGCGCGAGGTATGTAAAATTATTAACATATGGTAGGACCTCCCTACCGAAGCAGGCCTCGTTGGTGGAGGCAAGACAATTTCTATTACGCCTGTGCTTCGCGAGCCGAGTTAGGGCCATCTATTAGACCAGCGACGCCAAGGCCTGCTGTAGGTGAAAATGGCTGGTGCCATAGAGAACATGATTGTTGGCATAAAATAGAATATTAGCGCTGGAAAGATGGTTCGCGGTATAGATACATAGTTATCGGATGTTGTTGGTTTTGTTTTCCGACAGAGAAGAGGAGCGGGCGTAGGTTGTCATTTTCGGAAAACCCTGTGGTTTGTTCCGGCCCAAAAGTGTTCGTCTGCTTCGTTATCCTTCATTATCTCAAGTATATCCATCACAACTTGCGTGTTTTGCTAGGCACTTTGACCACAGCCAGGCGCTTTCGCACTAATACTCTTGATTGTGAGTTGATGACAGCTTTGGAATCTACAAACACGGCATAGATGCATTGACCTCGCGCCAGCGTTATCCAGGAAGAGGACGCGCAAGCTGCGAGCGTATTTCTGCTGGCTTAGAAGCCACGCTGCTGTTCCGGGGTTGTTTTTTTTCTCTGTACTCTAGAAAGGAAGTTAACTGAGCAAAAAGGCGCCTATAGACACACAGCTTTTCTTTGCTATAACCCGGTATATTGCCGAATCCCGCCTCTTATCATGTATACGTCTTACACTCAGACATTCATTCGTTACGAATCCTGTCTGACCCAACCGCATGTGCGTCGGCAGGTGTTCTATCAGCTTTGCGACTTTGTGGACAGATAGATTTTTGTGAGTTTGAGTTTTCTAACGTGTAATTTTCTACGGGCTGCCAGGCCGCGAAGCATCTGGGAATAATTCGAGAAATGGAGTTGTCGGCACTTAGAATTTTGCAGCAATAGCCAAAGAATGTACTCGCATCGTCCCGGCGTACTGCCCTAACATGTGCGTTTGCGCAATGCCAGATATGAAGGATCCCGTCTGCTTGGCGCAGATAGAGCTTCTTCCTCGCTTTCCTCTCCGTAGACGCGCTTGCCAAGTTTCAGGGTTCGCCTGTATAAGGTCTTCAACCTGGAACGCCCAGTTGATTCTACGTCGCCAGCTTCTCTCATTGCATTTTTTGTGGCAGAGCATTTGGTGCACCGCAGTTGATATATAGCACTCATCTAGAAGATTACTGTAGTGATCGTCCTCCAATTGATCCTGGCACAGGAACACGACCGGCAATGATCTCTGTACCTTGTTCAGATCAAGCTTTTTCCTGGAGGTGACGGCGCGGGCACCTGTTAGGAGCGTCTATAAGGTATATGTCGATTGGTATTGAGACGTGTTAGGTGAAACTGCCTTTATATTTCGTGTGGTGATTGTCGTATAGGTAACACACCCGGGATGCTGGCAAATTGGTTGCAAACATATCGATCGTTGAACCCTTTATATACACAATCCTGTGTCTTGTGAAAGCGTAAAGCCCAAGAATGCGTTTTAAAAACATTACCATATGCCTTGTCGAGTGTCGCTTGTCGCTAGATTAGCCGATGTCAGCTTGTGCCAAACTGCTTTAATGCCATACGAGGTTGGAGGCGCTATCATGTAGAAGAGAGTCAGAGCTGCTGACGATAGCTTGTAGATAGATAAAATTGCGACCAGCGTATGGCCAGGGCCCACTTCATCTTGTTTGGCGGCTGCAATTACTAAGTCCATATCTCAGTGGCAGCATACAACAAGGACCAACACATAAATTGATAACCTATTTTGTTTATTTTGGAGTAACGGTAACACGGCATGGTAGAGCTAGGAAACGTCCTCTAAATCTACAATTTATTTTATAGAGTTATCCTAGTAACATGCGTAATGCACACCTAACACCGACGCACGGTGTGCATTAGTAATTTTCCTAGTTAATCTCTATTAATAATATAGCAGTGTTAGAAGACCTTTGCTAGAAGCAATTATTCTCTTGCAATGATAATTCCCTCACAATAGCAATTATAACAGTCCCCACAAATGAAAAACGCCATTCCGGCTCACTAGATCATCATTAACACGACCCACGGCTGGCAATAGCGAGAACCCAGAGGTTCGTGGCAGCGGCTACAAGCAATGGCAGGAGAGCGAAGCACACGAATAGCCGCCAGCAAAGGCAGTACAAATTCGAAAAAAAGCAGCAAACCGGGCCGCTACTGTCACTATTAGCAACAATGACATATTACTACTACTACCACTTGCCACTGGCCTTGACCGTGTGTTTCCACGAATTTCCAAATCTTCAGAGTCGCGAAGTCTCTAAATCGTTCTCGAGCTGGACGACATGTAGATATTATACTAACATGGGCAAGGCGTGGCTACGCACTATACGTTTAGAACACACGCATACGTATTGGTCGGAAGCACACATGTCAGCAGCTGAGCTGCTGTTGTTGGTGCTTTAATAGCGGTTCCGTCACGTTACAGTCAGAGTCGGCGTCTAATCGCCGCCTCGGCTATTGCCGTGGACATCAGCCACTCACAATTATCCATCGTTGAAATGGACCACCGAGAGAGAGAGAGAGAGAGAGGCTCTGAGGCTGATGACGACAACCCACGCACACCTAAGTCGGTTTAGCTCCGCTATTCCCCACTCGCGTACACGTTCCCATGCGCGTTCCCTGGGGAGGGCGACCAGCTGTAGAGCGCTTTCATCACGGACGGGCTTTTTCCCGTCTCGTCCTCGATTCCCCTTCGAGAACTGCTTTTATCGCTCTCTCTCTCTCCCTCTCGTTTCGTCCTGCGTATATTTTACACATAGTGAATCGTACGTAGGGTTGGAGACACGTCTATCTTGGTGGTGACACTCATCTGCTGGGCTCTCGCTCGGCCCGTCCTACCTTAATTCAACTTACAAATTACCATGCGCTGGTCGAGTTGTCCAATGCGTCTGTTTTTCTCTTCGTTTATATATATATATATATATATATATATATATTCATACATACATATACACCGTTGTTTGGCTCTATGACTGTGGCAGCAGCAGCAGCAGCATCACCACCATCGTCGTCGTCCCATCTTATCAGGCTCTGCTCTGACAGGTGTTCAGCTAAAGCAGTTCGTCCGGCGGGGGCTGCCGCAGGATGGCCTTAGCTACTTATCGTGACGTGAACATTAAGCGATTAACAGGCGTCGGCGATCCCGACGCCGACGCCCGTAATGACAAGGACGACGACGACGACGACGACAACAACAACAACAACAACAATAACACCGAAAACGACAACAGCAGCCAGCCTCGCCATTATTCAAGCACCCTCCAGTATTGCAGAGATGGCATGATCAGAACGCATATACATACAAACATGTGCACAAATCTAGGTATGTGTATGCATTCGCTGTTCTCACTTTACGATTGTATGTGCGTACACTCACATACAGATATATATATATATATATATATATATATATATGTACGACTATCGCTCTGCAGCGACTGGGAACATGTGGCATAGCATCCGGCGTAATTAGCTTCCATTCCGTCGTGTTTGGGAGGTTGTTATTATATGGTGACTGATGACCTCCTATCTTACTGGATTCTATCCTTCTCTCTATAGCTCTCTTTCTCCCTCTCTCGCTACTCTCCCTCTCTCACTCTGTTGGTATTACTCGCTTTCTGGCTCTTGCTCTGAAAGAGAGCGTGCCATTGAAACAGTGACCGGCTAAATCTCGGAGGCCGTATTCTGGGGCCACCCTTTGCTGTGCAGCTGGCATGCGGAATTAACTATGATGAAAAGTTTTCTTGTCGGAAACTTCAAAAGTGGGCTCGACTATTGCAGACATGCTCACAAAGGTAGAGATACGCGAACGGTGTTTAGTTTACATACAAATTTAAAATGCGCACGATACCGGTTCTGGTTTGTGCAGGTGTGCAGACCAGAGAACGGCTACGTCCGAAAGTGGCTTCGAAGGTAGCTGCATAAAAAAGTGTAATTAAACTTTTAAGTTAAAAGTGCCGTCTTAAGCCTAGCAGCTTACATTTATTGTAATAATTCTAAGATTGTAAATGTCTTTTTTGGATGTGGTGGCAATAACGAAGGCCAACACATTAGAGTTACCCCTTCTGTTTCGAAACGTCGTACTTGACGCAGAGTTGTCTCATTCACAAACGCACATTGTGTGCTGCGGCAAAGCTGAACCCACATCTGGTTCTCCGCGATGCCACAAACATACAGAGCCGTCTCCGTTGCTTCATTATGTGAGTAATGCAGGGGCACCAACCACCGCATTCCTAGGCGTAGTGCTTTTTACAGCTTGTGTTGTCTACACTCGGTTGGTTTAAAAAACACTTTTCGGACTGAACCTCAGCCAAGATTTAACGTCTACTGAATGTGCAGCGGTGGGGCTCGAACCCGCGCACCTATGTGTCTTCTTCGGTCGCGAGGCGCAGGCGGAATGCGCCACGCCACCGGGCTCGACACTATTGGTTGGTTTAACCACCAATTTTGCTTTCACATACATTCTGATCGGACACCAGGATGTTGTATTACGTGTCACCGATAGCTGCTGCAAAGCTGCTTCGAAACTTGTATTTATGTAATATTATGTGCACTTAGTCTGCTGGCGACCAGCTGGCTTCATAGGGCACCACGTACCATATCTGCTTCCCGTCTTGACGCGTACATAGGCTAAAACGGAGCACGCTGGCAATCCTCGCCACGCGGGCGTTCCCACATTTTTATTACTCATTGAAAGTGATGCCTATTCTCAATCGAACTACCCGATAACAAATAAGCAAGCCAAAAAAGTCCACTGGCTACTGGTCGCGATATTGTGTAAGGGTGTGTGTGGGGGGAAAGAGGGAATTAAAAAGAGAAGAAAAAGGCCATCAACGTGACATTTGATGATGTAATGCCATCGAATTCTGCATGCAGACCGTCATAGGGACGGGGCCGCGCAAAGACTAATTACCGCTTGACCGATCTGACGCCAAACCGACGCGTATTACATTGTCCGCATTGATATATCTATCATTTTATCGACAAAACCGACATTCCCCTTTAAGAGATCGGACGACGTCACGAACGACGATGACAGGGACTCTGTCGGGACGGACTTCTTTCACGGTGGACAAAACGACGGGAATGGTATGCAGCCTTAGTCATGTCGACCAACGGACGTGACTATGTGACCACGGCCTGGCTCATAACGTAGGAATGAATATATTGTCGTCAAAAGAGTCGGTTGTTTGTCCATTTCATTCAGGATCTGCTGCTCATATCTGCGTTATTCCTCTCTCTCTCTCGCGCGTTGTCTGTCTCTGCTAAGCGGAGCGATACGCGTTTATGCTGTCGCTCTACGAATAGTAACCCGCACAATGACCGCATCAGCCTCTTAGAAGCAGGATTACAGAGACCACCCGCCACGGCCCCGGCTACATACACTAACTACATGTCGATCGGCAGGAGTAAGAACTCTGTGCCAACTAGGACGCAGTAGGAGTAGTGGCTTGACATGCAGCAATCTTTTTCTAGGCATACAGAATAAACTAGAAGCTGACCTTAGGTTGAACTTTGCTGGCATGCACGTAATGCATGTAGAGTTTTACGGAACGCCGACATAGGTTATAGTGATAGAATGAGCGCAAAAAATGGCAAAGCCAGAGAGTGAGCGAATAAGAGAGATAAATGAAAATAGTTGCGATATGGCTACTGGCCAAACACGTTTAGCCCAAATGCAGTAAATATATTCTGGACACACCAACATCGCGTACAAAGAAGCTCTCGAGAAAGTGCCATGCAAATGTGAGGGCAATTTCTAGAGACTAGCGTGCTTTCGGCTGTACACTCGATGTTACCGATAGCGTTTGCGCTTAAATAAAAGTTAGACGTATGGATTGCCCCTCTGCGAAATCTACTGCCCGTTCCACTAACTCCCGATTGACCGTTGACAAGGCAACTGAATCATTGCGGTGGTGAAGAATATTTTAAGAAAATGCGCAATGTTTTAAATACGTTTTCAGACCAATAACCATTTTATTCAAACAATGGCTCGAGTGCAAATAGAACCGCAGTTCCCTCGGATCGATTTATATTTGTTGCTTCGTTAATGAAACTTACATATATTCGTTTTATATACATAGTTAGACATGTGCCGTGCACTTTAGGCTGTAGAAAAAAAACAGCGCTTTGTTCTAGCCTACAGTTCTGTTTATTAATTACTTTAAAACACACGCTCCTTACAGAACATCCATGTTTCATACATCGTTTTACTTGTCATTTTAGTTATTTATATTGTAGTTAGTACTTAGAATTAGTACGCCGCCCCGTCAGCGGTTTTGGAAAATGAGGAACAAATTAGTCCGCGTTAAATTGTGTGCCACAAACAAACTAAATGTACTGAAGTCATGTGAATGTTAAAATGCATTTAGCAACCACGCTGAGGCACAAAGCATGGGTTTGCAGTGAACAAAAAACTCAATGTGGCAAATAGTCGAATTACTGTTAGGAAGTTAGCAAACTAAGTCGAATTTGATTAGATATCGTTGCTTCTCAAGTCTGACCGCAAAATGTGTGTAAACGTCTTTCAGCAGAAGACACTTTTTAACGTAATCTCTGCGTTTAACCTTTGAGCGGTCGCAGAAGACTCTAGTTTCTTACAACATTAATGGTTTCGACATAATTTTCATGCCAAAGTTTTCGTACTGTTATGCGATATAGTCGCCTGATATAGCCTGTGGAATTGCGTTGCTAAAAAATGTCTGTGGCACACTTTGTCGCTTAATAAGCAAACTTACCGGCTTGGTCTGCTGGTGCGCGACTTCCGCGCGCTGCGGGGACCTTCACGAGCCACTATGTAAGCTAGTCAGACGGTACAAACTCCCAAAAGTAACACTCCCGTGTTTTAACAACTAACCGGGGGGCAAGGCATACGATAGATTTGGGTGTCAACGAACTTATATTGTCATCCTGTCGTGGCCCATTCGAGGGCTGTTAAGGCTATTGCCAATACGGGGGGACCGTTCTGCACGAGGACCCCCGGGCCGGACGGTAAAGGCCGCAGGTGACACCTGTGGTACCGTCCGGGACGCCTGCTGCCTTGGCTTAATAGGCAAAATGAAGAGCGAGTCGCCACATGAAGCAGACCACCGGTCGAGAGGACCTTCTGGCACCGTTTTTGCGGTGTAACCCTGCCCTGGAGTGGTCGAGCACCCTGTAATGGGGGGTATTGTATATTCTGGGGTGTAACGCGGAATCGCGAGGTGAATGAATCTAATCGGTACGGTGGAGTAGTGTGGCACCTCCACAAATACCCTCGATAGGGGGAAAAGGTGGGGGGTCTGTCGGCCTGTCGATTCGGGCGCGGCGGGCACTCCCGTGAATGTCCGCGCGAAAATCGCGGGGGGCGGGAGTGTAAGTATTTCTCTCTTTTGATAGCTCTTATGGTTTAGTAACCCGGTTTAGAGTACGGGCTATCTATAGAAGGGTGGTTTGGCCGTTAGACGCAAAACTTTTTTGAATGAAGGGTCTTAAATTGAATGAAACGCTGAATTAAAAAAAAAACATAAAAAGATCTGCTATCGACAGAAAGAGAGCTAAAATCTTCGTACGCAAACCAGCGGATAAAATTTTTGTTTGTTATTTGTTTACGCTTTAACATATATTCCGCTCAAGCGCACATGCGCGCTTTTGCGGTCGTACACTCTCTGTGTGGCCAGGCGGAAGTCCCTTTTTAGTATTGTATTGACACACCATTTCAGATACCCGGAAAACCAATAATAACTAAATAATTCAAAGACGAGTCGTTCATCAAAGGACTCTAAATAATTTGGAAATTTTACGCGTGAAAGGAACATTTAGTTGCCAGATGTAACTTTGAAGCGCTACTATCTAAAGGAGCACGCTGTTCAATAACGCGCATAACAGTTTGAGAGGCTTCCTTTTAGCTCGAACGAATTGCGTGCATCGACGACAAACATTTTCAATAATCCTTTTCCCAAAGAACTTGTTGGACAAGATGGATTTTTTTCTAATAAAGCAACGTTGCATTGCTATGCTGGGCGCACAGTTGCAGATCCTCTCACAAATCCGGTTGTTTGGCTCAGGCATAGCGCGGGGAGACCTGAGAGCCACAAGTTATGTTCAGAATCTGAACGCAAGCTCTTTCTAAAGTCTTCGAGTAGTCCAGATTTATGACTTACATGATACTACATAGTAAGCCCTAGATCTACTACTGTAAGTAAGTGCTGCCATATGCAATGGCATATGGCTTTGAACATTTTGCTATATGTTTGGCTGTTGTAAGAAGCCCTTAGGCGTCACCATTGTTTCATCGATGATCGACTTCTAAAGGCAGTCAGCCCTTTGTCTATCCCAATATTTACTCGTACGCTGTCTTTTATTCAGAATAACGCATACATTTTTAAGCACCGTTGAAGACGAATACACAGTGCAGCATTTTCTTCTTCAGGCCAGACGTAAATACTTCTAGCGTTGTGTTTGTGATCACAAAAGCAGCTCCAATTATGAAACAAAAAGTTCTTTGGTTCACCTCAGCTAGCGAGCTGGCTTAACGAATTCTTATCGTTGCAACGCTATACTGGCTAGTATAGCTTAACGCTCTGTGCATAACTGTCGCTAAAATCTGACTGGTCTTTTTCGGCTAACTTGCGTGCGTTTCTGTACGAAAGGCTGTCTAGAAGTTGATGCGCACCGCTGGCAAGAAACCGTCTTCGGCCATTTTAAGTACAAAAAAGCTGTTACTAGCGGCCTGTTTGATGCCTGTAGTTTTCTACTTTCGTTCATTGCTGGCGCAACGTGATGACGGCCACAAGCTTGTAGTAATCTTTGCCGGGTTTTTTGGTGGAAGACGACTTCTCAACCGCTGCTAGCCACGAACCACTTTAAGCAGGCAGCACGGATTATCGGGTCACAAACACCTATGGGTCTTCAATTAAGTATATTACATGCATCTCTTTTAGGTGTAAAGCAACCGTGACTTATTGAACGCAATCAGTTGCTACGACCGTCGCAAAGTTTGTGTTACCTATTATCGTGGCGTAAAGGGACGGTCGCGGTTAAATTTTCTTTTCATTTTGCTTTTTCCGTCGCTTGCCGTTCCTTGCCTTATTGATGGCGATAAATGGCGATTACGTTTAAATTATTGGTATTAAATCAAATAGTTTTTGCTTTACTTAGGGCTGTCCTGTAAAGAAAAAATTCTGATTTTGGTTCGTAAGGTTGCCGTTTGCGCGTTTGAGCTTTGCGCTTGCAACGAGTATAACTACTACGTGAGCGGTTACGCATTCTGCAACAAGGTCCTCTATATTCGTGTGATTTTTATTGACTATCAAACCAGGCAGCTTACGGATACGCAGCTCATTTAACTAGCTCCCTGCTAAAGCTTGCCTCGAGTCTCGGTGAAGGTCAAGGTTTTCGTCTTTTGCCCCAACAATACGGAATCTTAGAATCAACGAATCAATTAAATCTCAACAAACGTACAAAGATTTGCGCGTACTGTGCCTGATGTATGCAGATGCGCTATTACGGTGCGTTTCAACACAGCCAGGCTTTTAGCAAGAATTACACATTTAATTGACGGATTTTTTCAATAATGATTTAAAACTAATTTTAAACGCGCAATTTATTCTAACTCACTAACAAAAATGCTTTGTTTTTGATGAGAAACTCTGGTTCAGTTTTCAGCGGGTTCACATCGATGACGCCACTAAGTCGGGACGAAAATGTCGTATACATTCACTTACATTTTAAGCCGAGCACTGCCGAGTGTGCAAACGTATTGTAAATGATTAATAAATCATCACAATATTTTCTATATATATATATATATATATATATATATTTATATTTATATATATATACGACGCCCTAGACATGCCGCTATTAATGGGACTTTTAGCAGAGCCCTTAGGTCATGCTGTCGTCCGTGCATCCTTGAACCCCCGGGCCTCTGCGCGAAGGACGACAGGCGTTCAAACTATATGACTTACACCATTCAAGCGAGGCAAAATGCTGGTTTAGGATGCAACCGTTACCGATTCCCTAGCACCTTCTATGGTCGGCGGTGGCGGCGGCGCATCCAAAGTTGGCTATGCAGCCCACCTTGAGGAGAGCAACAAGCTATGAAATTACCTATCAATCGGGTATCCCCACGAATTCTGCCCTCTCGCGTTTAAGGCCTTGGGTGCTCTTGGTGTTTGAACCAAGCAGCTGATCCGCCAAGTCGGCACTTAGCAGATCGTCATCCTTTTTTAAAGAACGTCTAAATTCTGAATTTCAACGTGGAAACGCGGCCTCCGTTCGGGCCACACTTTTGAACGCCGAGACCTGGCCTAAACGACACGGATACGTGATAGTCACAAGACACGCCCGCTAAGCAGATTGGCTTAGCTAATCCCCCGTGATATGTGTCCTACATATAAAATGTAATATACTGAAAATAAATGGTTTCATTAACAAACAATCATTCACGGTGCTTAAAACACACCGAGGCCAAATGCGCATTTTATGACGATCGTGATGGTGCTATGTGGTTACAAAAAAACTAAGGGAAAAACCAACGGGAATATCTAATATGAGTGCATGCATGCAAACTACCATTTGTCTCTTCTGTTTCGTCTGCTCCCGCTTGTTCCGGCGTTTGCTGTTGATCTTTTTTGAGGGAGGCGGGCAGGTTGCTTTCCATGGGCGAAGGTTCTCTACACCATGAAACGCCACAACATGACCCCTTTGTCCGCATCGTCTCAGTCAACCTAAACGACAGCCGCTTATTCACGCACCACGATGCCTTCAACAACATCGCGGGGGTTCCCCAAGAATCCATACTAAAATCAACTCTTTAAAGAAAGAGAACATGGACTATGACGAGGCTATGGAGGCAGCAATATCGGCCTGGAGGAAGAAATGGGGGCCTTGTCCTTGCGAGCAGGCTACGGTGCTTTATCGTAGTACGCCGCACAAACTGTTACGAGATATGGACAGTTTCAGGCATATATATATATACGAGGTGTGTCCAAAAAGTATCGCGACTTTTGAATTTTCGCGGGTTACGTATATTCGAATTTCGATTTTTTGTGGCGTTATGTTGGTACTCATGTCTCTCACTTATGCCGACAAGCTCGGCCATTTTGAATGTTCACTTAATTGTTGACAGCTGCTTTGCTTGCACGTGTTTTGGATCGTCTTCGATTTTTACCTATTCAAAAAAATGGATCAAAGAACCTGTATCAAATTTTGTGTGAAAAACGAAATTAAGTGCGCGGATGCATTCCGAATGTTGACTGTGGCATACGGAGAAGCTACCTTGGACCGAAGCAACGTTTATCGGTGGTACAAAATGTTCTCAGAAGGCCGAGAAGATGTGAACGACGAAGAGCGTGCCGGACGCCCGAGCACTTCAACAACAGACGAAAAAATTAATGAAGTGGAGAAAATGGTATTGGCCAATCGTCGAATCACCGTTAGAGAAGTTGCTGAGGACCTAAACATATCGATTGGCTCGTGCCATTCGATTTTTATCAATGATTTGGGCATGAGACGGGTCGCCGCGAAATTCGTACCAAAATTGCTCAATTGCGACCAAAAACAGCATCGCATGAACATTGCTAATGAGATGTTGGACTCTGTCCGCGACGACCCAAATTTGCTCCAGAGGGTCATAACTGGTGACGAATCGTGGGTTTATGGTTATGACGTGGAAACCAAAGCTCAATCATCTCAATGGAAGCTGCCGCACGAACCAAGACCGAAAAAAGCGCGCCAAGTTCGGTCGAATGTGAAAGTTTTGCTGACAGTTTTCTTCGATTGCAGGGGCGTGGTGCATCATGAGTTCTTGCCACAGGGTAGAACGGTCAATAAGGAATATTACCTGCAAGTTATGCGCAATTTGCGCGAAGCAATCCGCCAGAAACGCCCGGATTTGTGGAAGAACAAAAATTGGCGTTTGCACCACGATAACGCCCCTGCTCACACATCGTTGCTTGTGCGCGAGTTTTTGGCCAAAAACAACACACTAATGATGCCGCAGCCACCGTATTCCCCAGATCTGGCCCCCTGTGACTTTTTCTTGTTCCCTAAACTGAAGAGGCCCATGAAAGGACGACGTTACGCTACGCTTGACGAGATAAAGACGGCATCGAAGGAGGAGCTGAACAAGATTAAAAAAAATGGTTTTTTGAAGTGCTTCGAAGATTGGAAAAACCGTTGGCACAAGTGTATAATATCTCATGGGGATTACTTTGAAGGGGACAAAATGAGATTCATGAATAAATGAATAATTTTTGAAAAACACAAAAGTCGCGATACTTTTTGAACACACTATGTATATATATATATATATATATATATATAATGAGAATCAGAAAGTCCCACTTAAACATCTGCGTATTGCGCTCAATCGGAGCACCAGACAATGTGGACACACACGGTCCCAGGGTACCCAATATTCTTGCACCTTCGCCGGTCCTCCGCGTATGCACTTGCTGCAGCGGACACATAGACTAATATAACTTTGATGATGACGTCAGTTAAATCATGGACGGTAGGAGCCTCATGCCTTGACAGGCTCATGAGGGAGAGAACCCGTCTTGAGGATGACAGGCGTTGCACCATTGCTAGGAGGGACCGCGAGAGACCCCCCACAGGCCTTGGTGGCTAGGACGGGTAGGTTGAGCAGACGGCTTCTTCGAAGAACTGGCAAACGTATAACACCTCAAAAACAGTACCGAACTCTGGGGGTAAACGTAGGGACCAGATATTTTTAGTAAGTAATTCCATAACATCAGTGAGCCTCACACTGCCCCGCGCGCTCCTCCGCATCATTTTCCCGAGCCTCACAAAGAAATTTGCCTCCGTATATAATAGATGATAAACCATATACCGCTGCGAGTCTGTGGCCATGCTACTGCCACAAGAACGCAGACGATAGGCCTTACGGCGTTACCAAGCCCCCGCAGGGAACGGGGGACGGTCTAGGTTGCCTCCCATATGCGAATAGAGAACGCTGCTATCATAATTTGTGTGCTGGGCTAGCGATTTGTATGCTGCCGACTTAGCGATCTTTTTATTGCCTTTTACAGTGCCCCATCAATTGCTATTCGCCAGCAGTAGTAATAATTCTGACAAATAGTACTACCAAAGAGTACTTCTCTAGATATAGTGTAACTTAAATATCACTACGTGTAACTAAAAGCAATACTACACTAATTTATCGGGCAGTCAGAACATTAAACTATCTAAGGGTTGGATCCGTGCATGTTCGATTAGTGTTTCACTACAAGGCGTATCGTGAAGAGCTGATTCACAGATAGCGGGAATGTGGATATCTTTCACATTTTTAATAAAGCACGCAGCAACGTGTATGTCGTGCGGTGGTTGCACGCGGAGCGTTTTTTAAGTGGACGCATACATATCATAGATCAATGCGTGCGACTAAATATAGTTATGTACATGAAGCTGCATGGCTACACCGGAGACGCTTCAGTCTAACGTTTACAATTATATATCGTTACGTATGTGAAACATAGGTCATGCAACGCATAGGTCTGCGAAAACGGCAGATATAGATAGAACAGCTTATCTTGTCGGAACTAACGGACGTTCTTCTGCAACCACGAGGAAAGTGGCTGAAAACGTTGGTATGACTTAAAGTACCGTTCACAAGCTATTTACCAATGAAGAAACAAAAAAAACACGCGACGGCTTAAAAATGGCTCTGTGCTGCGCTGATATCCGGTTTTGCGTTAACAGTTGTAGTTAATTATGCAGAAAATAGAAACCTGAGTTCCTTGACTGAAGAAGGCTTGCTAGTTCTGGCAGGACAAGCTGTTTTGTTTCTATCTGCCGTTTGTTGGCAGACCTATGCAGTTTCACATACGTAACGACGTATAATCGTAAACGTTTGACTGAAACGTTTTCCGTGTAACGATACAATTGTATACAATTTCCATTAGTAGGCCAACGAGAACACGCGTATGACCCACCAGTTTGCACGTCAGAATATTTTCTATGGGAATATACAGAATGAGAGGCATACCGGGCATGTCCGAGCAATATATTAACAGAACTGTAGAAGATGTTCAAAAATGTGTTCGCTCGAGGATGTGGTTCCAGTATGACGGAGCAATAGCACACAACGCTGCTGTGATACGGGTATACTGAGATGATACTTTTTGCCAATCGAGAAATTGGCCAAGGTCGAGCCAACCGCCTTGCCTTCACGATTGACCCTGACCGATCAAGTCTCGAATTTCTTCCTTGAGGGTATCTAAAGAGTCTCATATACAAGGCTTCTCGTTTACTCACGTGAGGATCTGGACCAAGCAGGGAATAACCAATGATGCTTGGCCGGAAGAAGACGGGCTCAGAGCCACCGTTGCCCGCGGGGTAAAACGTTTAAGGTGATCGGACAGGGGCGACCGTCAGATTGGGGAATCTGATCCAGTAAGGCGATCTATTCTTTAGATACAAGTCAAAATGCCAGTTTCAGGCCTTAATTGGTAAAGAGTGGTTCATGGGGCGGACAGATGCTTATGCCGAGAGCTTGTCGAAAGTGAGGCCAGACAAATCGCGTGACGAATGCTACCTTCTTTCAGCCCCTAGGTTAACTCATTTAGTTAGACAGATGGAACACTTGCTTAATTTGGAACTCAACCTACAGCAAGACACAGACCCTTCTATTTATTTCAAAATTAGTGGACTGAGTCATCCCAATATTGTCACTCCGAGTCGGCCCGCGCAAACGCCATTGATGTTGAATATAAGAAGCTGCATATCGCCGCTTGTAAACAAGGTCGATTTAGAGCGTTCAAAAGTACTTTACGGGGAAAAGGAGGATCTCTCGTCCACAGCAGGTACAGTACCGGAAAACATTTAATCTCAGCATCAGTGGGTGACCCCTCTGTTTAAGAAGCAGTTAAATTGCAGCCCGTCTGAGAACAGTGTCAGCTAGAGACGCGGGGGTCTAGCTCCACAACATTTTAAGCGCCGTTCTGGGTACATTGCTCAACGAAATTATAAGGAGGATTGTTTTCAGCCTTCGACTGGGCGCAGCGTTGGTGAAGTTCTTTGGTCGGCCGAATTCCCAGCCCCCCATTATTGAGTTTGTGCCATTAAGAACGGAAGACGGCTTTGAGATATAATGCAACTATGTGGCTTGACGCAGCCCATTTAATGATTTGTCAATAACATTATTTTATTTATTATAATATAACTCAAAAATAATAGCAGGTGATGCTGAGGAGAGGGAATGACGCAAACACTTAAATGTTGAACAAGTCTGCTTACTCTATCGGCCTCAGAGGGATTATAAGTTAGGTATATTGGTGAAGCACTGTCAACAACGACGGTGCGGTTAGAGCTGGCAGACTACGAATGCTTAATCATTAGTAAATTCTTGATGCAGCGTTTTCAAGCGCGCAGCACGCTGCTCTGGAGTCGCCCACTAAGCTTTGTCTGTGTTTTTATGCCTTCCTGTCTATTTTTTAATTGATTATATGTTACAACGATTTCCATAGGAACTATTTTGTTTTACTTTGCTAAAAATAGGAGTTCTTCTATGCGCTCCGTTAATCACTGTTCCCCTCTAATGATGATTTTCAGCCGCCATTCCATCTCTTTGTCGGTTTGTCATTTTAGCTCATTGTTTTTCTTCTCATTATGCCCTCTACCAGTTTGATACTTTGCTTTCATTTGCAGACGTTCTCGAACATAGCGGTTGCTAAGTCTGTCACCGTCATGTCTAGAGACGCCATTTCCGGCGAGTCCTGTCATACGTTTTCGAATGCTGGACATAGGAGGGTTGTGTAGGTCACGTCATCATCCTGCCTTGTGTCGCGCATTACACATTGGCATCTGGAGTCTTGCTAATCTTATGCAGGTATTTTTGGAAGCGCCCGTGCCCCGTTATTACTTGCGTAAGGAGCATGGAGATACCACCTGCATAGTACATACTAGACAGTAGGTGACTTTTCTATGCTCTCTGTTGAACTACTTCTTGAGGTCGGGAATGGCCTGATGAATCCAGGCTCCTGGCCCATCTGGTGTCCTGGTTTATTTATTGTGCTATTCTCGGCAGCGTCTGTCTCTACGCTTTACTATTTCGTAGGAGCCTGTTCTGCTTCCTCCGTGTTCGTTCTACGATTATTCTAGACCATGGTATCAGCCTTGCTATTGTAATCATGACTGCCTTATTATCTCATTTGGCTAATAGAACTACTAACAATTATAACTAATATAAATAATAATCATCATCATCATCAACAACCTAACCATAATAATAGTATTACACGTATTGCAACCGCGTCATTAACTTCTGTTCACCTCTCGAGTTGATACGACCTGAGCCTACCGGGCCTTAGAGGAACGTTGATGGGCGGAAAAGACGATCAGGCAAGTTTGCAATACCGACGGATAGCGCTATTCCTGCTTCCGTTACTGTTGTCGCCGCCATTATGGTTGATTAAGGGATATCATTATGACTTCGACCATTACTATGACGTCTACTACGACATAGCCACGCACGTCTGCTACCAGAACGGCATTAACAGATGCAACAACAACAACAACAACAATAATAACAACAGCAACAACAAGAAGAACAACAACAACAGCGGCGGCAAGAACAACAACAACATCATCAGCAGCAGCAACAACAACAACAACCCGTCTATGCGAGTAGCCACAGCATTGCCTGTGCAAGATGACCAAGTGGCGTCGCGCGTGGTCCTTTAGTCATTTCCGCTTTGGCCTCAATGAACGCCGCTCTGCCACTAACTGCCATTCTGGCCGACCGGCGACCATCGAAGTCGCGCTGACTTCAATCACTGAGTCCTACCGCTACAGCACTGGCACGACTGATACGACACAATGCCTGCTACCACCGTAGCAGGCATTGTCTTACCGCCTGCCAGGCCTGATATGAGGCCCTGCATTAGGGGGTGTGAGGCCCTGCTTTAGGGGGTGTCGTCTCGTGCGGACGCGTTCTCGCCTCACGTTCACCAGCACGGAGGCTGTTCCCGTCCGGAGAGTCATCTCATGCCCGTTAGAGCTCTCTCTCTCTCTCCGTCCGTTTCATGCAATATATGGTTTACTTGCTATGCCGAAGTATCTCTACGATGTCTTTCTCTTCCTCTCTCTCTCTCTCTCTCTATATATATATATATATATATATATATATATATATATATATATATATATATATATATGTGTGATTTCTACCTCTTACTGGTTCCCTCTATCGCGCTTTCTACATGCGCAGTTTGAGCATTTACTATCCCACTAACTAGAAGGTATGTTATAGTATAATATGAATAATCCGTCGTTGTTCCACCGAATACTAACGAAATGATGATGTCATGTTTTTTGTCTGTTTTGCCTGCCTTTACATGGGCCTCCGTCATGTTGCTGGCAACTGGACTACCTTGCGACGGGCGGCCGGTCGAATTCAGCGTCGGAAAATTAAAGAGAAGAACCCAACCAGTCAAAAACCGCCGATGTTCGAGTTTTCGACGCTAAGAACGAAGACCGTTCGCGTACTCATGATCGTGTGCTTCTTTGCCTCGTTCGCCATACATACGCCGTTTCTGTTCATCGTAAGTGCAGGCGCCGCCGTCGTCGTCGTATCTACTGCATAAATGCAGCAATAATTAGCACTAAAGAGTAATCGCGATTTAGTTACCAATTCAAATTACAGATACAAATGATCCGGTCTACGTAAACGTGTTTACGTTTTCATTACTTGAGACCGTTGCTTTTTATGCTTGCGTCATTGGGCAAATACTCTTTGTATGTTTTTGGGAATACTACTTAGAAGGGAACCGACATTTTGACTTCTTTATTAACATATTATTAACATTAACATAACACCACAAATACGTTTCTTCTTTTGAACTGCATTTTTTGTCTCTTAATTATTTAGCTGCTTCTGCATCAAAATTGAAAGCAACAGTTTAGTCGTTTATGACTTCGTATCAAATCCTCCACAATTTGGGGGATCTTTTACCATAGTGCTGTAGGGGACGACAGCCGTCATCCTTCCGAAACTACTGAAGTCTTCCTTTAATAGCTTCATACTGAGCGATTAGTGCAGGATGACGTCACAGCACTGTAAGGTCTATGACCGCCATTACCTATCAGGGGCCTTTAATTGTCTGAGACCATGCGCTCTCCATGTACGCGCACGGATACAATTCCATTGTATCAATATCTGGTTTATTTGGCGCACACTAGGCAGGACACAAGTTTTTACTGCATTTCCACCCTTGATACCAAATAAAAGGCATTTTCTGCGCATACTAGATATATATGCCTTGAATTACGCTTAGATGTCGTACGTCCAAATTTCGCATAGGAGAGGCACCGCAGAACGAAGCTCACAAGAAGAACGTTCCCAATTCTTCTAGACTAGAAAACTCGATGTACAGGCTTTACATCACGAATCTCGGCTTGCTTGATAGCCCGATGCCGTGCATCGCTCCATAGGTGACTGTCTCATTATGTATTATATTGGGTATTCCATCATATCGTCGCTTCATCGATGTGAAATCACTCATTACAGAGTAAATAAGAAAATACGTTACGCATATATATATATATATATATATATATATATATATACGGTTTACTCATATCGATTAGTGTTTGTATTAACGTTGCCATCGCTCTTATGAAATAACTGCTTTTTTCTTCTAAGTTGGTGCAAAAATGGAACGAAACTGTATCGGTCCTAACGATGAGCCAAAGATGAAATAAATCGGTTAAGATGTGACCGTCGTATATCGACAGCGCCTGATATTAGACGGTTACAGATGCCTTGTGAGCAATAGTCTCCGGTATAAAACGTGACCACGAACAAAAAAAGTTCCTGTGTGTGCTCTGTGCGCTCGCGCCAGTGATCTGGGTACATGCGAGCGCTGTATAGTCGGCGGACCAGTGCGGCTATTCTCTGCCCCTAAGTAGTAAATGTCGATGTATTTTATACTCGTCCAGGGATTTAACCGTTGTTAAGCCGTTATCGTCCTCGGAGGACAAGCTCGTGTCTCGGTTCAAGGTAACTGAAAGTGCAGAATTGCACGAACTAAAGCGTCGATTCTAAGCCAAATATGTTTGTTCTATTACACTAGTATCTACAAATGCAGATGTCTTATGTAGTCGGACTGTGTAACGTCTTTAAAATAGGTAATTTTTAGGATGCGTTTAAATGTTTTAAATATCATTCACTTGAGAAGCATGATGTATTAAGCGACTAACGCTCGGTTATTAAAACACTGGGGTTTTGTGATGCGTGGAATCTAATCTTGTCCGAGTAGAACACATTTCTATGCTAGAAAAGCCCAGAGAAGTCTGATATAAGAATGGTGTGGCATGGCTAAGGGTAGACACAAGGTTAATGCACATAGTACAGAATAGGTTTGGTTTTACCTAGATGCCCCGCTCCCGATACTTTGAAGAAATGGCCACGGTCATGTCAAGGAGGTCACACAGGTACAAAGGCTTCAGTCGGGCGTATAATCTTATTTTTACGTAGGAATCCTGTGATCCACAGCAAAGGCTGTAATATCTTTTGACTCACTCAAGTCCGGCAAATAACGCTTAGAAAAATTATTATTATGTCTAAAAGGGCATCGGTTTACGTTAGAATATTTGATCATCTCTTTCTCTCCAGACCCCATCCATTTAGGACCAGAGTATCAATTATGCATTAAAAAAAGTTTTGCAAGTGTATGAGTAACAGAAATCCCTCGCATTAAAAGTTAGTAGCGTCAAACATGTTTTTCGTTTAAATTGGTGCCTAGAAAGATCAAATGCATAATATTTATATAACAGTGCATTGCACATACTTAGGTTCTGTTACCAAGTAATATAATAGGTCCCTGTCTTCAATCAGCAATCAGTTCAGGCTTCCGTTGCAAAACGTTTCTCTTGGAGAGAATAGTTTCTTTCCAAAAAAATTACATTGCTTGCAACATGGCTCGTTACGCCTTCCGGCACGTGACTCTGTCGTGAACTGCGACAGGATTGGCTGCCGCAGACAATTGTTTCGCATACCCCGTGCCTCGTTCTTACAAGTAAGCCTGGTTGTTCAGGCAATCAGATGCATTAAGAGAGCCGTTAAAATTACTTTATGAACGTGAAAGCGAGTTTAATGTATCATTTAATTTTATTTTCTATACGTGGTTCAATTGCGTTCGAATAAGTGTTTTAAAATGGTGAGACACGTTTATTGTGGGACTCGTGTAAGTATATTGTGTCGTTTCCACTGATTTTGACAACCTCGCATGGTCTGGATCTACTTTTTTTGGTGAAAGGGAAAAATGCTTTTACGCACACCCAAAGCGGGTAGTGTGGGACTCGATGCCGATGTTGTTGGCATAATACCCACTAAAACTTCTCACCTAAATGGCCTCAGGAAGAGTCGAGGAGCTGGAACCATTCTTTAATACTACTTCAACCCCTACATCAATCTGGTCTGGATCTACTGGGGACGTAACGGTTACCTTTCTGAGATTCGGCCGAATTCTTTACAGTCATTAAAAGTTATTAAAGCTGTATCACTGTATCTCGGCAGTATGAACTAAATTAATATTGGTAAAATAAGCTAAGAACTAAATTAATATTGGTTAATAGGGCTTAAAAATTGCAAATTTGCAGGCCCATTGTAGACAAACTCGCAGGTGCCTATTTATGCGATCAGTAATAGTTCATAGTCTTTAACGGTCGTATACTAGTACTCGCGTTCTACCAGATAAGATGTTATCCTAACATCACATTCGCTCCGATGTCGACCCACATCACGGCGGTATCACTATACAAGGTAGCATCACATCAATCCGAAAAGTAATCGATTCGTTTTCGAGCATGCGCCGTGTCTTTTAAACGTCAGGGTGACCAAATGATTTTCCAGGCTCACTTCTATTGCAGCATGTAAGATCGTCCGCTTTGAGCACAGACTAAAATGCGTACGGAATCGAGAGAGTGCGCAAATAAACTAAACAAATCAGATATCAGGAGTCACTGATTCTCACTTGGTTTAGGTGGGTTCGGCGTAGCCGAGGTCATAGGCCAGCCTAGCAGAAGGACAGGTTGTAAAAGTAGACGGGGTTTACTGCGGTCTATCTGCAACCAAGCCTGCAACCAAGGGAGTGCTTGATAGCATCGAGGTCTGCACCGTAGCACGCTCATTAATTAGATGACAATTAACGCATCCGTATATCTCTCTCGGCATCTCGCAATCAACGCAACGATTCGTGCGCCAATCGTTAAGCCTCATTGACCTTCGGCACTTGTGACACTTGCTCTTTCACTCCACTTTCGTGCCTAGGTACCTCTGGCGGTGTCGGAGGACGCCGGTGAGGACGGTGTGACGGACACTGGTGGCGACCTGACCGCAGCGGATGAGCGCTGCTACCTTCTCCAGACGATTCTTGGGCTTGCGCACACTTTCGGTACGTGTCTGTTCGGAATGCTCATCGTTGGCAACTCGGACGACTGCTACGTCGGGCGGAGATATCTCTCTCAGGTACAGAAACGGCAGCAGCCATCGGCCGCAACAGCCACACCAAACGCAACTGCTCTTACCCCCATAATTATAGTGTTCCTACCACTGCTCTTACCCCCATAATATGAATGTTCTTACCTCTGCTCTTATCCTCATAATATTCATATTAGCTCCTATTAGACTGCTCTCGCTCTCTGTCTTTATTTCTCTAGTTAGAAGCCGTTATACCCCTACTCCTTACCCCTGCTCTTACCCCCACAATATGAATGTTCTTACCCCCTGCTCTTATCTCCATAATATTAATATTAGCTCAGAATAGACTGCTCTCTCTCTGTCTCCATTTCTCTCGTTAGAGGCTGTTATACGCCAATTACCTGTCATCTCGACCGTTCTACCTATTAGTGCAGTTATCGCCGCTTTCAACGTTTCTGATTTCAAGATTTCCGACAAATCTTAGGCGTGGCATATGCAAAGACTAAATGTACTCCCCCCCCTCTACCCTCGCCCCGGGGGTTGTTCTGTACGAAGCCGATAGTTCGCAAAGTGTAACATGCTTCCTTCTGCTAAACAAAAAAACCACATGAACTAGATCCGTGGCGAGAAAAGTACAAATTAACGCTTTCATGCACATTCGTGGCTTGTACACTACGCTGTTGCTCGTCACAACGCTCAAAGCTCTCTGCACAAGCAGTATATGTTAAACATTTGCCCAAATACGTCCAGCACAAGTGCTGTAAACGATCTCTGGATCCAGAGTGTGTAAGAAAAACTTAATGAATTGTCCAGCCCAAATATAAAACACCAAGTATAATTAGGTGTCCACTAACCTTACGTAGGTCATTTTACCATTTTATATTTTCCTGTCGTCTTACTTCTATTGCTTGTGTCGTAATATTGTTTTCTCTTTTTCTATGCAAGGTGCTCTATCCATCGCGTTTGCGGGGAGATCCGACGCTTTATTGGCCTTGTTTTGGTACAGTAGTGCAAACTCAAGGTCGTTTTGCGCCGTAACGATTGAATATTGTTTGCTACGATCACATTCAAGACCTCAAGGAGTTGTTCAAATGGAATTGACGCACTCTGTATCCTTTTAGCAAATTAATGGCGTTTAACGCAGGCGGTGGTACGAGCCTGTTGCGCGTATAAGGGTGGAGGACTTGCGGTTTCTGCGTGTGTGTCCCGTACGGACCGTTCGTGTGCAAACAATCTCACATATATGTGCAAGAACAGATGACGCAAATTTAAATTGGCAAGGAACGGAAAGAAACTGAATAACGACTCGCCCTGGCTTTTAGCTAAGACAGCTACTGCGACAACGTCGCCCGTGGTGACGATGATACTGTTGACACTATAGAGATAGTTGTCGTTCGTTTTGGTTGCTGTTTCTGCATGTGTACTTCAGGTGGGTCTACTAGGGTTAAGCTTCTCCTGCGCTTCGCCTCTGGCTCTTGGGGGATTTCGAGGCTTCGCCCTGCTCGCCGTCCTGAGCGGCGCCTTATCGGGCGGTCTCGGCTACTCGCTCAAGCTGTTAGTGTTTGAACGCCTGCGGGCAAGGCACTTCTCGAGAGCATGGGGATTCGTGCACTGGTCGATGAGTCTCCCGATCGTGCTCATTCTGCCCATCACCCGTAAGTACAGCACATCCAGCCTCCTTGTTCCTCTCCTGGCTGCTGCAAGAGGGAGGTCAAGAGCAACATATCAGCATCAACACACAGAAACAACAACACCACCAACAACAGCAACAACGACAATCACGACAACAACTACAACATCAACGACATGACACCTCAAACGCACTAGTAATCTTCACACCGATACTGGGTACACATGTAATTGAGAGAAGACAATTTAACTGGCAGTGTAAGACTGCTTCGGAACAGGTGAGCATCGGCCGTGGCTACCAACCTACCTACGGCATGTCTAGAGAAGGGATGCATGTTAAACTGAAACGACTGAATGTGGAAATAACTGGTGCGGCCGATAAGATAGGCAAGGGGACGACTAGGCAGACGGCTGTTTCCGTTAAAAAAAACAAAATACTGCGACAGCTGCGACAAAGGATACAAGTTATAGCATTTAGGTTTGCAAGGCGATGCAACCTCGAAGCTTCTTTGATGAGCTCCGCAATTGGATGCAGCGACGCTCCAGTATGTAGATCGCGAACGGAGTAAGAAAGTAGGTCATAGTTATGACTATTTGATCCAACACCAGTATTAAGTCTATTCGACCTTCTGTCAACGCTTCCTTTTTCAATCATTGCTTCGATGAATTTTTGACACAGCACTAGTAATCCAGATACTACCGCATTCAGCGTGTGAAACCAGCTTATTTGAAGCGGGTACTAGGTTTACATACGTCAGCATACAACCGCCTAACGTATTTGCTGTGCGATGCTCCACTATTCGTGGAACAGGTCAAAAAACAGTTTGCGCTTCCAGACACCCCTGCATACAGCGAGTTCATACGGCGATATGAAGAGAAAATGGCAGAGATCGATCCACATTTTTATATGACATATGCAATGGTTAGGTCAGAATGGAAGGGCACGAGCAGGACAAACAGGCACATGACCACCCGCTTTGCTGTGCACGGTTTTCATCACCTTCTATGTCAGAAAGACGCTTGCCATGAACCCTGTGACACATGTGTTTGTAAATATTGTTATGGTATATGCGTAAGATATCATGGCAGTGAGTGTAATGCAATCCCCTCTCTAACAAAGCTGGCACTGAACGATTTTTAATATTAATATCATTACGAGACTGTAGTGATATCGATCGTACTATTGTATATTTTACCCAATCTGGTGTGTAAATAAATCATGTGTACCGCATTCAGCACCAAGCCTTCGGGGTTTGTCGGACCTAACGTTCGTTCGACGTTTCGGAGTATTTGACCTTGCCAGCAGGTCCGACCCCCGGCCCGACCGTGCAATACCATGGGGCCCGTACACAAAGTTGCTGCTGTTCTAAAAACGTTGATCAGTTTTACCCCCCCCGGTCAACCTCATCTTGCAGAGCATCTCTCAATGCATTTTCTATTACATAGGCGATCAACTGCCGGCCCTCATCTGTTGAGGTCGCTGCAGTTGTGGTTGTTTGTGGTAGTGGTGATGGTGGTTGTCTTCAAGTACTTCAAGGAAGGAGGGGCCTTTGTTGAATAACCCCGCCTGCGCCCATTAGCTTGCATAGGACGTGTATGAAGTGTGCCCATTACTTTTTGCGTTTCTTATTGGGGTTAATCGAGTTGCCTCGTCGAGGGTCAGCAATGCCAGCTGGCCAGCTCATTGTCTTGTCATCAACCATGCAGGCGGGTGGGTGCCGCTTTCCTGATGTCTCACCTATTGTTTGTTTCAAAGCAATCTCTGTTTATTTACTACAGGGCGATGTCGGCCATCCCTAGCTAAATGGTGCGTTTAGCCTTAAAAAGAGTTACGCTGTATTTATGACACAAGATAACCTAAACGCGCCTTTATTATCGTGCGATGTATAATGTGATATTAACGGTGATAGAACAGGTTCCTAATTCACATGCATATTTATATATGCATGTGCACAAGTAGTTAACGATGCCACTCTATTGATTCTTTAGTTTGCACTCATTTTAGCAATCAGGTAGAGCCTACCACATGACCCAAGAAAAGGTACAATTGTGGCGTTTGCACCGGTCAAGCTTGAGGTATAAGACATTGTACAGTACCACACACACAAACTGTACTAGTAACGTTTTCGGGCCATCAGCCAAGATATAACGTCCACGGGATTGCTTTTTGCATTGCGATTGCGAGGCGCAGACGAGTGCACCACGCCACCGGGTTCGACACACAAACTGTACCGGCACAACAAATATACACATTATTAGCACCGAGGTTTCAGATCTAAAAAACTACGTAGGCAAATAGAAGGCTGTATGAACGAAGTGGTCGAAATAAAAGTCACGTGCATATGTACAGAAATAGAAATGCTGATGAAGAAATATGTGCGAGAGGATATTATATAGCAGCCGTCGGAAAACGAGTGCAGATTTAAAGCCTATGTATTTCGATATGCGGAAAGCCTCGCCCCACCCGATGTTATAAGGCTACACAGTGGGTACAAGCGTACCAATATGACACTCTTCTGGACCCGTATTTGCGGGCTATGTGCTGAACAGTTTTGCTAAGGACCAGAAACCCAGACTTCATCCTCCCAGAGGCAGAGAAAGAAACAAAATTCTTTCTGAATCAACCAGAACAATTTTCTTTCTGAGTCTCGAATAAAGAAAGTTAGATATACCCGTAAGTCTTGCCTGTCCCTGAAGTGAAAGACTGATTGTAACATCATCATCATCATAAATAAATAACAATATATGCAACGTATTGAAATTGTGACTGGTTGCGGTTATTTAGTACATGGTTGAGTAGGGCGCACTGGCTTTATTTAATTGTGTAAACTTTGATTTATTTAATGGCAGAGTACCTTTCCGGATCGTCACCAGCTTCTTCGGCTACCCTTGGAGGTACCTCAGAAGCGACTGGTGCAGGACCTGGGGCATCGCGACTTGGTCCTGGTCTTGGCTCATGGTCAGGCGATCTACGAATACCGTTCTATGTTTCGTCGGGTTGTGCCCTGTTCGCCAGCGTACTCTTATTTGCACTTCCTGTTTCACACCGAGCGGCCTGCCGGATTCTTTACGCTGATCCCTTTCAAAGGTAATAAAATAAGTAGCCTCACTTATACATATGCATATGCTTAGTCTATCCTGTGCTTGTGCATATAAAAATACTTATTTTATCATTTGCTTGTGCATATATGCTATTGCATATACATATACGTATTCTAACCTGCGTGTTTAAGTCTTAGCGCTTTGACAATTACACTCTAGATGCTCGAGACAGGGTAAGATACGTCTGCGAAGCGATAGCGTTTAAAGGCTCCTGTCGTCATCGCATTCTCGCTAGTAGACTTACATCGGCTCTTTCCCGCAGATTCACCCCTCTCCAAACCTATCAACATATCGTTTGCGATCTAACATGACTTCACTGTCTCAACATTAGCATATTTCTTCCGAAATCTAAGGTTCAAGCAAGTATGTAACTGCAGGTCCTTGGTTACCTGGAGTATTTTTGCAATGGTCACTGTGCCTCGCTGAGTATGGGGTGCGTCTTTACTTTTGTAACAGATTTCACTATGAAAAGTGGCAAGTGACTGTTTTGATTAACACAGCGCCTTATTTTTATTTTTAGCTTCAGCAGATTCTGCAAGTTCTCCTGACTTAACTAAGGTTGCAATCTTAACGAGACAATATTATTATTATTATTTTTAGACATTAGAACCACTTGTGGGACTTAATACTCTATCGAGGTCAGGTGTGTTTAGAATCACAATGTCTAATCGCCGCGAGTTTGATTTCTCATCATTTATTAAAATCACCTTTGTTGGGTACATAGTCAGTGGTCAAATGAAGTTTGATCTTTAACCTGCAAACACATTCTAGCCTTGCCAGACATACGAGACTAGTTTAGTGTGTCAGCAGTATTTCTCTCTCCCTTTAAATGTCCTACTAATCCCATGCCTTTTGTGTAGGCATACAAAATGCAATCCGTATGTCTCGAGTCTACAATAGATGAAGACAATTGATAATGCGCTGGTTTATATGGTTTTAATTAGGCCTCCGTCACTTTTAGAGATAGCTCTGGGAAGAAAAGTGGTAGATGTATGCCCTTGAGTTCCCTAAACACGATTTTTATTCTTTCTTGTAATGAATCTAGAGATTCTAGCTCGTTCCGGCTTAGAATCGAAAAATTGACAACCGGCACAATGACAACTTTCCTTCTGCCAACTGCTGGGCAAATAATAATGATAATAAATAATATTTATTAAGTTTTTCCAAGAGTTTTTATCCCTTTTTAAAAGCTCCCGCCCGTTTCAGTAATTTTGCGCAATTCCGTTTACCACTTCTCGAAAACAATTTTGAGCGTGTCTTTATGTTATGTTTCGAAAGATTTTCTTTGAATTTCTTTCTCCGTGGGAAGAGGAAAAGGTCGCACAAAGCCAGGTCCGGCGAATAGGGAGGCTGCGGAAATATAGAAATAAAATCTTTCATCAAATAATGCGATTTCAATAACAATGTCTGCGCCGGCGCGTTGTTGTGATGGATCTCAAAAGTTGTTTGTTCAGAGTTCGGACCCTTTGTGTTAGACGCTCCTGGCAATGTTCTTAAAATTTTGCAGCAATATTTTAATATTTATCGTAGAACCAGGTGGTAAAAATTCGTGTAAAACGATTCTCTTTTAATGAAGAGACAGTCAAAGTAACCTTAATGTTGGATCCGTCTGACTCTCGATGTCATAACCATATGCCCATGAAGCAATATATGGTTTTCTGCTACAGCCTAGAGGTGCAATGGGGACATTTCCCGAAAGGCACTCATTTAATGCAAATCAACATTTTTAGAACGAACGTTGCTGCCAGTCGTCGGACGCATAAAATATCGGTCAAGAGCGTTACAATCGATCCATAAGATGTCTCTTATTCCTCAGCTATCTCCTTGAAGGTAATTCAGCGATTATTGAGTACAATATCACAAACTTTTTCAATGTGTTGCCTCTGTTATTGACGTTGAGGGCCTTCCCGAACTGGAAAGAGACACTCTTTGATCACCTTAAGCAGTTCGTAACATTTCCACCACTTCAAGGCCTATGATTTTTTAACGCAGAACTTGATGCAGAGTTGTCGGCCCTATAAAAATCGCCAAATCTTGTTTTCTTTGAACCAAGCGGAAACATTAAACGCCACCACCAATTGGCGCAAAATTTGGCCTCTGTGTAGCTGATGGATACTTCCAACCAGAATAAGGGATCGGTGAAGAGGGCGTTTTCAAATCGTTCCGCCGCTGACCTGTGTTTGCTTTGGTTTTTCACTCGAATGCCTACGTTACGGATTTAGTTTTTAAAATGAAACGGCTCTTGTTGTACGACTGTCACGTTGTTGGTGTGATGCTTGCATTACACTGTTTCGTTTGATTTGTAACGGGAGAGTCGCTTGGCGACACTCCGATCGTTTTTGTTGTTGTTGTTGTAGTTGTTGTTGTTGTAGTTATAGTTTTAGTTGTTGTTGTTATTGTTGTTGTTGTTGTCATCGTTGTTGTTGTTGCTATTGTTGTTGACCTGTTCCTGTCCGCGTGTTGTTGTTGTTGTTTTAGGAACGGCAGCCTTTCAAGCAGCTGGCACACTTGCAGCCATTCCGCTAGCAGTAGTAGCTTCGCAATAACGGCACGCCTGCTGGCATCATGGTCGCATCGGCATCGTCGTCACGGAGAAACAACACAGCGGCGGCGACGTCGTCTTCAGTGTTGCCTGGCGGGCCCGGGGGCCCACTCCAATGCTGTTTAGCAGCGGCTACAGCAGCCGGAACGACGGCGTGTTCCATTGGGCCGTGCGGCGACGGCTTCATCGGGGGTATCGGTGGCGGCGGCGGTGGCGGTCATAGAGGGTCGCTGTTCGGCAACAGCGGGGGTTGTCTGGCCAGCGGAGGTTGTCTCTCCGGGCTGGTCTCGTTAAACGGTGGCGCGGGTGGAGGAGGCGGCGGTAGCAGCTTTCGTTGGAAGGAGCTTCGACCCCACTCGACGACGACAACAACAAGATACCCGCCCGACGACAGTCGAGGTTAGTACTTGTTACGCACACTACTGCGACACTGTAAAACGCTCGTTGTTTGGAGAGAGAAAGAAAGTTGTTTCAGTGGGTATGCGTGCGCGTTCTGTGCACAGGTGTACCTAGAAGACACACACAGGCACCTAGAAGCTCGCACATAGAAGCTCTTGGATACATCCATACGTACAACAATACACCATCCATCGTGTGTATCGTCCTCTGATAGCCGGAGAGTTAGATCGTTTTCTATGTCGCCTATGTACTTTTGCTAGATATACATTTTAAACATTTTCTAACGTTGCGTGTAAGTGCCATGGTCTTCGACACATAAATCTTTTTGCATTGTACTTGTATACGCAGTGCCTAGGTGAATATAGTACTTCAGTGCCATATATATGTATATATATATATATACAAATGCCCGCATTTTATGTACAGCATGTTCATTCACAGTACAGTCATTTGTAGGTTGTTGGTATCATTCGTCTGACAAATGAACGTATTTGCTATATATATATACACCGGGAGTCCGGATGAGCTCTTCTAAAACACTGGGGTATGTTCAAGCTCGGTGAGAAAATGATTTTTGCCAATGGTAATGGCGAGCGAAAATATTTTGTATGGAAGGGGGATGAACATTTTTCTGATCTGTGATGTTAGGTAAGCTGTTCAACATAAGTTTATAAAAGGCACAGTTATGAGACAACGCATTACCCAATTGAAAAGCCAAGCGTATCGGCACATACCGGAGATACTTGGCACATTCCGTCCACGGAAATATGGTTTGTCCTCGCCAGAGCAGGAACTCTATACAGTAATATAATGTTGCGAACTTTTCTCAATATCACATTAGTTCTTGATCTAGCTAAAGCAAGGTATAACTCAGACAATGTAGAATTTTTTCCCGAATTTGCCAGTATGTTCGGTCTTTGATGGGATTAATGCGTTCTCTTCCAACCGTGCACTTATAGACTTATGCCGGACAGCCTATTTAAAATCACAGCTTAGAAAAATGCAATGAAAAATAATCTCACTCCTATACGAAACATTTCCGCTTCCCTTTCCATTGGCAAACATAATCTTCTCATTGAGCTTAGCCATACCTAAGAGTTTTGGGCTATATTATTTGGACACACAATATATATATATATATATATATATATATATAGATATATATATATATATTCAGCAGCCTCGTCAGTTGCATTTCTTATTAACTCCATATTTGTAGATATATTATATTACTTTCTTTCGGGTTATCCTCTACGTTAATGTCTTTACTGCCCTCGTTTTCTTTCTATGATCGCGTACCCTATCTACATATTTAAAGATAGATATCATCCTATTTTGTTATTGCATATTTTTGGTAAACAATTCTCAACAATAATTATATTCTATAACTAGACTAAAATAGGAGTCGATCTTTTAATTGTCCTTCCTATGTGACTCCCACGACTGCCACGGCCGTGTGCTTTCCTAACGGTCTGCGCTCAATATTTCCTCCACTCTGATCTCTTTCGGGAGTCGACTTCGAGTACACGTCGTAGTATCCGCAGTCTATCTGTACAGAGAATGAGACATCGCGAATGCAAACACTACGTGTTTCGTCATCGAGTATCGTATTTAGATCTCTTCTAGCATTGGCATCACTGTTGACGTTCAAAAAGTGTCGACGTAACTCGGTGCGCTATTCGAGCGGGCTCAGCCGGTCCACCGTGCACAAGTGTCTTTCTCAAGTTGCCTGGTTGATGTCTAAGGTTGCGCGCGCGATTGTGTTTCGTGTGTGACATGACATTTCGTCAGTAGACGTCCGTCTCACTAAGTCCCCTAGCGTATAGTAAAACGATGTAATAGATACGTTCAATGCTAAGCGAGCGGTATTGCGGAAGTGGCGTCCTGCGCCATGTAGGTTGAGATTCAATTGAAAACTCAGTCTTCGAAGAGAAATTTGAGCATATAGCAAGATAGCAAATTTGGCTCGTCAATTTACCGTGTCAGAAATAGGCACGTACCTTGGCAATCACTACACTAGAACTAAGGGTTCGTAAAACAGTCAACGTGGTTGTTTTGCCTAAGACACTGGTTCGCAGTGTTGCTGGGAATTGTGTGCTGCTATTTATTCGGATCCCTATCGAAGACACTTTGCCACAACTTCGTTCAGTATTGCACGGCGCAAACACTGTCAATGCCACGCATGAAAATGATAGTCTGCAAGATAGTGATTGCGCCTGTTATTAATGTTTCGAACGCCTGCCTGTCGATGTTGTGTAACCGCAGTCGAGGAGTGCGTATCTTGCCGCGCGCGGCTGGATCGTCTCCAGCGCACGGTATCCTGGGCAACCTCCGTCGATTTGCTTAACGCACAGGTGAGCAACTTCGAAGATAACGACGATTTCAATGAGATCGGCAAGAGACCTGAGCTGCTCACCTGCATCTCGGAGGAGGGCCTCGTCGAGATGGTAAGTACAAGCAGAGTGAAAGTGGACTTCGTTAAATTAGTGTTAGTTAAACAACAACAACAACTAAAACTTTTTTCAAACTAAATGGACATCATATCCATCATCGCCCAGTTTATTTGAATGCGGTTGAATGCGCCTCAGGTAGAACAATGTATACATACACAAAACATATGGTTTATATATGGATGACGAGTAGTTTTATTAGAATCATTATACACACGACTGACCTTGTCTATTATGGTTCTGCCATTGACATCATGTTATGACTGATTGATTTATTATTCGCTTGGTATGCATACCAAAATACACATGTCACCCTTTTATATCAGGGGCGTTTAGAGCGGCAGCCTATATGTTAACTACGCATTCATATAATCTATATATACTTCAATACCTACTGAGTAATTGCTTTCCATTGGAACAACGTCTTCTTTGTTATATCAACCAAGTCCTTCCTAACATTTGGTCCTAATGCTAGCGCCTCCAACAGCTCTATATATCTGCTCCCCCCCAAAGCTGTACATTCTCTAGCAATATGCTCGATTGGCTCATTCCGTAGCCCACATGTTCGACATTCTGTATTTTGCCCCTCCCTATATTTAGCTCTTTGTATCATTGGTTTCAACATCCCTGCCCTGACAGCTGTCAATAGCCCACTCGTTTTTAAATTATCGTATATCCATTCTACTCCGCCCTTTCCCCGCTTTTCTTTTCATATACATATACTTGCCAAACTCGAACTTGTTGTTGTTGTTGTTTTGTTGTTGTTATCGAGTTTCTGCTACTGCTGATGGTGGTGGTGGTGTTTCTGCTGTGTTTGGGTCGACCGTTGTCTCTCAGGTGGATCCAACGCTACTTCTATTATCTGAATGCTGTGAGTGCGAGATCGCAGAAGATCCCAGCGAGTCACCTCAATCTCCGACGCGAGCAGCGGGAATAGTAGCCGGTGGGACCGGCACGACTTCGGGAACAGCGGATATGGCAGCGGCGGCAACGACAACAACGACAACTGCCGTGGTAGCAGCGGCAGCAGGAGCGATACCATCGACTTCATTGTCACTGATGGGAAGTGGCTACGGTGAAGGCAGCAGCAGCAGCAAACAACGCTTACCATCGGGCACGTTTGGTCATCTGCACACGTGGCAACCCGCAATGACCCCGATCGAAGAGGTCACTTCAACTGTCTAGTTAGTTCTCTAGTTCTCAAGTCTACTAAACGTCGGCCAAATACCACCTAATCGATCTTCCACCGCCACCATCAAATAGATACCCGACGACGACGACGATGACGACGACAACAATGATGATGACGACAACGACGACGCTAGCGTCAACGCGCCTGTACTATGAACGCAGTGCCACATGGCGGCGTGACATTGTGCACGCGGCACCGCACCGACCGCGAAGAGCCAGCCATCTCGTTATGATGATGCGCCACTTGCCGCGTCTGGGACGTGGGCGCAACACGCACACACGCCGAGGTATCGGCGGCGAAGTCGTCGGCTTAATTTTTCCGTCGAAACGCCATATCGATGCCGTCGGATGGCCATCCGCCGACACGAAGCTTGTCGCGGGCGGATGCCAAATCATCATCGTGATGGTCGGTGCATGTCGCTCTGCTCTGCCTTCGATCCAGTCCAGGTTGCTCACTTTCTCGGCAAACTGGATAGCCGGTTTCTTCTTCATTTGGATGGCCGATGATACGGATCTGTTCCTGGTCGGCGGAAACACTAGACTCACACTAGCAACAGATCTTTGAACTGCAACGGGATGATACCGCTGATTCGGTTGGTTGGTCGGTCGGTCGGCATCGCACAACACACTTTTTTCTGCCAAGCTTTTGCCAGCTGCTATTAGTAGAAGAGTATTGTCCAGTGTCGCAGACAGCATTGTGTACACTAGTCAATATTATATGTATATATATTAATATATATATATATATATATATATATATATATATATATATATTATATATATATATATATAATATATATATATATATATATATATATATATATATATATATATATATATATATTTATATATATATATATATAATATATATATATATATATATACACACATAATTCGATTTAACTCGTTGATGCCAAAACACTGTATTCACTATTGAATTATGTACATAATGGGAAATAAAGCTGTCCCTAATAGGCATATGTATAAATATCATATGTTCAAGTGCGGATCGAAAAGTTAATAATAATTTATAAAACATAATATTAATTTAGTAATTTTAGGTGTTTTTATTTCGTTTACAATATCTCCTCCGCTGCAATGCACATATGTCATCTTCTTTCTCACTATTCGAAACATTTTTAGGAAGGGGGGGTTCAGAATTGAGTAGAGTTGCATTGAGGAGATATAGAAATTAACAGTTTCATCAAAAAGTCCGAGATCAGTAACGCAGTGTGGGCTGGCTCGTTGTCGTGGAGGTGGATCCAAAATGCGTTTGTGTATATATATGGAGAGAGAAAGTTTGTTACCGGTTAGACGGTGTGTAGTTCGCTGCAAGCTTCACGAATGTACAATAGGCTGGAGTTGCTGTATGGATGTGCCCGCGTGTATGCAATATAGATTGAGTGTGTGAAAGTGTACTCGTTTACATTCACACGATACCCATTAATCGACTGTATTAAATGTCGGTGCAGGGGCTCGAAAATTTGGAGCGGGCCAACCGAACAATAGCGTCACAAATAGTAATGATAGCAACAAGACTCTCGTAGCTTCACTAGTACGGAGTGTACGGAATCGACAGAAAGTATGCAATAACCACCCGCTCACTTTGTAGCTGTAGTGATGAGTCTTAACAAGGAACGCATAGCATGCTGAGTATATATATATATATATATATATATATATTAAAATTCGTCTATGTGCTCTGGACCTCGACGAATGAATCCATAATTGAGCCTGTAGTCATAACGAGTTTTTACAATGCGCGCATAATTGTAGGTGGATGTTGTATATATATATATATATATATATATCATTCAATAAGTTCAATTACTACTGGTGTTAGATGTGCATCCTAGGGCGACCAACTGTGCACGCTAGGTGACTGATACTGCCGCGTTGGCGTTGACTTGTCGTCTTGCATAACAACTGTAGATCGTTGAGAAGGATACCATTTTTTCGGTATTAATTTAAGCAAAGAATGCGACGATAGCAGACACCAAGCGCTGGGTCGTTGTCCACATACGCCAATACGATACATTAAGTCGGTGCCTGTGAGGGCCTTACTTCAAAGAAACACAACACGACTTTTGCTCTGAGCGCGCTTGAGAACTATTGAGAGAATAGACATCCTCATTTTTTTATTCCTCGTATGACTACTACTACTACTACTACTACAACAACAACGATAATACTACAAAAAACAATCACAGCCACAACTGCGGCACCAGCAGCAACGGCCATAGCAAAAGTCAAAACACACATCAGCAACATGAAAAGCAACAGCGGCAGTGAATGTCTTGTTTGCTTTAAAGGCGGGCCGGGATTCGTCGCTAATTTAATAAACTGGCTAGTTAAAGAGTTAAGGAGCGAACTAGCGACTGAAGACAACGATTCGCAAACAGACTAAAGCCAAACTAAATTAAGCAGTACGCAGGTGACGACACAACCTAGCGTCGAAACAGATCTGCCGGCACATGAGCACCGCGTACAGAGTTTGCTCTCGGATTTATTGGCCTTGCTGAGAACCTGGCTTAGTTGTTGCGTCATGTTTGGTGGCATGGTGGGTGCATTCGCGTGCGTCCTGCGACCGAAGGACCGACACACGGATTCGATCCCTACCTTTACAGATTTGTGTTTATCGATTTCGTTCTATCAAAAGAGCATTGCGAGGGTCAGCCACACAAGTTTTGGCCTAGTTGTTGTTGTTGTTGTTGTTGTCGTTGTCGCTGTTGTTCTTGCTGCGGCTGATGGCTGATTATGAATTATTCCTGCCCAAAGAATCTAGTCGTTCCAGGCAACTGGGTAGAGTGGGTGAGAGACGGCTCAATAATGTCCGACTTAAGCGGCTAGGTCGTCAGTACCAGTTCCGTACTGTTGTTTTTGTTTTCGGCACTGTCTAATTATGATTATTACAGGGCTAAAGCTCAGTAATTTTTTTACTGAAACAAAGCAAAGAAGGAGTGACAACAAGTGTTTGAATGTACATTTATGAGTGTATGTATGTGTGTTTATTGCAGGTTTTCTCGTTATAATTGTGAAACCACAGCCGACTTTTGAGAAAACGCTACTTTGGATTTTGCAGCAGAAACAGCGCTAAGTTACAGAAAGTAAAAAGTAGTAGGAGGAAAGTGCACATTAGAATTAATCTAGTTGCCCTATTGTAAGAGCCTGAAGAGTTCTGCCACGCACACGCGGTGAAGAAGCATGTAATTTACCACTATAAAAAACCACTAGAGAACAAGAAACGATAGTGGTAACACGAACAACAAGTCTCCTACATGCATTCGCATAGGACATGAAAACGGAATGAGATTTTGAGTTCATAGAGTACTAGTATGCTGCGACTGCATTGTATATACATCTCTATAGACGTTTGGACGTTGATCACGTCTGTTTGGATAAATATGTGTTACGGTCAATTCATACCGCTGCCACGTTCCCCGTATATATCGACACGTCAATCGGTAAGGTGGTTAAAGTTCAAACGTAACTTTCTGTGTTTCGTTTCGAGAACCAACGCAGTGAACACGTGAAAATGTTGTCGACAGCCTTACGCTAGAGAGATAATGCTGCACACGTCAAGTGTCTCGTCTTCTGTGTTAGCTTGCACATCGCCCCTGTTCGCCAGCCACGACGTAACCTGCGTGACTGAGGTGTCACAAGTTGGTATCGCCAGATTAGGAGCTTGGCTGAGCTAATAATGTTTGGCCCGCTTTCCCCGTAATAGTTTGCGTTTCCCATTTTTTGCCATTGCTGCTTACTTATTTGACATGTGAGTCGGTATGCGCGTCTGTAAACATTTGCTTTCGGTGTGTATGCATATGTCTCGGTGTGCTTGTGCGTGAGATTTGAGAGTGTCGAAAAATGCTTGTGTGCAATTGGGCTTTGGAGTAGCTGTGAAAAACGTGGACTGACCGAATGGTTCAGAGGCCTCTGGACGTGTCGTCAGTCACGCTGGTAGACATGAGTGTGATGTGTGAAATGTGATATTTATTATTGTTCACAATATTAATACTATTCGCGACGAGGCCACTTGCCCCCGCTAGACAACGAAACCGAGACAGACCGACTGTACATTCGAACGAATTGTTTGTACATATGTTTTGAGACAGATGTCTAGAGATGATGGCATGCAAGCGTTGTCCATTCATATACGACTTGCCGATACGAGGTTTAATTAAGTCAATAAAAATCACTATGTTTAGTAACAAAACTTTGCAGCGCTTTTTTTAGTTATATATATATATATATATATATATATATATATATATATATAAATATATATATATGCAGCTCGCATATAGAATAGGCTTCACGCAAAGGAAAACGCAAAAACTAAATTGATTTGATTTTAAAAAAAAAAAATATATATATATATATATTACTTTTTATATCAAGTGTTAGACATTAGAATTAAGCGAAGGCTATTGTATCTCACTAGCCTACACATAATAAGGGCAATAGCGAAGACTGCGGTTGTTTACAAAATAGGCACTCTCACCAGTGGCGTTACCTGACTGCATTTACATACGTCATCAAACATAACAGCCGTAACGTAGGGCATTCATCGGATCGTTTGTCTGCACAAGGTTTGAAATATATAAATGTACCGGCCAAACAACTTAGCTGCATGTTATTTATATATAATATGGCAACAAATAAAATAAGTCTTTATCGTTGTTTTGCTGCTCCTAGGGTTTTCCCCACAACGTTTCCGTTAGTCCGAATAGGCGAGAGCAATACCAAGTTTACCCGGCCTGAGTTAGTGCGTCGAGACCCCGAGGACTCGGCTGCTCCCCCTGGACACCTCGTCTCGACCATTGTATCGTTCGAACTTCTCCCGGCTTTTTCCAGGGTCCCCTTGAGTATAAGCCAGTTCGTTGCCTGTTTCCAGGCCTCCGCCGACGTCATCATGTGATCGACGACCTCTCTGATCGTAGAGAGGCCCTCCACGGCGGTGGAACCTGCGTCCCGTGTTGCCCTGAGAGCCTCTCAGTGCAAACGGTGTGCTCCACGTCGTTGGGCTCACCAGAACCGCAAATCATACCGATATTACTGTTTGCCTTTTTAATCCTCATCATGCAGCTTTGGAACTGACCGTGTCCGGTCAGCACTTGCCACGTACAGTAGGACAGCTCGCCATGTTGGCACTCCCACCACACTCCGAGGTCTGGTATCAGGCACTTGGTCCAGCTCCTCTTAGTTACCCCGGGTCTTACCTCCGCCCACTCCTTCTGCCAGTCTCAATGGTGGCACTCCTGGTCATAGTCAGATCCAACTTTTCGTCGAGGAAGCGCTTGCTCTCCCCGCGAGCAGGTTTCATGGTAGCATCTTGCTAGGACCAGGAGGGCTTTGGTCGAAACAGTCCAGCATGCGCGGCTTACCCTGGTCGCCAGCATCCGTTGGGCTGACATTAGTGTTCCCCTATTTTATGCCGTACACACCGCCATGTTCACCCAGACCGGGGCCGCGTACAGCGCCGTTGATTCCGCCACTGTCGCTAATAATCCTTTTGGTTTCTGACTATCCGCAGACCCTCGGCAGAATACGCACTAGGTTCAGAGAGACCCTTTTGACTTTATCAGTCACATATTTCACATGCGCCAATTTCAAAAGTTTTGTATCGATGATGACCCCGAGTTATTTCGCCTTCTTTCTGATTTTTTTCGGGTAGCCCGCCATCACGAGTCTTACCCCTTGTGTCCTCTTTTAACCTGTTAGGTAGATTACCTCTGTCGTGTTGGATGCGAGCTTGAGATGGCGCTCCATCCACTCGTTGACACGGGCCAAGGCTTAATTGGCGGCTCTCTCTAACTCGGTCCTAGCCGTAACATTGAGTTTGAGATCGTCGGCGTACGCCAGCGTCTCCACCCCACTCGAATTTATCTTGAGCACCCTGTCGTAAGCCAGATTCCAGAGCACGGGCCCCAAAATTAAACCCTGTGGAACTCCAGCTGTAACCTCGTACTCCGGCTTCCCTGCAACCAAACCTCGGTCACCCAGGTAGGATAAAATCATCCGATGGAGGTAAGCACGAGAATGAGGATCACAAAACCCCTTGTTCTGAAGGTCATCGCGGTCTCCTCACTCACCCCCCGGGAGCCGACTGGGCCGGGAGCCCCCCTCGGGCCCTTTTGACCTCTTCCAGCGTGACATTCAGGATGTCATCGGGGTCTACGTTGAAGTCTTCCCTTTGAAGCGCATCTGGGGGCCAGTAGAGTCCCGTAAGTGCTTCAAAGTCCTTGAATGTCCTTACGAATATGATTGTGGAGATATTGCGAGCAAATGTCTTATTAATCATACTTTAAGATGGTTAAGGAGCAAAATTGGCCAGATTGGCAGGAAAGAAAATCAGTGTTTATGAGACCCTTTATGTACAAGTCCCTGAAGGGGGTTCGAATGAACCTCTGGTCTGTAATGTGTAGCCGTTCAAAGTGAACCTTCAGCCGTTTGGTATTTAAGACTCTACAGATTATATGGTTAAAAGTTTGGCGTTGCAGCTAAGCGCAGATAAACCCCAAAGAGACGAAAGCGGGAATATATTGGCTAGCACCACCTTCTTAATGTTCACAAGGAAAGCGGAAGGTTTGAGAAAAGTGATGGTGTCAGTGGAAACAGATCAATTTGAAAAGTCACATTTTTCCTGACTGAACCATTTGCATATGACTAACCGACGCCTTAACCCCAATTATTGCACGGTCTTATTGTCAACCCCAACGGTAAAAGGCTAAAGTGGGAAGTTGGTACTAGTGTAGTAAAAAAGCACACCGCGCGGCTAATAATGCCTTTTTTTTTTAGAGAGGACTAACTAGAAAATGCGAAACGCACACACGGTCACCACTGCAGGATTGTCCTTAACTGCAAGTGTGAGTCGGTAGTGTGGGGCTCCATGCCACTAAAAACCAGTCATGTCCCCCTTCCCTCCCCATGTAGGCCTGTTGATAAAATTAATTTGCTAATGACATCGGAGCCTTCCTTAACTAGTATTAGATAAGAGACCAATGCGGTGGTTATGCACGGTCAATAATCCCTTCTTTGCGTGATGTTTTTACACAACCAACTATATAAAGAGAAGAAAGTCTTATTTGAAATGGATCGATAATGGCCATCACTTTCTTAATCATGCACCGACTGCAGACTTCATGCCATGAGCAGCTCCTAAACGAATAATTCGGTTTTGTTCTGAAAAGTTTGCTGATTAAGCCGGGCTTCGAGCCGTTAGTAGTCAATATGCTGGGATTGGTTACATGCCCTTCTCTGTTTGCGAATTGGGACCTTTATATAGCGATGTGCATAAGCACAGAACTGCGGCTTGGTGGTAACCCAGTCATGCCCCATCGATGTCGTTGTAGAGATATTGTGAACGCTTTGGCTCATCATGGCCTGTCATGTGCCCTGAAAGCAGCCCAATGAGCATTGAATCGTTCGTGGGCGTCCGATTCAGTGGGAGATCCAGGCCCTCTTCAAGGTGAGTCAGCGCGGGAGTAAAACCCATAGCCTTTCTATGGGAGGCTCAAGAGCATCTAGACTTCTGCGTCAAAGAGTGTTGCTTAACATTTAACGAAGAATGCAGCATCTGCTTGGGACACAATGTTGATCTGGGCTAATCCCTTCGACATGGAGACCCCGTGGCTACACGTTTTTTTTTACTCAAAAGTGGTAACATAACAAAGTTATATAAACCAATGTTGATGAAAGAATCTGACTGAAAATTCGTAGGACAAACATAATCCCTAGAATGGTGACCATTTTAAAATTTATATTTACACTGCGTATGCAGTCTGGTTGTCGAAGATCCTTAGACAGACAAGTGCAGTACAGGCATTCCATGCAGATGATCTTCTGGTAATAAAAAGTTAAAAAAACATCTACAGCATGATCTCCGCCCTGTTTGTAGAACAAAATGTATCTGCCCTCCGCATACTTCGAAAGGCAGGAATGATTGACAAATTTTTCAACATCCACTCCAACAGCCTACGTAGTGGACACACCATTGTGCCAAAGGGCACAGCTCGCACTGAGCGTATTAATAATATATTTGCCTGGCGAATAGCTCGAATGTACCAATCCAAGCAGTTATCGCCGGAACAATTTGGTGTATCTTCATTCTTGTAACCTGTGTCAACCCCTTACAATAAAGGCGCTATTGAATTGAATTGAATTCATGCTTTGTAGTCTCTCATCTTATGTGTTTGCATGGTGCGAATAAAAATTTTATTAGTGTTACCACAAGCAGATATTGGGCTTCATGAGAGGACGCAATTATGGAGCCGCCGGTAAAAACATCCAACTTATTGGTATGCCGTTAGAAGTTGTAGTTCATTTCCACTATCTCAATGCTGTTTTTACGTCGAATTTTGTCTTACAATATATATCCAGAAAATTAAAGCAATAGCAGAATACACCATGACTTTTGCAGGTAACCTTCAGGATCTGGATAGGTTATAGCAGGAACCCTAGTTGACATATTCACAATAATGGTTGCTCTAAATGACAACCAGGATATATGTTTTTTTTTATTATTTGTTCGGGTGAAGGCCACTTACCTAAAAAAAGCCATGGAGTCACCTGGTAATGCGTCAGAATCATTAACCCACGAGATGATTGGGGAATTGACGTCCGTAGATGACTTGACATTGCAGGGATATAAAGTCAGTGACAAGATTATTTTGATTATAAGAGGAATCGATCAGATCCTTCACATTTATTAGAGAATTGTGCATCAAAGGCCTAGCATTCAGAGCAAAAGGCTTTCCAAAGCAGCCGATTGGTTATATGTGGAGTGACTTGGCATGACTTCCACGATCTACTGTGTATGAGGGACTTTTGCTTTGACATAGACAATTGCGTTTGCAAATTGTGTGGGACAATGAACATTTAACGCTACTATATACTCATTTATAAGTGTATCGACCACTTCTTAATTGCCGCGAATGCGAATTCAATCCTAGAAAAAATATCTGCGTATTTGCAGATGTTCTCGATATCAGGCATTCAATAGGCGTACAACATCACAACTCATTGTCTCTCCATGTATAATTCATGTTATCTTTTTACACTTTATTAACACCTAGGTTGGGTAAATTATAAACATATACATCAGACACAACTAATGTTTTTTCACATTGCTGGATTTCCTCTCATCTAGCGAATTCAGCCATTGAATAAAATGGTGGACATGCTGCGGCGTAGTTTTTGTCGCACTGGCTTAAGCGCGGCATGCACCAGCAGCATTCCTGAGAATCGTGAAATTGTTCCGTGCCGCAGACCGCTTGATGGAACCCGTGGGTTACAACTGCCGTATTAGGTGTCTTCTCTTAGATCTGGCTCCTAGCCAGGTTGTACTTCTAATTGCTACCGTAGTGTATATTACTATGTCGATTTCCTTTAATTTCTCCATGCACTTCTTAGTGAAGGTTTTGAACGTTCTTATCTTAGGCAAACCCATTCGTAGTTGTAATTACTGTATCATTAGAGCCCTCTCATCTAAGATATAAACTGACTCTATTTAGTAACTGTATATGTACCTCTCCTAATTTCTCCCATACGAGTGATATACCGAAAGTTGCTCTTGGTTTACTTTAGTCTTGAAAAAGGCGGACTGGCATGTATTGGCAATATTTGCGGATTCGTAAGTATTGCTGCCGCGCGAATAGCTTTTTCACTTTGCTTTCGGAAACTGCTACCATTCGACGTTATAGTGACCCCAGAAAAAAAATATTTATTTACAAAATGTATTACATTACCCCCGGGTTCAAGAAACGTCGTTGTTTGCCAATCGACGATTTCTGTGAAATTTAAGAAACGGGCTCAGTCCGTCGTCTTGAGCCACTCCTGTCGCCTGCGTTACAGTTTTTACAATCTCCATATTGTTGCATATGTATACTGTTATTTTTTTTGTTGCAAATACATATTGTACATTATTTTACTTTAGAAATTGTCCTTAAAAGTTTTAACGACCGATACGGAACTTCTTACAAGGCTAACTTGTCTATAAATCTTCTTTAAAGGCGGGTTTAAAATATATAAACATCGCGTACAACGATCTCGTTGGCTCAGATGAAGTTTCCCAAATATGTATTAGCATTTGGCGCAGGGTTCATGGAGTCAATTAATGGAGTCTATTTCATATTATCCCTGAAAATATCTTACACGGACAACTCTTAGGTGCTATTCCTCTCTAAGTCCGGACTCTGCTTCCATGCATTTCCCTTTTAGTATAATACTAAGGGCATCCTTTATACACCCGCTAGACACTTCCCCAAATGTTGGGCCTTCAACAAATACAGCTGTATAGCAGTCATATCAGTGCCATGGTTTGTTTTAAATATTTGTTTCTTATCATATCGTTCCCGGCCGCTTTGCTTCCAGACGCCCTTTCAATTTCGATTGTAACTGCACGAACTACCCATCCTAGTGCAAGTTCTGTGTTTCTGTCCTAAGACCCATTGCATAATATAAATTTTTTCGGGGTGGTGTCGGCTACCTGCAGTATACTAGCAAAGTACTTACCACACCTTAGTCGCCCACCCTCCGCTGGGCACTACCGTTTTCTTTTTTGTTGTAGCCACTTGTGCGGTTGTTTCCCTGTTTCTTAGAACAGGATCTACTCCCGACATTTAGGGTACTTTTATTTTTCTTTCTTGTTTGTCATTGCGTCTCTACCGTTATATTGCCTACGTTTCCGTGACAAAAACGTCGACGACTGATGCATCAGTGCTACATTTGAAGGCGTTGAGGCCTGGCTCGGTTTCTAACCAGCATCGCACTTCCGTTAAAATGTCCGTTATAAGTAGACTACAACTGCCGGTTTTACATACCACAGTTTCAACCCAATTTGACCCTACTACTACTAGACCCTTCTGCTATTGTTTTATTTTTATTTGTCTAAATTCTGCCCCATCCGTTACCTCTATGTGATAGTATGTGATACTCCTAGAAATCCCCCAAAGTAAAATGTTTTACAGGGCAAGTTTCCGTCCAAATTATAATATCTACGTCTCGGAGTGGTGCCGCGCCAAAGAGTTCAATGTGTTCTTCGCAGTCCCACAGTACCATCATGATATCCTGTGTAAGTATGTCTGTGCGATTTCTTCAGTTTCCTGTGTTCTCCTGCGGCTTTCAACTGTTTATTTTCAGCGCACGTGTGAATATGAATGAATGCTCTGATTCCAGGGCCCAGTCTTTTTTCACCATTGTCACGGAAACTAGCTGGATCCACTCGACCAACAGGATAGCGTCCACTGAACTATTTTGTGGCTGTGCCAATTTTTCGCCTATTGCGCGTTTGATGACAGGCAGTACGGATGCAACGACGTTTAAAACAACCGTCGTAATAGTGTCCTATAGGATTGGAGATAGTCTGCAGAGCCACTTTTACAATACTATTTGTTGATGGTTGTGCCGACAAGTCCGGCTACGTGCGTCGTCGCCGTGGAAATACGAAGTCCAACGCCAACTTGTTTTACCCCATTCTTTACGGCCGGAGACTAGCTTCGCTTCGTAGCATGGTCGGACGCTTAAACGTTAGGCTAATATGCAGATTGGGACTGACGGGCATGCTGTTTCTTGACTATGTTTCGTGAGGCTCTGTTTAGTTGGTTCATGCGCAACAGCATTTGCGGGCATGCTCCTCTTGCGCAAACAACAACGGACCTAAGCGTTGCAGCATTTTTTTAGGTTCTTCATAGGGCCGTATTTCCGACATTTGGGGTTTAGGGCCTTTCAATTAGTGGCGAAGTGACTCAAACTATAACACTTGTGGCACTGAGAGGATCCATGATATAGTACCACTTCATGCCGACTAAGTACCAGACGCGCTTCGCCCGGAAACCTGTTACCCGAGAATGTCAAAAGATGTGTGATTCGTTGCTGAGATAGCGTTAGTTTTTGGATTCCTTCACTTGAATCGCTTCTGTAACGCCGGAGGACTGTAGTACCAATCAGATCGCCAATTTTAAGATGAAGTACGAACATCGGTGACCTTACCCTTCAACATGAGTTTGTTTCTCTTATCCTTAACTTCCGCTAACTCAGATAGCGAGAGTAAAGTCGCTCTGTCGTTTTTCCTTTTCACCACTTAAATAAATCGCCGTTTTTAGTTAAGCAAGGCTGCTCCATACCCCCCCCCTTCCCGACGACTTCCGCAATGTCGTCGCAGATCTCAATAAACTAGAGCTCAAGATTGTTGTCAGCCGCGGAGAAGATTACGGCTTCCTATCCCTCAAATGTCACTCTTGGCGGTACAGCCGTCTTCGGAGCGCCAGTACGCTTGTGCCGGGTCACAGTGGTGAAACTCCAAATCGTTTTGAAGTGCAACATCGTTACGAATTTCCTCTGTGGTTTCGCTACACCTTTGTAGGGCTTAATGCGGTTTGCTTCCCATCGCTTGACTTTGGACAGCAGACCGGATCGCCCGCACCACTGACTGCTTCCGCAATGCATTCATCTGCCGGCGTCGCACAATCTACGTGCAGCAATGCACGTTGTTCCAGCAACTTCTTCTCTTACCGTTTCGTTGGCTTCCATCGCACGGACATGGCCAGCTGCGGCGACGTGCCTGTTTACAAACTAGATATAATTTGTTTATGGTCGGACATAGGCCCAGCTCGTTGCGTGGTTTAGAGCCTAAAAATAGTTCCACAATTTACAACCGTGGTTGCTCCGAATACATCGATAAATGCATCAGAGTCGAGGGTCAGCTGAGGGTCTAACCTCACCCAGCTTGGCCCGGTCTGACCAAGTCTGCGCATATATGTAAAGCGTCCCACTCCTCTGAGATGTGGAGTACTACAGAATCTCCGCTCGCATTGCTCATTTATATTACTAGAGATTACTTAGAAAAATAGTGTGAGGAGTCCAAGACACGCTATAAAGACTCTTGTGGTTGTGCAACAAATCTGCTTAAAATAATGTGCACTCAAAAGCTTTGCTTGCTTGGCGGATGGCCAAATGAATGCATGGGAATCCAAATTGTACTCTCTCATTTGACGCTCATTAATGTTCTCCCTACAGAACGTGCACTGCTAACAATACCTATGATACCATTACACGCACTGCCTTAGATACTAATAATGATAATATTTTTGGAGTTTATTTTTATGTACATGTATCACAATTACTAATTTACTAATTATATAATATTTAAAATATTGATTGTATTATTTTTTACATTTTTTTGCTTTGCTGTGACCTCAAAGAGCTTCTCTTCATGTTCTATTTAAGATGATGCGTGTATAAGCGCCGTTTGTGCACCTCTCATTAGTAAATGATGTGTCCGACGCCTACCGCGGTAACCGGTTTGTCTGGAAGCGTGCACGAGTATGTTATCGATGGCGCCGTTGCGGTCCTGCGTGAGCCCGACCAGCTTATAGTGCAGCTAAGCCGGTGCAGGCCACTCTCATCCCCAAGATAAAAAACGGGGGAAACGCACAAGGGAAAGGGCGCGACGGTTGTTCGTGACCCCGGAAGCGATTGGATAGTCGTAGGGGAGGGTCTTAAATCCGCCTAAGATGTAAAAGATCATTCAAGAGAACCCGGGCATTTGAAGGGTTTCTATAAAAACTCGCCGAGAGCGTGAGTGGCCAAGGGGGCAAGGGACTTGTTCTCACCGGGGACTTTAATGCCGCTAGCGCGGCATGGGGGAGCCGCTACATATCGGAGAGGGCACGTTTTTTACAAAAATGGACAGCTGAGAAGGGTACTAAATGATAAAGTGGCTACTACTTTTTCCTAAGGAGATAGACAGCTTTTAAACCTTATGCTGATCAGCGAATCAGTGTTGTCTATGATAGGGGGATGGTGCGTCGCGGAGAAGGCGGAGACTATGAGTGATCACAGATACATCTGTCTTAAGCTCAGAATACCCAACCCACGCACGATATACTCTACTTGAGCTACTAAAGCTTGATACAGAGATTCTTATGGTCGAATTGGATGGGGCTGTAGCCGGCTTACGGAAAGCCAAATAAACGAAAGTCGGCATCGGCCATGTTCATTGCGGCATGCGAGAGGGCGGGCCCTTCACGCCGGGGCAAATGCCGCTACCCACCCAAGTGCTGATCAAAGCAAGAAAGGCATGTAATAGGCTTCAAAGGATTTTCAGGAGAACGCGGGCCTGGCTGGGCAACAAAAAACGAAAAGGGACGAGCCGGATGAGGCAGATCTGAGACAAGCCAACTTCCAACTAGCCAAGTACAAGGCCGCGCGGAAGAGACTGCAAGGACGTATCGCTAAAAGCAAGGCGCGAGCAAGGGACAATCAAGAGTTCCCGGTTGCCCTGTAGGATATTAAGGAAGTAACACTAGAAGAGATCAGACGGGCTGGAAAACGGCTGGCGCTTGAAAAAGCCCTGGCCTCGATGACGTACCCTCTGGGGTGGCCAAGCTGTTTTTTAAGTGGTGGCCAAAGGTCTTCCAGAAATTGACCAACGAACTGCTTAGTGAAATTAGGTTTTCTAAGTTGTGAAAGAAGGCAAGCCTTGTACTAATTCCTAAACCCAGAAACATGACGGGCCCCTCGGCTTATAATTCCAGTGCCTCTTCGACATCTTGGGAAAGATTCTGGAAATCGTTCTGGCCAATAGGTTTAACGAGGAAATTGAAACCAGAGACGCTTTATCAGATGTCCAGTCTGGTTTCCGGAAAGAAAAAAATACCCTTGATAGGGTCCTAGAGCGAGCAGGACGTGAGACCGCAAAGACTCCCAAAACGAGGGAATGCATGTTTCTAATCCTCTTAGATGTTAAAAATACCTTTAACATGATGAACTGGAATTTTATGGTGCACTGAAGAAAGGCAATAACTACGTACCTCTGCCAAATGACTTCATCCTACCTGGATGAACGAAATCTGGTGCAGAGGTGCAAGAATACAGGGTTACTGCCGGGGTCCCACAGGGTTTAATTCTGGAACCCGTTCTTTAGAGCTTTGCCTACGACGGGGTGCTGAACATTAACAACTACAACGAAGGGGCCGAGCTGTTGGCCTATGCGGATGATTTGGCCCTTATGGTCACGGCGCTAACCGAAGCGGCCCTACAGGGGACAGCCAACAAAGTTTTATCGATGATGACGGAGTGGATGGACCGCAATCATCTAATCCCTGTGCCGCACAAGACTGAAGCGGTGTATCTGAATGGCCGGAAGAAGACAAAGGTAGTCCGCCTTATGATGGCGAGCCACCCGATAAACTTGGGAAAGAAACCTGGAGCGACCCTTGACACGGGGTTGACCAGAGCGGTACATGTAAAACATGTTGCGGCAAAGGCTCAGCGGACCGTCTTAAACTTGGTACAGGTTATGCTAAGGATTTTGGGGTGCATCAGGGGGAAAGCGACGTCTACCAGCTTTGGTTGTCGCATTATTGGTTCTCTAGGCGGCGCCCGTATGAGCGGACAAGGCTTTATTGACGGCAAAAAGTTGGAGAGCACTAAGGTCGGCCCCACGGAAACTAGCAATTAAGGTTAGCCGGGCGTACTGGACGGTCTTGACAAAAGCCCTCTTGGTCCCTGTTAAGATGCTTTCGTAGGACCGACTGGCGGGAGGAAGAAGCAAGACATTTCGGGAGGAAAATCTGGACCTCGCCAGGGCCAGGAGTGCCTAATCGCGGTCTGGTAAAAGGGATAGGTACAGGTTACACCCAGGGTAACCAAAGGGAGCTGGACCAGAAGTCTGATATCGGACCTGAAGGCCTGGTACGACTGTTAACATAGGAAATTAACCTACTATACGATTTAGGTTCTGACTGGTCACGGTCAGTACAGCTACATGGTTAAAATAAGGCAGTCCACTAGTGACAGCTGTGCTCGATGCGAATCTGCGGAGTCGGACGGCGTGAAACACACTGTCCTACAATGCGAGTCTATTTGGGAAGCAGGGTGTACGGGTTTTCACGGCCGTGTGGCCGCCCCATCAAGGAGGTGGCTAGCTATATGATGACTTCGACGGAAGCATGCAAAGAGGCGACGGACCCGTTCGACGAAATTTTGACGCTCCAGACGGTCAAACAAGAGCCGCTAGCGCGAGAGGTTTACGCGGCAGACTCTCAAGAGTAGTCGAGAGAGGAGCCGAGGGAGGTAGGAGGGGAAGTGTAGTCAGGCTTTTAAGCTCCTGACGCACCCCTTCAGGACGGTGGGCTAAGTGGGTAGCCTCACTGGCGATTTGGTCCCACCACTTATGCCTAGTAACCTGTTTTTCAGATGGACAATCGGTATCTTGTTGGTGGCTGATGAGTCCGCCACCAGGAGCGGTCACTGCGGAGGGGCAGCTATTTGACAAGGCACGGAAGGCGGGCAAGGCAAAGTCCGTGGACAAGTGAATGCCCATTCTACTCAGCCGGAATGGTGGGCTTGGCTGCGCTCATGCCTTATATTCGTGCGCCAAATCAAGGATGGATTCTAAGGCTCTCCTCACTTGGTCGTCGAGGTCCAAAGTAGGTGCCGGCAGAAGAAAAGCAGATGAGGCAAGTAATACGAACAAGATCTTCTATACTCTCATTGCGTGCCGGAGCAGAGAGAAAGCTTAGTGACTCCCAAGACAACCCAGCCGTTGGTAGAGCCCGGAGAGTTGTTGTCTCTTCGTGTCTCTGAGTAACACCGACGAATTGTTGTTAAGAAGAGCTCTATCGTTGAGGTTCAGAAGAGAGACCCCGGATGTCACCTACTTAACGTACTGAAACGGAAGCAGGCTAGGCCTAAAATAAGCCGCTGCGCTCCCTGTGACAACCGGCGGATTTCGTGATTTGAACCTTACCAAGCATCAAGGAAGTCGGCCTGCTGTAAGCCTGGTGCATCATTGTATAGGGGCCGGGGCGCGATCGGAAATCTATATCAAGAGGTGCCTCAAGGAGGTCGTTTGTTTAGGCTAAAAGCAATTTATAAATTCATTTCTAGGAGGCAACATTTATCGTTCTTTTCGAGAAAGGTGCGAAACAGATAAACAAATATATACGCCCCATTATCAGCCGCGGACCTCATTTGCCGTGGCTGCGGGTAATATTTCACATTGTCCTAGGGAGGCAAGGCCTTTGTGGCCACTCTACGCAAAGTGCAGTCGAAGGCTACGAAAATAAAAGGATGGTTTTTATAAGGGGCAGTGAGCAATGAGCCCGCCATATATAACACTTCTCACAGCCTCCGGAACCTGTCCGTTACGTATGATGATATAATAATATTCCGGGACAAGTAACTAGTAAAATTTGTGCTACGGCATGCACCACATCGTTTATATTAGCTCGCAAAAAAATCAGGGGAAGACACTAGCTATAAAAATAACATAGCAAAAATAGGGTTACGGACACTTTTTAAGGTTTCGCTGCATCGATCACACGTAGCATGCTCGGCAAGAGGTTTTACTCCACTAAGGACCAAAACAACGTGCGCCAGGCAAAGACGAAAGCCCTTTTAATGTCTGATATCTAAACGACGCTATCTTAAGTGGTTTGCAGACTATAGTGAACTTCGAGGAACGGGAAGGACTGGCACTCAGCGCGGCTAAATGTTTTAGCTATCGGAAGTACCCTTTAAGATTAAGCGCAAGCTATACAAGCAATTATAGAAGCACTTCGTGGGACATCTTGTGCAACTCAGTGGCACTTATATGTTCCAAAGTCTCTTGTTATGATTGAAAGAATTCCACGCGCTCCCGATGTCACACGAGAGACCCTAGTAAAGATTCCCCCACGACTGTCAAGTGTGCACCCGCAGGTGCCTAGCGCAGAAGCCTACTCTAGGACAGAGCAAAAATAGTTTGGGCTTGACATTGTTTAAAATGGGGGACATCCTTATTAGCTGACCTTGTATATAAAATTAAGGAATGTTATCAACTTAAAAGATGAAGCTCGTAGATTGGATACTTTGGTGTAATCAAGTAACGATTTTGTTTGCTTTGTGCACACGGGAGTGCACTCGTTTAAATGCTAGAAACGTAACTATTAAACTAAGCAGAAACATTTAAATACTCATACACTAGACTTAAATAGGTCAATGCTACTGCTATTATTTTACTGAAATTGCATACGAGATCAATCGAATCTTTCAATAGCGGCAATGTTAGGATGTGTTATTGACAGCTGCTCACAGCCTAAAACGAATGTCCCGCAGAAGATCATCGTCGTAATCTGACGTCAAGGCAGACCATTATTGCCTTAATGTATTACAATATGTTTCTTATTTCTTACAGAGCTTGAACAAAATAATCCAAAACATTTAGCCATTGTTTCTAAATAAAAAACGCATAACCTCAATGCAGTGTGCTTATATTTTTGTTTATAATAAAGGGCAACGAAGTTTTGCTTAGCAGACGTGCCGAAACTTTTCTAAAACGTAAAAACTTTTTTGAACCGACTCTTAGCCAACGTTTAACGTCCACAGATTTGTTTTATCATTGTTTCGTAAGACGGACCCCATAAAGGTAAATGTGCAACGGTGGGAATGGAACCCATGCTCCTCTCATCTGTCTTCTCCGGTCGCAAGGCGCACGCAGTTGCACCACGCCACCGGGCTTGACTAGCAGACATGTTACAGTTGTTTGACATGGCTCATAGTGGGTGGTGGCCTCATAGCAGCAGTAACTGGAAAATGCGGTTGTACACACTGATATCGCAGCAGGGGAACTCCTCTCAAGCGCGGGCCGGTAGTGTGAGACTTCAACCCACTAAAAACTAGTAATGTCCATGTCCCCCTGTCTGATCGGAACTGCTTGCACATAACATCAAGCATTCAGGGGGGGGGGGAGTCTATTACTCCTGGCGGCTGTGTTCCCCGGGGGCCTCATGGAGGTGGGAGCATATTCGAAGGGCGGCCCTTGTCTACTCCTGCAGTATGTTCTTAAGAGCTTACGACACTTTGTTCCAGTGTGATATTGATTCCGTTATTTTATTGGTGATGTCCTGTAGATTAAGAGCTGGCTTGTTCCTTAAAATCTTCATTAGGCTTCCGCGTTGCTCCACCTCGTCGAGCGTTCACCCGGGAACCGCCTCAGAAGGAACCTACTCGTCCGCCCTTGGCGACGGGTGTGGAAAAAGACCTGCCACGACGTTTCTCATGACTTTCGATGGCAACCCAGAGGCGTATCGGCGGATCTCATTCATGACCATCAACCGCTATAGCAAACCACATGGGCTCGCCTCTATGGAATCTATGAGTTTCCTCCATACGCTCGCCTTGCTTTTGAATATGAGCAGTCGGAGTGGCGCGCGCGCTGCTCAAAACCCCTCCAGCAGAGCGTCCGCTCCGCCAATAGCTTGTTATCCTCATCCTGACAGCTCTCCTAGCCACCTAGGAGTGGGCTCGGGCGTGTAACCTTCTGGGCTTCCTCAGTGTCTGAGCTCTACCAGTACCTTAGTGGGCTTTTTGTCTGTCGCGGTCCCGCTGCCCCGCAGGCCTTGGTCAAACTTGGATTATATCTTGCTTGGTCATTCGCGTAGGCCGTGTATTTAGTGTTGGTGATAAGATACATGTAACTGATTCCGTTACATGCAGTTATACATTAGGTTGGGCCTAAAACTCAATACTGTGTAAGGCCGGGGGTCATTAAGCTTGAATGAATATGATCTGCAATGAAACGGTCTGTAATTTTAGAAGCTAAGTTTATTGTAAAAAACGGATGAAATTGTGGATCAATGCAATAGAGTAAAAAAACGCCCACATTGAGTACGTTGCCAATCTGACTAGAAGCGGCCGCGCTTATCGTGCGCTTACGTAAAATGACTTTGTTTACAAAGTTTTATTTTTTTTCGGTTATTAGATTACAACCGTTTGGTAAAAAAATACATATATATATATATATATATATATATATATATATATAGCAACCAGCACGGAGACGACAAATTGTCTCTGAGTCCCATCGTAAGCGGGTTGAACGATCGAATCGCTCTTGGCATACAGCATTTCGGCTGCAGCTGCAGGTCGCTGCTATACGCTGCCGTGATAGAGTGATACCGCTGCCATTAGCCGCAAATTGTGGTCTGACGATTCTAGTCAAAGCTGTGGTGATCGCCGTTGTCGTCGTCGGCGTTGTTGTTGTTGTTGACGTCGTTGGCATTGTTGTTGTTGTTGCTGTCATGACAGCTGGCTGAATGGGAACATGCTGCCAATGGCAGCGGCTGGCTACCTGGTCCCAAACAGAAAAGGCATCATAGCACAAGTAGTAGTAGTAGTAGTAGCTCCGTCTATTAAGCAATGTGAAAAACAGTTCCGTGGACGTTAAATCTTGGCTGAGGGTCAGCCCGAAAACTTTACTTTTTAGTAGAAGCTAGTAGAAAACGTAGTAGTAGTATTATAAACGTATATTATTATAAACGTAGTAGCTATTAGTAGTAGTAATAGCAGTACATCAGTAAACTTCCGTTTTTTATTTTTTATTTTAAATAATCTAAATAATGTTATACTTAGTACATCAGTAACAGTTGCAACGCAATGGCGTCGTGGTAACTGTTCGGTGGATTTTGCGTGCCTCTCCCCAAGAACAGGTTTTTAATTCTAGCTACAACACTAGGTCGGCCGGCGTAGACACGCTAGATTCAAGGCTTCACCAACAACACCAGCAGCACCACCAGCAGGGACACGCTACTTCAGCAGATACTTGCCGTGACAACGTTTCGTATTCTCACGTGATGACACCATGACGCCATGACGACCGACCGAGCGACCGACGAGATCGATGACGATCGTCATCCCCACCGTCATTATTCTACTCAGGATCGGGACAGGATCGGGTCTCGAGTTGACTCGAATCGAGCTGCTGAGTGACCCACCCACCCAGCCATCGCTCATCCATCACCACTCCCACCTCCACTACCACCTGTACCGCCTACATGGACCACTGACGTCGAAGTCGTCGTAGAACGAACGCTGAGGTGGACAACCCGTTGACTGGATAAGGCAGCCAGGTTGATCGAACCGCCGCGATGTGACCGCGAGAGGAGTCAAGCAGTTCATCAGCAGTCCGTTTTCCTCTGACATTTTGTTCTGTTCTCCCATGAACTGCGAGACACGCTGGTGCTCACAGCGGAGGTGGTAGTACAGTTGGTATAGTTGTGCTACTCGATATCCGAATTAGCTGGCATGTTGAGATGTTGCTCTTGTTGTAGTGCCTTATATATATATATATACATATACACATGCATATAGAGCACTATAACAATAGATGCGCATACAAGCTGCCATTCAAAAATTCAAAAACCGTTGCGGCGTTTCTTTTTTGTATGCCGAGGGACAGCTTCTTTTTTGATGCAAGTCGCCGCTCGTGTATGCTCGGTGTCACTAATCCGGCTATCAGACGACACGGTTTCCGCAGTGTCGCGTCGCACTGAGTACTGGAATTAAAGAGTTTCGGCACAGACACTGCTGTTAAGTAGACGCATACCAGTGTCATTCTTCTAGACGTATGGCCCAAAGACACGTTCGCACGAAAGAAAGTTCACACGAAACTCCAGACGACCGAAGTGGTTGCTGTAATTGCAAACGTGTTGTTGTTGTTTTTGCTGTTGATGTTCCACTTCTTTCAATATATTGTTTGTGGTCTTACTTTTTTGTGGTCGTTGCTGTTGTTGCTGCTGTTGCTGTCATGGCCAAATAGCGCGCATTATGTAGCTAGAATGGACACTCGAGCCGATCGAAGGGTGAGGTGCTGTAACGTTGGGTTGAACAGCGTCGGGTCTGCAGTAGCCATCATAACCGTAATATTTGTTGTCGCCGGCCGACGCAGGCAGAAACTCGCTTGACATCACCTTATATATTGGCATGAGCTGAAAATTGCCACCACGATGACGAATAACGCACAGGGGCGCACAGGATTTGTTCCATGCGTTTTTTTCCATTGGTGGCGCAGTTTATAGAGAAACAGCCGCTTCAACTCCGTTAGATTATGCTTTAAAACTACCTGTATCTCCTTAACCTTACATACGTCCGTTTTTTGCCTGTTATTGCGCGCGTTGAGACGGTCGAATAAAATCGTAGAGAACAAGTATCCACTCAGTTGTTCATGTGAATGGAAGAAACAACTGGCATATTGTCAGAAGTGTTGTTGTTGTTGGTATTGTTGTATCATCTCGTATCATTGGAAATACTCTCCGCCATCATAAGCGCCGCCTCCATAACCACGTGCTATTCCGAGCAATTGTTGTTGCTGTTGGACAGCTGGTGTTGCGTCAACCGCCAATGAGCAGTCAACGTCCGCATATATTGTACATTCGATGACGGCGATATAGAGTGTTGCCAGCATAAATCCCGCAGGTCCATCGTAGAGTCCATCCAGCTGAACGGCTAACTGGAATGTTGTAGTCGGACTTTACCTACTGTGACGCCGCGCTGTGGAATCTAGATGGTGGTTCTACATTAACTTTCCGTCTCTGATATGTCCATATGCTACAAAAACAACAACGAGCACTTCACTTTTATCCCAGCTACTACTACTACTCTTACTAGTTGTACTATCATGATCACTGCTACTAATTCAGTGCAACAGTGATTTCAATCGTCTTGCAATCATGGATGAACTGCTGATTGTGTAGTCATTGTAACAAGGATGCTATTGCCCATTTTCGTGGTCTGAACGGCGATAACAGACAACGTACACTCCGTCAAGTGAGTCGCCTCAAATCGACGCCACCCAAATCGTAGCAGACGGACTGAAGAGATTATGCACTAGTTTTTTTGCGACGTTCTGGATGACACTAGAAGACGAAGAACAGCATGCGAGCGACGATACCTTCCGCTGCTTCATGGCAGTGCCAGTGGCCGATGCAACGTCTCAGAACATATCTGCGCCCTTCTTTTGAAGTGTTACTAATTGTATTGGGCTTCATCACCGTTGGAATGCATTCGCTATCCGTGCATAGAATATCTCCGAGTGAAGATTTCTCCGTAGAGGAAGTCGACATGGAAGAGGTGGGTGAATGACACATTACTTTAGTTTTCGCTCTTGCCCACGCCAGCTTCGTGGGCATCGACCTAAAATGTTGAAAGCTTATATGCGTGTGTGTGTATATATATATATATATATATATATATACATATATATATATATATATATATATATATATATACTAATAATATAGTAGTATTATATATATATATAATATTTACATATATATATATATATATATATATAGAAAATATTGTGATGATTTATTAATCATTTTACAATACGTTTGCACACTTGGCAGTGCTCGCCTTAATAAAAATTGTGGTAAAAAGGTGTCACGTGAAGTTAAGAGTCAGTTGTCCGTGTCCTTGCTTGATGGTAGCCCCCGCTCTTATGGACCGGTGCGAGCGGTATATCCTCAAGGTTCCTTGCAAAGTTAAAACGGTGAGATCCATAAGATTCCTCTTCGTGACGCCGAGCCCCAAGAGCGTCCTCGCAGATTCGGAGTCCCATACACCACTCATAGAGATAGTGATGGATCCGAATCTGCGAGGTTTTTGCGGGTCGGGGAGCGCCGCTCTTAGGAACTCGACGTCATATTTGGCGATCTTGTCTTGCCGTGCTTTTGCCAGGTCCCGGTTCGGGCCGCAAACCTCGGCATCTAAAACCCAGACCTCGGTAGGTGTTGTTATTACGAGGTCGGGCTTTAGACCCGGTGCGCCCGGTCGACGGAATACTCGCTCACGAACCACCTCATGACCCCTTTCGCGGAGAAGACGCGCCACGCGATCACAGACGTCGTCATGTCTCTTTATGGTTTGTTTGTGTGTTGTATCGCACATCTGAGCGACATGAGCCAACGTCTCAGGCGCATGACACCCGTGCCTACAACGTTTGTTGTAGCCCGGGCGTCCCCTGGCCAATCTGGCACGCGTTGGTAGTGCGTTGATCCTGAGCTTTAGTAGGTTTAAATACTCCTTACCAGATAGGTAGGGTATACCCTTAATCCAGTAGTGTACAAAGGGCGTTTCGTGTGCTTTTTTAAAATGTGCCCCATCGAACGTGTTGTGTAGTTGTTGAGACCAGTAGTCGGTCTCTTGTGTAGCGGTCTCAATGGAGGTTCCCAAGCGCTCGCAAAGAAGTCTTGTTTTCGCAAGATCTTTTTTAAAGTGCTCGGTGGTTAGCATCCATTGGACCCCAAGGTGCGTGGAGTGTTGTAGTGCTGTCAGGCGGGAGAGGCGGAGTCTGGGAATGAATGTTTGGAGGCAGGGGATGTCCAGACCGCCGTGTGCTGTGTGCGTGTACAGGTAGGCGTTCGGCACCGAGTTTTCGAGCTTAAGCCATTTCGACTTAACAACCTTTCTGATCTCTTTATCTAGGTCACTAAGGAGTGCGTAAGATGGTCTGGGACCGGAGACCAGTTTATATAGGAGACGGGGAATGAGAAAGTCTTTCAAAAATATGAGTCTTTGGTGGGGTTTAAGGGGAGCTATCGTGAGTCTGTTGAGTAAATTAAGGAGTATATCCCTGGTGGAGTCAACTCTGCCATTGCTGTCAAAGTCGACTCCAAGATATCTCCATCGATCGCTCATACCTTTAGCTGGCAATTGCCGATCTCCAACGTTAAATTCTGGTACGGTATTGATAAAACCTTTACCTTCCTTCCTATTAAATAGGTGGGAGATAGTAAAGCTTTTATTAGTATTAATTTCAAGGCCTCGGGATTTCAAAAGTGGGTCCGCAATATTAAGGAGACGTTGGAGAGTGGATTTCGTGGAGGCTAGGAGGATGAGATCATCCGCAAAGGCTAAGCCCATAAGGCGGAAGTCATCAGTAAGTTGGTACCCGATATTAGTTTTGTCTAATTTTAAAAGAATGTCGTCGAGAACTAGATTAAATAAGAGGGGGGACAGAGGATCTCCCTGTCTAATATATATATTTATATATATATATATATATATATATATATATATATATATATATATATATATATATATATATATATAGTATAGCTATTTATATATGATATAACATCGATATAGATCGATATATCTAGATTATTACCTTATATGATATATCTATATTTATATATAGAAAGATTGAGTACTTATGTATATTTATGTATCTTTATATCTATATTCTATTCTATATATATTATTTTTTTTTTTTTTATACATTTTTTTTTTGTGGAGGAGGGTGATGCCATATATATATATATTATATATTATATATGTATTTATATCTATCATATTTTTTTTTTTTTTTGGAGGAGGGTGAATGCATATATATTATATATCTATTTATATTTTATTTTATTTTTTTTTTTTTGAGGAGGGTTGAATGCATTTACGCACGTTCGAGTACGGATTATTTCCGCTTCTCGGAGAGCAGTGTGGGGCTCCGATCCCTGGCGGTTGGACTGTTTATCCGCCAAAGACCACTAACCCACTAAACCATACCTCCCCCCCTTAAGCTTCACTCTCTAATGGCCCAGATATCCATAGAACAGTACTATGGGCCATTAGGAGAAGTGGCGAGCGCCTAACGGATCATTTGGCCGAGGTCACTCACGGGTTCCCCCACCAGTCCGACGTGCTTGTCCCAACACCTGCGAACCCGTTTGATTACAAGCCACGTCATCTGTTGATGTCGTAAGCGCTATCCATTCTCTTCTGTACCTGCCAAGCTCCGCTTTCTTTTTCATCACCGCAGTTGCCATTTCCTCGCCCAGCCTCCATGCCGATGCTGTGCTGCATATGTACTCTACAAACGTTCTCATGTCACTTTTCGGCGGGTCTGGTATCCCGAATCCTTGTTTTCCTGCTTCTTTGGCCCATCTCAATCGTAGCAGCGCTATGGCGGTTGTCCTTGCCTGCTCTAGTCCCTTGCATTTTACGAGAGTGTGCTCGGGGTCATCGTCGATGCCGTCTTCACGGTGCACGCAGGTTACCGAGGGAGCTTTGCCTATACGATTTATATATATATATATATATATACAAATATAGGCTTTGACAATACCCAATCCTTGATTGCAGTTGGAGGAGCACCTGGATGACCGGCAAACGCTTCCCGACGGATACATATGGACGCTGAAGTTGTACCGTAATCGACTACGCTATCTAAACGGGGAAGATTCGAGCTTGCTCACGATGGAAGACCTCCGGGATGGTTATGGTCGCTTCAAAATCCCAAACAAAAGTGACATCCACAAGATACTTCAGCGTGCCGAAAATATATTATAGAAAACCTTTGTAAAAAAAAAAGTAAATTATCGTAGTGGCCGCAAAACTAAAAATACACTGTACGTCCTGATAACACCGGTATAAACAACGATCGTGCACCTAACCACCGAACCCTGTGGGATTATTTTATTGACTTGCTGCAACTTTGATTAAATCTGCCCAATCATAATCACCTGCACCACAAAAGAGTAGCTAAGATTATTTGCGTCTTACGGAACCAGGCGCTCGCTGCTATAGGTGATCCGAAGTAAGGTATGTTGATCGTATCGCTAAGAGGAAATGCATGGGCCCAATATGTCGGTCTAATCTAAGTATTAACACCAGCTTTTCAAAGGTCGTTAGAGGTGCAATCAACAGCCGAGATTAGCCTACACTTAGATGATAAATCGTTTACCTTTTTTAATAAGAAAACAACTACCACTTTTTTAGCCTGCCTAGATGGATGATATGAGTCTCTAAGGACCGTCAAATAATCCTCGTCAGCGAGCCTGTATTGTGTGGGACTGCCAACTTCAGCAATTTTGCAAGCACCTATAACACCTGGGTCCTAACTGGCTTTACGACTTCATTTTGGCGCAGCCACCGCAATCATGGAGAGGGAAAGAGACCAAAACACCTGTGAGTTGGGTGCCTTATTAGAGTTTAGGGTCCCAGAAGACCCAAAGACCTCTCGTAAAGGATAAGTGGGATTTTCCTGAAAGACTTGAATGGCGAACTGACATTCTCCCCATTACCAAGCACTACCGGGTTTTCACGGGGGATGAGGGGCCCCTATCAGCCGCAACTGCAGCCTCAACATCACGACACTGACATGACGAAAATGAACGCCTTGACTAGCCTTGACTTTAAACAATCAAACGCTCTTGGGGATATTTAACCCAATAGTTAAAATAGGCTTTAGTTTGCATAGCGACGAAAACATGAAAATGCTTTCCCTTTAAGTCCCGGGGAGACGGAGCTGAGGAGTCTTCTTGTGGAGGAGCGGCCGCCAGGCTTGACCACGTTTGAATGTGGTCTCCTTCTTACAGATCGCGGCAATATCATCTAACCTTAAGCATTTATATATATATATATATATATATATATATATATATATATATATATATATATATATATATATTCTTATAACAAAAATTATAACAAATATGAGCGGAAATTAAGCTTAAGCATTTATAACAGGAAATAGGAGCGCAAAAGCGGAGATTTTTTTCCGTCGCATTAATCCGTAGTACAATAAGTGGACAACCAAGTATGATATGTAGCAGGTGGGATGCCGGAAAGTTTTTCTTTAGAATTAGATTTATCCCAGATCAGGTAATGCTTTCAGGACTAGCTCGAGAATGTAAAGATCGTTTCCTAGTTTAGGGAAGAATGAAGAAAACAGTAAAAGCAACCCCCGAATGAAGGAAAGACGGGCAGGCTACGGCAGAGGCTAGCGAGGACACGGCTGCCTTGCAGGCTACACTGAGCTCTCGATTGTGCATAATCTTAGATGTGCAAACTTCCAAGAGTGAGAACAAGGAAGATGACGAGATTAAAACCAAAGTCGAAAAAGAGCGTGAAATGGTTATTCATAAGGACCAGAACAGCAATAACAGCGTCGAAGAGAAGGCTATCCTTTAAAAGTAGGAGGTACGCAGAGACGAAATATTAGCCGCCGTGGAAACCTTCCCGGAGGAGCCAAGGTTGAGAGACGGTGTGGCACACCTCACACGTGTTACAAGATCAAGGCTGCAAGAAAAACCTGTGAGAACACAGAACCGCATACAACGAGAGACAACTTGCCGACCTGAAGGCAGTCGTATAACTTCTCAGAAGCCTACAAAAATAGCACAAAGCTACCCAGGTTGGCATACTGGCGGCCATCGCCCTGGATAAACTGGCATGGGAACTGACAATAAAATCCAAGGCAAAGCATGAAGTACAAGTACAAATAATTGTCCGGGTTGGAAGGGTAAGAGATACATGTAGAAAATACAACGCTCCTAAGAGATAGAACAAGACTCAGATGCACGTCTGCAAACACTGAAAACCCTAGGAAACGGAAAAACCACGTCAGAAAGTTGCGTAAAAGAATTAGAACTTCTGAGAGAGCAACAACCAAAATGGTCCTCTAGGAAACCCGTGTCAGAAACCGCCAAACTGGAAGAGGCACAATGTAATAACTGAAAATAGGGCACAGCATACGCAGGGCAAATAACATTAAGGATCAGACCACCAGAACGGGAAAGCTGGTAGACCTCAATAAACGTATTTAAAAAAAATAGCTCCAGCCTGATGCAAAAATACACGTTTCTCCTTGGACAGCATTGTCACCCGAAAGGACATGAGAGTAATGTTTGCCAACAGATATTTAGAGAAACCACGGCGATGCTAAACAAATATTATAGCTGATCTTGCAATTTCGACAAGCACACTGGTAATTGGGGCGGTCGACTCCAAAGGTACAGCAAGAACGTTCCTAGTGGTTCTATCTAAGTAGAAGAAAAATACGTAGCCCTCATACCTCTAAAACTAAGCCCGGAACCAGAGTGAAAATAGCAACAGTCACCACGTAAATATCATTGGATATCATTATAAGAATTGTGGTTCGCTGCTGACGTATTGCGGCAGACAAAAAAATTACACAGCTCGGCCGACCCGAGACCCCAGAGCAGCTCCGGGCCATCTTCAAGGATAGTGTGCGCTCAACCATCGGTGCTATTAGGCAAATCTAGATGCAGGGCAAACTCCTCCGCCTAGAAGACGGGAATTGTTCCTTGCAATTTACAAGATGCGAACAAAGTTTGAAAAGCTTACCATGGAGAGTCATGCTAGAGCCTCTTCACAGCAAAATGGTTCCCTTTTACATACGGAAGATCATCTCTAACTAGCTACGTGACAGGGCGATCTAGTCCATGGAAGGGTTTTCAACATGACAGCCCCCTTGTTATGGCTTATAACTTACGACGCTCAGCGGCTGAGGAACCTCCCTTCCACGGTTATCCCCCTCGCCTACGCTTAAGAACTCGCCTACGCTTAAGAACTCGCCTTACCTGTCCAGGCCGAGTCCCGGACCTGCTGTAGAGCCGTGCGAACGAGGCACTTGCCGATGTCACCCACTGGATGTACAGGTAAGCAACGAGGCTTGCGTTCGCTTCTGCCAAAGAGCAAAATTCCGGGTGGTTCACTTTCATTATTGGGAGGAGGATCACACTTATGATACTTGTGCACGCAGGTCTTTTGGTTTGGAGAGTCGCGATCAAATTCGTCGTCCTCCAGACCAAAAACAACATATGAACCCATAGTTTGTACACGCTATATACTACCGCCTTTATTAAGCGCCTTGTCACAGTTCGGACTGGCAGTTTCTTGGCAGCACTATTGGTTAATTGAGCCAATTTTCTCTTTATTGGCATTTTCCCTACTTTAAACGGAAATCGAATGTTTTCGTAGCAGAAGTAGCAGTACCACAACAGCATTATTAGCTGCGGTTGTTGTCGGCAGCTGCTGCTGTTTTGCACACGAACTGTGGACTTGCAGCGACAGCCACAGACCCCGCTCGCTGAATTGAAACTGGGACAAATGTGCCTCACTTACGAAATTTTTTATAAGCAAATTTGGCAGCCATTACTGACTGACGTCAGATTCATTGCCGCCAAAAGAAAGTGGTTTTGGTCGAATTATCTTCTACTTTGGAAGGTCTCGCCGATAGAAGTATTACTTGCGTACAAGGTTCACAAAGCCGTGACGCATGCTAAGCTTAAGTTTAAGCTATTTTGTTGGCGGCAACGGATGTCTCGTATATGCCATACGCTGTGGTTGCACGTTTGATGTTTATTTATACCTCAGATGGCAGTGAAATAAAATAAATCAATTTGAACCTATCTCTATTTCATTGAGTGCAATGTTACCGCGAAAAGCGCATGAGCGCGCATGATGTTAAATGTTATACGCTTTTTAGGGTAAGAAATCACCAATATATTTCGAGTGGTATTAGCCAACGAAGGGACGAACGTGTAAATATCATAGCCATTTAGAAGCATCGAGAACTGATTTTAAAATCATATCTTAAAACAAAATTGAACTTGCTATTCTATTTAAGGAACACAGTCGGTACTAAGACCTTAAAGGTTACGCCACGAAACTAATCCTAACAAAGGGCTAGCTCAAAAAGAAAGTTACTACAGAAGACGCAAACTTGACGACCAATTATTACTAGAAAAATATGTATATACACACATATATGAGTAGCGCTTTCTGGTAGCTAGTAAAATACACAACTATGAGCGGCTGCTCACATTTCAGCCTCTGGCGAGAGCAGTCGCAATGTTTCAAAAAATAAATTGTAATGTATATAATCTTGGATTCAGATTAAGAACGTGGTTCATTTGCGAAACTGCTTTACAAATGCATATGTTTTAAAAATGTTAATATTTAATTAAGTAAGGAAATTTACACCGTCTCGTGGTCCTATATACAAGTGTGTACACAGTAAACGGGTGTCTGGTCCAACCTCTATTTTTTTTAAATTCCTGCACAAAAACACTCACAGAAAGAAAGGTTTTATGCGGCTAGGTAGGGCGATGCCCTAATAGTCGAGCTCGGTGGCGTAGTGCATTGGGGACCCGCGACGCAATTCACGTTAGTCAACCTAACGTAGACCGGACGGTGTCTCGTCCAGGAAGCCGTCTGCGTGTAGTCTTTATCAAACATCAGCCTTGGGATAATCTTGAGGTAGAAGAGTGCTACTGCCGTCAGCACGGACAGTCGACGGACGTCGCCTACTTCTCCACAAAGAAAGATTTGAGCAGCGCGTACCGCCTCAACAATGTGCGCGGTAAAGATCGTCTCAGTATAATGGAGATAGCCCCAAGTATCAAACAGGGTTGACAAGTTCCAGGTTTCCAAGGACCGCAATGTACCTGTATAATCACAACTTTGGCCGTTAGGTACTCTTATCGAATATAGCCGACAAAGCCAATGTGTCCCCTTACGGGGTTCGCACCTGTTTGCCTTACTCATAACACATCCTCCGCCAGTAAGGTGTCCTTATCAAATCAATTATCGGAATGACTTTAGATCTCGCCATGCTTAATTAGCATAGAAAGCCTGGTGTCTACTAGGCCCTGGCATTTGCCCCCTCTTCATAATCTCGGTAAAGAAATCACAAGGATAGTTTGCCAAGAGCGACTCAGTCCGGAAGTATACCTGGTCTGGCCCCGTACTTTTTCCTCTCGGAAGGGAGCGAAGGACCTGACTTACTTTTTCTACCTCACAGGATAGACTCATAGTATCCTGCTCCAATGTGAGTGGGCGCTCAATCTTTGGAGCCAGGCGTACCGTCTCGCAGTTATATAGACGACCAGTCAGGCGACCCATTACCTTCGTCGCTAAGCAGGTTGTTCGCCCCCTACGCGATTGCACAACTTTGGCTGAGGGTTTTCGTTCTGCTCTTTCGAGAAGTCATATTTCCTCCCACCTAGTGTATTCACGCTTGCAGTCATAGCATAGCTTTATAAAATATTTTCTTCTGTTGAAGCAGTCAAGTCTGCGTCTGCTTAAGGTTGAGAGAGAGTAAGCTTAAATTAAAATTAAGGCTAAGGTTACGAGAGATTAAGTAAGTGGAGAGGTAAGCTGCGAAGGTGCCTTTACCCTCACTTGGCGCAAGAGCTCGAGCACCTCACGGTGGGCGAGATAGCAAGTCTAAAAAAACACTGTCGTGATCTTTTCTGCTCCGGGTTCTTCCACCTAACTAAACTTCTCATGGTTCTCTCTAGCAGTTTACAGCAAATATTTAAATCAGGGCCCACATCGAGGCTATCAATCCCTAAAAGCGAAAGATCTACATGTCTCGTGGCAGAAAAGTGTAGATCGCCTCGCTGTCTTGCCCAGATGTCAGAAATATTTGCCATTGCTGACATCGGTAGGTGCTTTTATGCAGCCTCCTTGAGAACATCGAAGCTTTTATTTTTACCATATACAATACTTTAAAACAGCAGTAATGCAGTTCCTCTCGCTAGTAAGTCTCCGTAAAAAGTGCAATGTCCACCGGCGTAAGCATGTCAACCGGCGCTAGGTCTAATTCTCCTCTTAGACCCTCATAGTTCTAAAGAAGCAGGCGCAGAGGCCTGGATGTCTGCACGTCAGCATCTCTAGATCTGTTCAGTTACTTGCGAAGAGCCAGACCTCTGTTTTTCTTTTAGCGTGGAGTTTAAACACTCCTCGATGGTCTCAGGGAGAGCGAATTGTTGCAGGGAAGCCGCTTCGTTACCGGTGACCCTTCGTTGGAGCTGCGTGTGTGATGTCCATAGTTTTACTAAATTCCACTGTAGCATACACAAACGCTCTGTCGTCAGAACCAAATTGGGTTCCTGTGATTTACAGGCTTCGCAAGACAAGTTGTGTGTCATCGGGGGGCAAGGGCTTTAGACACACCCGTAAAACACAGTCGAATAGCCCTGGTGACAAATAACCAGTTGTCCCCAAATTCTAAACGTGGGCAAATACTTCGCACATTTGAACGTCACGGTAGCAGACAAAAAAATCGGCGGGAGTTACATAAAACTCGGGCGATGAAAATCTATATAGAAAAACTAAACGCACAGAGCACGAAGAAACTTCAAAAATAGATTTTCCTGGTGGCCAAAAAACATTGTCGACACCTCTTCTAAAATGACTTCCGGTGAGGCTAAAACGGCACCGACGCAGCCGGGATATTTGTGCCATGTATGGGAATGTTGTATTTAAGTGCAAGTTGTGTCTGACTGAATTTTCTTTGTCGATGCGCTACGAGGGTGTAAATACCTGTGTAATGCAGTATGCCAGTTTTCCACTAAGTCTATCTATCCAATACCTAATGCCCGGTATAAGCGCCTTGATAAAGGAGCGCTGTAGCGCTTATCGGCTTATAATCCCCGATGATTTTCAGCACAGCGTGCTGCATGTACACGGATGAACCGACCTTAGCTATATTTACGCGCAAATGTCTTTTCTTTCGTCCGAGCACTAGGGGTGTTCGGGAAGAGCTGCGTGATCTCACTAATCATTTTGTGTCTTATCGGTGGCGATTTTTACATGAGTGGTTTCTCATACGCCGCGAGCAAAATGGAGACCAAGACACTGAAACTTGTTTGAGGCCTTTATTTTCTCTTTTGCCAAGATTAGCCTAGAATGGCGACAGTCTTTCCGGCCTATGGCCTCGCTTTTTTTAGAAAGCCATCTTTAGTCCGGGCTCGTCCATTTAGTTCTCGACCCCTTTCTCACTTTAGCTGTTTCTTGAAGGTGGTCCGCCCTTCTCGCCTGTACAGTGAGTGACAGATGGTCGTCCGCATAGGCCACAAGCTCAAATCCTTGGGGCATATCCGTCACGTGCGCCAGATTCCAGAGTAGACGCCCACAGTCGATTTCCGCGGCACTCCGGCCGTCATCGCAAACTCGTCGCCATTGCTCTGGAGCGACCAGTCTTCCAAATAATCATAACCCAGTAGGACCAGGTAGGACAGTACCTCTTTCTCTTAAGTATAGTGAGTATGATCTCCAAGGCAGAGTGCTGAAAGCGTTTCTTACATCGAGACGAATCGCCATGTAGAGATCGCGATAGTCCTTGGCGAAGTTTGGAGTAACTCTGCCTCCAAAACCGCTTTGTGCACCGTTACGCTAACTCAGCCTTCTTCCAGGCGAGCGGTATTTTCCCCTGTCAGATATTCTTTGAATAGTGCAAATATTATAAGCCTGTTCGACCTACACTGCGGTAGCGGTAGCGGTAGCTACAACTCGTACTCTCTCGGAAGCTTCTCTCATTCACGTCATGCTCTGTGAGGGAGGGAGGCAGAGATTCAAACATGCTGCTCCCGCTGCCGGCCGTCTGCTACGAATGTTTGATATATCAAATAAACGGACTTACTAGTCGTTGTACTTGACCGCCAAGAACGACTTGTTCACTCCCGTAAATAGCAAATAGAACTCCACTAGTTCGCTTAAACAAAGGCTCCCCCGAAACTCTACATCCTCTTTTCAAGGGTCTCATTGGCCATTGCCGCAGCAGCTTTTGGGTATTTCTTAAACAGTAGGCAAACAACAGTGGCAGGGATTCTGTCTGTGCCAGGTGCTCTACCAGTCTTGATCCGTTCAGCAGTTTGCAATACATCTCCGCATGAAACTGTCGGAATTGAGCTGACGCCTGCTTATCGCTTCGTTTTTAAATTATCACAGCATCCTTTACAGACACTGTCGAGACACCGAAGCCAAGAAAAGCGAGCGTTCTAGGAATAAGGATCGGATAACTCCGCCCGGTACATTTTTTATTAGAGATATTGTTTTTTTCGCGGTAACTTTGCATTCCAAGATGGTACTAAATTACAATACAGCTGTCATTATATTCAATTTTAACACTTCAGCAACCGTCCCACCGGGCGAAAAAGTGCAAAGACCGCCGATACGTTTGTCAGTTCGCTGCGTGGTATTTAGCGCACATGTGTGAGCAGAACCGGCAACGACATTGATCGCCAACTTGGTGAAATCCGTAGTGAAAAGAAGCCTGGAACTTCATAAGTCAAGGGGGAGGTTTCTATATGCCTTATTTGTTGATCTAAGGGCCGCTTTTGACATTGTTCTGCGAAATGTTGTACTCCAGAAGCTTGCCCGTTATACAGACCACAGGTTATGCTCAAGGTGATAATCTTAGTTCTCTGCTTTTTTCTACCCTTCTCAGCGATCTGCCACCAATAATTCACAAAAAACACGATACGATCGGCACCATACCATGTGCTGACGATATCGTAATGTACAGTCGTGACAAGTTGGAGTTGCAGCGAAGCATACGCCCCCAAGAAGGGTACTGCGAGAACAACGGCCTTAAGATTAACGCCGAGAAAATCAGGTCCTGATGATATTTACCACGAACATCTTAAGCAGGGAATAGAGCACGTAGCCCCAAAGCTAACAGCGCTGTTCAGTGCATGCTTAGTACAAGGGCACAACCCCGAGCAATGGCGCCGAAGCTACCTGCAACCAATTTACAAAAACAAAGGCGACGCTACAGACCCAGCGAACTACCGCGAGATAGCATTAACTAGCGTAGTCTACAAAATATTAACCACACAAATTGTAACTCGACTATACAGCAAAAGCAAAGACCTGATACCTACGGAACAGAATGGGTTCTTGGAAGGTCGCTTAACTGAACGAGCTCTCAGGGAAGTCCTTCGTCACGTGCGGAAACGTTCTAACGACGGACAGATGACCTACGCAGCGTTTGTTGACTTCAAAACTACTTTTGATAGTGTACCTAGAGACTGCCTCCTGGAAATTATGCGGCAGCATTTTGGCATCAAAGGCCGAATGTTCAACCTAATAAGAAGCATTCTCACTGCGAACTACATCACAATGAGAAATGGGCCTCACTGTATTGCGCAAGAAATTAAACAGACAATTGGGCTAGCACAAGGCGACACGGCAAGCCCTTTTTTATTCATCCTTTATGTCACAAAGTTACGGCAAGCCCTTTCTTATTCATCCTTTATGTCACAAAGTTAAGTCAAATCCTTCGAAATGCTAAAGCCCCGCATGTATTCTACGCTGACGATCTTATCATAATGGCCAAGCCAAGACCACATCTACAGTTTTACCGGAATGAAATGAGCCAATGGTGATATATCCAAGACAAAAGTTCTTCGATTTTCCCGAGGAAGTTGATACGCCAGTCTTGACTATATCATAGGGTCAATAACTAAAATATTGAATTAGTAAATTTAGCTATGACCCCAAAGGGGTCAATATTACTGCGAGATGGCTAAATCTTTTACATATCTTTTACAAAGGACATAGAGAACAAGCGTGCAAAAGCGATATCGGCCATGACGCTACTCAGAAATCTTACACAGATTGACACTAAGACTGAAATGAACCTCTTCAAGATAAAAATAGCTCCAATTATAACTTACTGCCTTCGGGCCATTGCACCAAATTTGACCTTAGACAACATTAAAGAGATATATAAAATAAAAGCTAATTTTGTGAAGTATATGCTCGGACTGCCGCGAAACGCTTCAACAACGTTGGCGCTGGAACTATGCCAGGAGCGAACCTTTGTGGAAGACCTTATCCTGGACAAATACGATTTCAGCGCGCTGGTCGTAGAGCAATATCGCGCCTACAGAGAAAAGCGTAATTTACACTTTGCCATAAAGATTTTCACCGACGGTTCCGCATTCACGACAGACCGTTGGAACCGGGGTATGCAAGCAAACAGACGCATACTCTGTAGACTTACCTGGCATGGCTACCACCAATATATATGCCTAAAAGGGTACTGTTTTGAAATAGAAGACTGTGTATGTAATAATTGTGGCACATGTAATATTCACCGATACCACATACTGCAATGCAAGGAAATAGAAGCTGATTCGATGCATGCAGTAGTAAAAGATGTTATTAGCCGATATGAAATTTAGGTAATATCTACCAATTTCTGGTGAAATAAACTTGTATGGATGTAAAGTCTGCTAGAGGTAAAGCTCGTTCCGTGTGAAGATGAGTCCAAGCTATTTCTTCCGATCTAGAAAGGAAATGTGAGTACTCTTGAGACTTGAGCTGGTGTTGATAGACGACCAAATCTCTTTTTTGGCAACGCTCAAAAATGGCATCCAAAACGAAATGTTTGCAACTAAAAGCAACTGAAATTGATATTGCGTCTTCTATTTGTCTTGCAATGACGGTTTGTCGACTACGGGTAACCAAGGCTAATAACTAAAAAGATCACCACTACAATTATACATAGTCACCTGCGGCTTTAGCTTTCTGGCTGCCGCTCCATTTTTCGGCGCAAGTTTCTCCCGTCAACCGTTAGGATTTTGACGAGAACAATAGAAAGCCCCACACCCCGTACGATAGTTTACTTGAGGTACGTTTTCGCTAGTGAACGCTCCCATCCCAACCTTAAGGCTATGTAATGCAGTTAAATATATAAGCATTTTAAAATTCTATATTAATTAAATACATTAGTGCGGTTTAAGAAGTTTATTACATGTAAACAAGTCAGCACCCTACCAAAATAAACAATGTGCAATTTACTGTAAAACAACTAGCGTGCTGTAAATCAGCCATTTTCGGTAGTTGGGCGGTGCCCCAAAAGACTCTTAACAAATGCTGACCTATTTTTAACAGGTGGTCAGCAAAATGTCAGTATTATACAAATAACAATCATTTGTGGCCTAAACGTCAGTGATCCTGTTGTAAGAGTCAGTCGTGCTGCTTCGAGCTGCATTGTGCACGTATGTTTATTGTGGTTGCACACGCATGGCCTGGTATATACATCAGATATTATAATGTTCAACAAGTAGTAAATTGCTAAGGAATTGTCGTCGGAGCCAGAAGAAGACTTACGTCGAGAGCAGAGGCGGCGTGCTGTGAGAGCAAGGCTGCCTGCCGGATTGCCGGTGTACTACAAGAAACACCACAGGGACCTAGAGGATCTAGGCGTAACCATCCCCGAATGGGTGATGAAAAAATTCGGCGGCAAATAGAGGAACAAGGCTCATCCTCTGCCGATGGATTAGATTCAGATGATCTCCCGTCCGTAGTCGAAAGCTGCAGCTGGTCAACGGTATCGTCAGCAGATCAACGCCGCCCGAAAAGCACCAAGATGATAATGGGCCATCATCTGAAATCGCGCTACCGTCCACGTCTTCCAGACTGCAAAAATGGCTACATCCTAGGGTGTAGAGGAGGATAGATAGTGTGTTACTCGTATTGCGTACTCGTATTGCCAAAGAAAGAGGCGTTTATGACGACGTTCATTTCATATTGATATGTTGTTAGTTTCTTTTATAGCGCCCAAAGCATCTTCGAAGCGTAGAGTGTTGGTCGTCTTGTTCATGGGGTCGCTTTCGAGCGTTAATAACGAAAATCTTTTCCTTAACTAAACTGAATACCATGAACAAGCATATACGCACGATTTGGTTATGCAAGGACTTGGTGCTTAGCATTTAATTGCTACTGTGACTAACTCATGTCGTCATAGCCGAACGCCAATGTCAAAAGACTTTCAGCCAATATAATATATACATATAATTCTATTTATTATTTTTGTAATAGCAGAACAATCAAAATTGTGCTTATCGGAAGAGGAGGTACAAAATGGAAGCAGTAAAAGCAGTACAAGATCGTCAGTACAAGAGGCCTAGATAAATTACAATTTTAACAAGTACGACAATTTCCCACATCTGTTTCATTGTTTAGCGAAATGCGTGTGCATACATGGTATAGACAAGTGCACATTTTGTTTCATATCGTGTCACTTATGTCTTGAATTATCAACAACTGTATATATTTAATTTAATTTTCCTAATCAGCATTTAATGCTGTATAGATTTCATTTATATATATATATATATATATATATATATGTAAGGGCCTCACTGGGCCTCACGAGAATAAAGACCACAGCCGTGTTTGTCAATATTCGTGTTTTCCACCCAGCAACCCAGTGAGGCCCTTACAATTCAGAAGTGGGGTTCCTGAGGGGGTAACACGAACCGGTTGACCGAGAGACACAGCAAGGGTGTCGAGCCACGGCGAAGAGAAGTGTTAGTTGTTGCGCGTGCGGCGCGCGGTGGTATTGTGCTAAACAGGACTGAGTGTGATGCTGCAGTCGCTGTTTAGGTTGTCGCGGTGAGGTTAAGTCGACACGAGTGGAGATCGACCGAGTGTTCGCGAATTAGTCGTCGCGTGTCGTAGAAGAGGCGAACGCGCACGCAGAGTTGCAGCGGCAGCACGAGGTTAGGGTTATCGGGCGAGACCTGTGCCGGAACAAAATGGCGACCAACGCCGGCGGGACGCCGGTCACTATGGAGATGCTGGCCGAAATGATGAGTTCGATGAAGGCGATGGCAGATGCCACGCAGGCTATGGTGTCTCAGTTGACGATAAAGAATGAGACAGAATCCAGCGTGGCAATGCGGATCGAGACAGCTAGCGACGTTAGCGTCCAAGTAGAGACCTTCCCGGGGAGCGACGGCGTCTCAGCGGAAGAATGGATCCGGCTGTTTGAGATTGCAAAGGAGATCGGCGGATGGTCATGGGGTGAGACCCGCCGGGTGATCATAAACAAGCTCGTCGGCGAAGCACGGATTTGGCACACGACGCATGGGTACGGCTACGACACATACGAAGTGTGGAAGGAAGCTTTCTTAACTGCGTTTAGGCGTGAGCTGGACAGAAACCGCCTTGTAGACCAGTTGGCGTCGTGCACGCAACAACGACAGGAGTCGTTGGGCTGCTTTGCACGCAGAGTAGAAGCACTGGCGCTAAAACTGTCGCTGTCGATCGGCGAAATCAAGGCTCGAGTGTTGGCCGGACTCCGTCCAGAGTTCGAAATTGTGGTGCAGAGCATTGCTGCACGCCAACATAGCAGTGTGTCCGCTCTGATACATGACATAGAAGACGCGATGGAGTTGCAGATCCGGCGTCGGACTATGGTCGTCGACGGCGCACCCAGAGTGGGGGGTGCCGCAGGTAGAGGTGCCAGGCCTGAACCGGTCTGCTACCAATGTCGACAGGTGGGACACCGCAGAGACAGGTGCCCGATGTTGATACAACAACAGCAACAGACTAGAGCGCCGAGGCAGCTTAACATAGGCATGCACAGGGGAACCGCCGAAGGTGGCGTACGAGAGCAACAGCCTCAGCATGAACAACGACGACAGCCACTGAGAAGCAGCCAGACGGTGAACGCTGATCGTGAGAGTGGCAGAGCAGATCGGGATGCTCTGGTTCGTTGTTTCCGATGCAACCAACGCGGCCACTATGCGAGAAGTTGCACTGCCGCCGAGGTGAGTCGAGTGGACGGCGGCCGACAACATGAAGAGATGCACCCAGATGAACCGCTGGAGCAAGACGGAATAAAAACAGTGTGGGTGGACGGCAAGGAGTGGACTGCTAAAGTAGACACTCAGGCAGACATCACGTGTATATCGCACAGCGCAGCTAAGCAAATGGGGTTGACGATTCGGCCGACCGAACTCAGGAGCGTTAGAGGCGTCGGCGGCGGCCGGAGCATTCCATTGGGAGAATGCTCGGTGGCCGTAGAAGCAGATGGAATGGTACACCACGAAGTGACGTTGACGGTACTCGAAGATGCTGCACTATGCGGAGAGGCCATTCTACTCGGGAAAAATTTGCTGGATCGGAAAGAGCTTGTCACTGTCTTCCGTGGGGGACGAGCTCTTATTCTAAGCGCCGAATCATACCCAGAGGTAGCTAGTCTGTTACCGGAGCACAAAGTCGAACTGAGAGCGAGAGACGAAGTGACGTTGCGGCCCCGTAGTGTTAACTTCGTCCGGGTACAGGCTGCCGGTAGTGGATCATGCGCAATTATGGTGGAAGATGAGACTGAGGTGCCGTGCGGAGTATTAATCGATCTCGGTACGGATGGAGAGGCCGTGCTTCCCGTGCTGAACTATAGTGATGTGAATATTAAGTTGCATGAAGGGACACTGATTAAACGAGGCAGAGTCATTTCAGAAGAAGATATTTGTCAGGAGGTGGTGATACACAACAACGAGGAGCCAGCAACAGTGGTTCGGCAGGTACAACGAAGTCGTATAGAGTGTGATGACGTCGTGGTTGGAGAGGATACACCGGCTGATATTCGCGTGAAGCTGTTTGAGTTGTTGAACAAATATGCTGTCGTTTTTGCGACGTCGATGGAACAGCTGGGTCATACCCCACTGGCGCAGTTTGAGATTGTGGAGGTGCCCGGTAGCCGGCCGGTAGCTTCCAAACCCTATCGTTTGTCGGGTGTAGAGCGGGAAGCTTGCCGAGAGTTGATACAGCAAATGCTAAGCGCTGGTATGTTACAGAGATCAACCTCGCCGTACGCGAGCCCGGTGCTTCTAGTAAGAAAGAAGACCGGCCAATTTCGACTGGTCATAGACTATCGGTCGTTGAATCGTCAGACCGTGAAGGCGAGTTTTCCGATGCCGCTCATTGATGATATTTTGGATGCTGTTGGCGGAAAGAGGCTGTATACTACGCTGGATCTGGCATGGGGTTTCTTCCAAATCCCCATGTCACCGTCGTCAGCCAGCAAGGCTGCGTTCTCGACCCCAGATGGCCATTATCAGCCTCGTGTCATGATGATGGGTCTATGCAACGCTCCAGCCGAGTTTCAACAGCTGATGGTGAGAGTGGCGGAGGGCATAGGGGATAACATAGCCTTCCCATTTATGGATGACATGATTACGGCGGCCGATGACTACGGCGACCAACTGACGGCCATTAAACGCGTCTTGCAGGCGCTAAAGGAAGCAAAGTTGACTGTGCGGCTAGAGAAGTGTCGCTTCTTCATGCAAGAGGTGGACTTCCTCGGATTTAGACGTTATTGGTTCCCGCGGATGAAGAACTATGTTGATCAGCAGGTGCGGGCCTGTATTGAGTGCATTTTTGATAAAGAGAGGAGCGGCAAACGAGAAGGATTGCTCAACCCAATACAACCGGAGCGTCGGCCGTTCTTGAAAATATTTGTTGACCATCTCGGGCCTTTACCGAAGGCGGCGGGCAAGGAGCACATTCTAATTGCGATCGACGGCTTTTCTAAGTTTGTACTGCTAGAACCGGTACGCTCAACAGCATCGAAGTTCGTCGTTCAATTTATTCAGAAGTTAATTAATCGATTTGGGCGTCCGACAACTATCGTAACTGACCGGGGGACGGCATTTACGGCTAAGGCGTTCAAGGAGTTCCTGAATAGCAACCATATTCGCCACGGCCTCATCTCTACTCAGCATCCCCAGAGCAACGGCCAAGTGGAGCGCATGAATAAGGAAGTAGCTCGACTTTTGAGGACGTATTGTAAGTTGCCAGACAAGAAGGACTGGCCGCACAGGTTACCTGTGATTGAAAGTTTTATCAACCGTGCGCCGGCGAAGAGTACCGGCAAGGCACCGTTTGAAGTTATGCATGGTTACCTGCCACACAACGACCAGCTCTCGGAGTTTGTCGATAGCCAGCAACCGCAAACGGGGTGGACGCCACCAGCGGATATGCACTCGCAAATTCGTGCAGAAATTTTAAGAGCACAGGAAGCGTATCGGCAACAGTACGACAAAAAGCGTGTACCGCATCGAGTGAGATATGGCGTTGGCGACGTGGTTGTAGTTCGCCGATTGCCGTTTGTAACGGGCGAACCGACCAAGCTGCAACCAAAGTTTAGAGGCCCCATGGTGGTGACCGCTGTCCTGCCTAACGATACCTATAGGATTGCCGAGATGTTGGCGGGTGACAGTGGGTACACAGCGACAGCTTACTGTTCTCAGCTGCGTATTTATCGAGCGGTTAGTGAAGAAGACGACGATGATGATAATGCAATCATCGAAGGCGACGAGGACTACGGGCTTGTAGCAGATCAGGAATCCCGCGCAAGTCTGTCGGGAGCAGCCGAAGTAGCTCCGAGCATCCAAGTTGGCGCGGGGGAACCAACAAGCGAAGACGGAAGAGCCACGGATGTCGAGGATGACGCGGCGTTTACGCAGCAAGACACTTCTCGGCGATTAAACCCGTCGCGAACCCGCAGGAAGCCGATACGCTACCGTTAGCTAGTGATTACTAGAGAAGGACCGGTTGCCTAGTGCCGGAAATAATTAAGTAAAAAAAAAAAAAAATACTTTGCTTTAAAAAAATGCGTCTAAATATAAAAAGTGTACCCTTTAGTTATGAGAGAGAAATGTTGTAGTCGCTGAGGGCAGCGACTGTAGCAGAATGGCCGAATGTAAGGCTGTAGATTGTTATTGTTGTTATTGTAAGATGTAGGTATAGAGAGATATAGCTTAGTGACGTCTGCTAGTGCCGTTGAGAGAACTGACGACATTATAGCTAGAGAGAAAAGACGTTATCGAGACGCGGTCGAGGAGGGATCTCAGTGTTGTGAGACAGGCCGGAGTGGCGGTGCTGTACCGGCGTCGTAGAGAAGTCGGACAATAATAAAGATCACACCAGTGTCGGTCAATATTCGTGTTTTCCTCCTAGTAACCCGTTCAGGCCCTTACATATATATATATATATATATAAAGAAGACAAATCCTAGGCGGCCGATCCTGGTCGCCCAAACGGTGTATTACAGGACCACTGAATACCTCGAAACACATTTGTTTGAAATTCATACCATATGTATCCAGTCCTACATTCGCCAACGTTTCCATACGTTTGGAATGCACGTGGGATTTGCAAAAGTTTTGTCTGCTTACGAAGTGATAAGCATGAAATGAAGTCATCGCTATAGATGATTTTATTTGCGAGAAATACTCCCAACTTTTTTATTCTCTCGGAAATGTAATAAGTTTCGAGTCGTGAAATTTCGCCAATGAGCCAAGCTGAGTAACACCAACAAATTGGCATTCATGCGCCTCTGCACTCCAATCGACACCGCCAAGCTTAATTCTTAGATCCTTCGGAAACCTGCGATGAAAAATTTGTCCTCCGACAGAATCCAGGCAGACAAAGATTCGGGTCCAAAGGCGCCGGCAGCAGTTTCCAGAGTCAACTCAAGGGAAACGTCCACTCAATTGCAAACTATGCAACATTGCAAGCTATGCAATGTTGTTTGTGAAATATCGATTGAGGCATCGTTCACGCTAAACGTATGAGAAGAAATTAAATGATCAGTACGAATCTATACTGCTAAAAAGGCCAACTAGTTCAATAAAAATTCACTCAAACTCGTCCATTTTTCCCCGAGACAACGCACGACCCCATGTGAGTAACACTGGCCTTAGGAAATATACAACCTGGGGACTAATTGAGCATCCAGCAACTCCTCGAAGCTTGCACCTTTCGATTAGCACTCACTTCCGTCCTGCCGCTTGTTACGGGTAGTGACTATGACGGTGCCGCACACAGGCATGCACCCAAATAAAACATCGAACATTTGTGCATAGATTACACGCTTTCTTTCATTGTCCTAACTAAGATTCTGAAGGGGTGGAATAGTTGCTGTCGATAACGCAAGACATAAATGACACGATATGAAGTAAAATGCGCATGTGTCTATACCATTATGCAAACGTCATTTGCAAGATAACAAAACAGATGCAAAAATTGTCCTACCTGTTATTAATTGTCATTTGTCTAGTAAACCTCTTGTGTAAAGATGTCTTGGCAATTTGTACGGCCTCCATTCTGTACTCCTTGTTCGAGATCTCCCGGCACGCGTCCTCTTGACGGTTCCGCTACAACACGACTAATAAAATAAAATACATAAATAGATTATATCGGCTAAAAGTCCGATAAAAAAGTAATTGCAATGGCCTACCACTATGCCGACATGAGTTAACACAGCAAACCCTTATAAATGCTAAGCATCTATTCCTTGCATAACCAAATCGTGTATCTGCATGTTCATGATCTTCAGTTTAAATTAGAAAGGTCTCTTGTTATCACAGCGCTCGGAAAAGACTTCATGAACGAGAGCTCGACGCTTATAAAGTGCCTTGCACGCTGTAAAACGAACCTATATACCATATGAAATAAATGTCAGTGGACGCCCTTTTCTCAAACAATACGAGTACACGTCACCATATCGCTTCCTGATCGGGTGTAGATTTTTTTGCGGTTCGAATGACGTGGACGCCCAGATGATGGCCAATTATCGTCTTGTTGCTTCTCAGGCGACGTTGCTCTGAACGATAAGCGTCGATCAGTTACAGATTCCGATTTTTTAGAGAGATGATCACAACCATCCTCATCGGCCAAGGACGATCCCTGCTCTTCCATTTGTCGCCGAATCTTTTCCATCACCCACTCGGGGATGGTAACGTCTGGATCGTCTAGGTCCCCACGTGCTGTATCTTGAAGGAGACCGGCAACACAGCAGGAAGCCTCGCCCTCAAAGCGCCCCGTCTCTGCTCTCGACGCAAGTCTTCATCCGGCTCTGACGAGAATCCCTTAGCAATTTAGTAATTGAAGAACATTATAATATCGGACGTATATATCAGATCGTATGTATGTGCAACCAAAATAAGCATAAGTGCAATGCAGCATAAATCAGCACGACTCACTGTTACAGGATCACATGTTCACAAGTCGCAAGTGACTGTTGTTTCCATAATGCTGATGTATTTTTTATATAAATTTGGCGACCAGCGGATAACCAGCTAGTTATTTAACAGTGAAATGCACATTGTTTATTTTGACTTGTTTGCCTGTGATCGACTCATTGAATCGTACTAGTGTATGTAAAATAGAATTATATTAAAATGTCCTTAATATAATTAATTGCATTAAATAGCGTTATGTTTGGGGGTGTGAGAGCGTTCACTAGCTAAAACGTACCTCAAGTGGGATATTGTCCGTGGTGTGGGGCTCTTTAATGTTCTCGTCAAAATCCGAACAGTTGACGGAGCCCACGAAGGAAGCACTTTTGCCGAAAAGCAGAGCAGCGGCTAGATAGCGCAAGCGATACCCGCAAGCGACTGCCATCTAGCCCGCGAAGAAAGGCCACGCTTTTTGCGGTAGCCACCATCTTTTGCTTGCCTTCCGGTTGTCTGGGCTGTAAACCAGCAAAATAAATCCATAATTGTATCAAAATACATATATGTATAATTGTAGTGGTGATATTTTTAGTTATAACACTAAGTTTCCCTGCGAAAGACTTTTCTGCTACTCAACAAGCCGTCATTACAATATAAGAAATTGTAGAAGAAGCAATGTCAATTTCAGTTTCAACCTTTCGTTCAACATGCGATTTTGATTTAGTTCAGAGCATTGCCAGAATAAAGATTTGATTGGCGATCGATACCTAAAAAGCGAAAGAGTCTCAAGGGTACTTACAATGTCTTGCGGGAAAGTCATCAGCTCGGGCTCATTTTCACGCGAGATGAGCTTTATTTTTAGCTGACTTTGTAGCCTCGTATCTGTCACAGCTCCAGATAGCTGAAAAGAAAAGATAAATATATTTTTAGTACGTTGGTTGTTTAGAGTGTCAATACAACGATATAATCGATAAGCATGGTGTTTAAGATTTTTTAGAACTAAAACTAACATTCACTTGCTCACTTAAACTTGACATTGTCTTGGCCAAATTCAAAATCTCTTATATACAACAGAACGTGAAATTAATCTCTGTGCTATATACAGACGTGCTAATCAGATGTGTACCAATCTTGTTGTTGTTGTGCTGTATCCATTATCAGTCACTTCATTAGCGTTCCTTGTTGAAGGTAATCATGGCACAAAAGAAGCTGGTCCAGTAGCTGCCATAATGAAAAGGTCTAATATGGTGATCTCTGTAATCGCTCCAAGTGATGTGTTATGAACAAACCGGAATTGCGTCTGAATATATATATATATATATACGTGCACGAATCATGTGGTAACACTGCATGGCCTGATATATACATCAGATATTATAATGTTCAACAAGTAGTAAATTGCTAAGGAATTGTCGTCGGAGCCGGAGGAAGATTTGCGTCGAGAGCAGAGACGGCGTGCTGTGATAGCAAAGCTGCCTGCCGGATTCCCGGTATACTACAAGATGCACCACAGGGACCTAGAGAATCTGGGCGTAACCATCCCCAAATGGGTGATGAAAAAAATCAGCGGCAAATAGAGGAACAGGGCTCATCCCCTGCCGATGGATTAGATTCAGATGATCTCCCGTGCGTAGTCGAAAGCTGCAGCTGGTCAACGGTATCGTCAGCAGATCAACGCCGCCCGAAAAGCACCAAGATGATAATGGGTCATCCTCTGAAATCGCGCTACCGTCCACGTCTTCCAGACCGCAAAAATGGCTACACCCTAGGGTGCAGAGGAAAATAGATAGTGTGTTACTGCGTACTCGTATTGCCAGAGAAAGAGGCGTTTATGACGACGTTCATTTCATATTGATATGTTGTTAGTTCCTCTTATAGCGCCCAAAGCATCTTACGAGCGTAAAGTTGTTGGTCGTCATGTTCATGAGGTCGCTTTGGAGCGTTGATAGCGAAAAGCTCTTCCTAAACTAAGCTGAATACCATAATTAAGCATATACATACGATTTGGTTATGCAAGGACTTGGCGCTTAGCATTTAATTGCTACTGCGACTAACTCATGTCGTCATAGCCGAACGCCAATGTCAAAAGACTTTCAGCAAATGTAATATACACATATAATTCTATGTATTACCTTTGTAATAGCAGAACAATCAAAATGATGCTTATCAGGAGATCCCGAAGAGGAGGTACACAATGGAGGCAGTAAAAGCAGTACAAGATCGTCAGTACAAGGGGCCTATATAAAATACAATTTTAACAAGTACGACAATTTTCACATCTGTTTCATTATTTAGCAAAATGCGTGTGCATACATGGTATAAATAAGTGCACATTTAGTTTCATATCGTGTCACGTATGTCTTGAATTATCAACAGCTGTATAGATTTCATTTAATTTTACCATTTAGGTGCTTCATTAAAACAACGAATGAAAGCGTATATATATTTAAAAAAAACACATACTAGGCGGCCGATCCTGGTATCCCAAACGGGGTATTAGAGGACCATTGAATACTTGCGATATGCAATTATTTCATGTGATGTGTGGCAAGTGGCACTGTCTTGTTCAAAACACATCTCTTTGAGATTTATACCATCTTTTTTTTGGATTTTCCGTAAGGCTATTGCCCATATACGGTTTTTTTTCAGGTCATGGCTAATTTTAGTCCACTCCGGAATTTACCTTGTCTAAATTGGAAACCATGCAAACCAATTTAAGAGTGGCCGGTCTGGGTCTCGAACCCAGTCCTCCCGAATGCAAAGCAAAGGCTTTGCCACTAAGCCATCTTGCTCGTTTTATATTCTCCCGGAAATGTAATAAGTTTCGAGTCGTGAAATTTCGCCAATGCGTAGCGGTTTTGTCTCGCTGTATCGGTCGTTTCTGTTGTGCATGTTTGCACAGCCGGTTCATACACGTTCTTGTTTAATTCTTCTAAAAGTGATTCAGATGATTTCTCGAAATCCCCTTGAAAATGGTAGCCGTCACCTTCTCCGCAGACAATACAGTTCTAACACTTCTCGATGAACGTTCAGCAGGTACTGTTTACTGCTCTGGCAGGTGTTTTTACTTGGGTATGTAGAGATGGATTTAATGGTCGTCCACACTCACCAATTGACGCTATAAGACTTATGGATTGCGACAAGCATTGCCGCAAAATGTTTTTCGCGTATGTTCTTGATCGATGGTCTACAATCGCGGCGCCTAAACTACTCTTTTGTGCATTATTATGCACTTCACCTACTTAGATGCCTCTGGTTTCAACTACATCAAGTATCTTCATTCGGCGATCAACGAAATCACACCGGAGTATCCTGACGAGTCGGCCAACAGCGCGCTTTTGCTCCCTTCCTCTCCACTACTTAGATTGGTGCAAAAGCTTTTGTTGTTTTCGCACCAATTCGTTTCGGAGAATTGCAGTGCTCTCGATGCAACATCAGCATAATAATGGTGATACGTTTATTAAGGAGTGGCCGTTACTGCAGCCCATAGGATCTGCTTTGGCGCTAACATTTTACTTGCTTTATAAGAAAACAGAGACATAATAAACATTCAAGTGCAACATCGGTGTTTTGCTGTGCGACCTCCAAAAGGGTGCCCAACGCTGTTAAAGTTTGTCGAAACATCTTCAAAACCTTCGGAAACAACTCGGAGAACGAATGGACCTGCCGAAATTGGTTTGCCAGGTGCCCGTAGTCCAGAAAAAATTAACCTGGACAAAAAACCACGGTCCGGTCAACTCTCATTGCTGGAAAAGTTTGGAATAACTTTTAACCCCTGTGGGTTTCTCACAGATCGTAACACCAACAAATTGGGTCCATGTGCCTCTGCACTCCAATCGCCACCGCCGAGCTTTATTCTTGGATCCTTCGGAAGCCTGCGATGAAAAATTTGTCCTCCGAGAGAATGCAAGCAGACCAAGATTCGGGTCCAAAGGCGCCGGCACCAGTTCCCAGAGTCAACCCAAGCGAAACGTCAACTCAATTGCAAACTATGCAATGTTGTATTGCAAACTATGCAACATTGCAAGCTATGGAATGTTGTTTGTGAAATATCGATTGAGGCATCGTTTACGCTAAACGCACGAGAACCGCAGGAGAAGAAACCAGATGTTCAGTACGGATCTATACTGCTAATAAAGCCAACTAGATGAATAAAAATTCACCCAAACTTGTCCATCTTTTACTGAGACAACGCACGACCTCATGTGAGCAACACCGGCCTTGGAAAATATATAACCTGAGCTGGGGACTAATTGAGCATCCAACAACTCCGCGGAGCTTGCATCTTTCGACTAGCACTCACTCCCGTCTCGCCGCTTGTTACGGGTATAGTGACTATGACGATGCCGCACACGCGCATTCACCCAAATAGAACATCGTACATTTGTGCATAGATTACACGCTTTCTTTCATTGTCCTAACTAAGATTCTGAAGGGTGGAATTGTTGCTGTCGATAATGCAAGACATAAATGACACGATTAAATAAAATGTGCATGTTTCTATACCATTATGCAAACGTAATTTGCAAGATAACAAAACTGATGCAAACATTGGTTACCTGTTATTAATTATAATTTGTCTAGTAAACCTCTTGTGTAAAGATGTCTTGGCAATTTGTACTGCCTTCATTCTGTACTCCTTGTTCGAGATCTTGCAGGACGGCATGCGTCCTTTTGACGGTTCCGCTACAACACGAATAATAAAATACATATAAAGATTGAATAGCCTAAAAGTCCGATAAAAAAGTAATTGCAATGGCCTACGACTATGACGACACGAGTTAACACAGCAAACGCATATAAATGCTAAGCACCTATTCCTTGCATAACCAAATTGTGTATATCTGCATGTTCATGATCTTCAGTTTAAATTAGAAAGGTCTCTTGTTATCACAGCGCTCGGAAAAGACTTCACGAACGAGAGCTCGGCGCTTATAAAGTGCCTTGCACGCTGTAAAACGAACCTATATACCATATGAAATAAATGTCAGTGGGTGCCCTTTTCTCAAACAATACGAGTACACGTCACCATATCACTCCCTGATCGAGTGTAGTTGTTTTTGCGATTCGAATGACGTGGACGCCCAGATGATGGCCAATTATCGTCTTGTTGCTTCTCGGGCGACGTTGCTCTGGACGATAACCGTCGATCAGTTAAAGCTTTCGATTTTTCAGGGGGAGGATCACAACCATCATCATTGGCCAAGGACGATATCCCTGCTCTTTCATTTGTCGCCGAATCTTTTCCATCACCCACTCGGGGATGGTAACGTCTGGATCGTCTAGGTCCCCACGTGCTGTATCTTGAAGGAGACCGGCAACACGGCAGGAAGCCTCGCCCTCATAGCGCCCCGTCTCTGCTCTCGACGCAAGTCTTCATCCGGCTCCGACGAGAATCCCTTAGCAATTTAGTAATTGAAGAACATTATAATATCGGACGTATATATCAGATCGTGTGTTTGTGCAACCAAAATAAACGTAAGTGCAATGCAGCATACATCAGCACGGCTCACTGTTACAGGATCACATGTTCACAAGTCGCAAGTGACTGTTGTTTCTATAATGCTGATGTATTTTTGATATACATTTGGCGACCAGCGGATAACCAGCTAGTTATTTGACAGTGAAATGCACATTGTTTATTTTGACTTGTTTGCCTGTGATCGACTCATGGAATCATACTAGTGTATTTAAAATATAATTATATTAAAATGTCCTTAATATAATTGCATTAAATAGCGTTATGTTTGGGGGTGTGAGAGCGTTCACTAGCTAAAACGTACCTCAGGTGGGATATTCTCCGTGATGTGGGGCTCTTTAATGTTCTCGTCAAAATCGTAACAGTTGACGGAGCCCACGAAGGAAGCACTTTTGCCGAAAAGCAGAGCGGCGGCTAGATAGCGCAAGCGATACCCGCAAGCAACTGCTACCCAGCCCGCGAAGAAAGGCCACGCCTTTTGCGGTAGCCACCATCTTTTGCTTGCCTTCCGGTTGTTTGGACTGTGAACCAGCAAAATAAATCCATAATTGTATCAAAATACATATATGTATAATTGTAGTGGTGATATTTTTAGTTATAACACTAAGTTTCCCTGCGAAAGACTTTTCTGCTACTCAACAAGCCGTCATTACAATATAAGAAATTGTAGAAGAAGCAATGTCAATTTCAGTTTCAACCTTTCGTTCAACATGCGACTTTGATTTAGTTCAGAGCATTGCCAGAATAATGATTTGATTGGCGATCGATACCTAAAAAGCGAAAGAGTCTCAAGGGTACTTACAATGTCTTGCGGGAAAGTCATCAGCTTGGGCTCATTTTCACGCGAGATGAGCTTTATTTTTAGCTGACTTTGTAGCTTCGAATCTGTCACAGTTCAAGATGTCTGGAAAGATAAAATTAATATATCTTCAGTACGTTGGTTGTTTAGAGTATCAATACAACGATATAATCGATTGGCATGGTGTTTAAGATTTTTTAGAACTTAAACTAACATTCTTGCTCACTTAAAGTTGACATTGTCTTGGCCAAATTCAAAATCTCTTATATACAACAGAACGTGAAATTAATCTCTGTGCTATATACAGACGTGCTAATCAGATGTGTACCAATCTTGTTGTTGTTGTGCTGTATCCATTATCAGTCACTTCATTAGCGTTCCTTGTTGAAGGTAATCATGGCACAAAAGAAGCTGGTCCAGTAGCTGCCATAATGAAAAAGTCTAATATGGTGATCTCTGTAACCGCTCCAAGTGATGTGTTATGAACAAACCGGAATTGCGTCTGAATATATATATATATACGTGCACGAATCATGTGGTAACACTGCATGGCCTGATATATACATCAGATATTATAATGTTCAACAAGTAGTAAATTGCTAAGGAATTGTCGTCGGAGCCGGAGGAAGATTTGCGTCGAGAGCAGAGGCGGCGTGCTGTGAGAGCAAGGCTGCCTGCCCGATTGCCGGTGTACTACAAGATGCACCACAGGGACCTAGAGAATCTGGGCGTAACCATCCCCGAATGGGTTATGAAAAAAATCAGCGGCAAATAGAGGAACAAGGCTCATCCCCTGCCGATGGATTAGATTCAGATGATCTCCCGTCCGTAGTCGAAAGCTGCAGCTGGTCAACGGCATCGTCAGCAGATCAACGCCGCCCGAAAAGCACCAAGATGATAATGGGCCATCCTCTGAAATCGCGCTACCGTCCACGTCTTCCAGACCGCAAAAATGGCTACACCCTAGGGTGCAGAGGAGGATAGATAGTGTGTTACTGCGTACTCGTATTGCCAAAGAAAGAGGCGTTTATGACGACGTTCATTTCATATTGATATGTTGTTAGTTCCTCTTATAGCGCCCAAAGCATCTTACGAGCGTAAAGTTGTTGGTCGTCATGTTCATGAGGTCGCTTTGGAGCGTTGATAGCGAAAAGCTCTTCCTAAACTAAGCTGAATACCATGATTAAGCATATACATACGATTTGGTTATGCAAGGACTTGGCGCTTAGCATTTAATTGCTACTGCGACTAACTCATGTCGTCATAGCCGAACGCCAATGTCAAAAGACTTTCAGCCAATGTAATATACACATATAATTCTATGTATTACCTTTGTAATAGCAGAACAATCAAAATGATGCTTATCAATTACAATTTTAACAAGTACGACAATTTTCACATCTGTTTCATTATTTAGCAAAATGCGTGTGCATACATGGTATAAATAAGTGCACATTCAGTTTCATATCGTGTCACGTATGTCTTGAATTATCAACAGCTGTATAGATTTCATTTAATTTTACCATTTAGGTGCTTCATTAAAACAACGAACGAAAGCGTATATATATATAAAAAAAACACACATACTAGGCGGCCGATCCTGGTATCCCAAACGGGGTATTAGAGGACCATTGAATACTTGCGATATGCAATTGTTTCATGTGATGTGTGGCAAGTGGCACTGTCTTGTTCAAAACACATCTCTTTGAGATTCATACCATCTTTTTTTTGGATTTTCCGTAAGGCTATTGCCCATATACGGTTTTTTTCAGGTCATGGCTATTTTTAATCCACTCCGGCATTTACCTTGTCTAAATTGGAAAGCATGCAAACCAATTTAAGAGTGGCCGGTCTGGGTCTCGAACCCAGTCCTCCCGAATGCAAGGCAAAGGCTTTGCCACTAAGCCATCTTGCTCGGTTTATATTCTCTCGGAAATGTAATAAGTTTCGAGTCGTGAAATTTCGCCAATGAGTGGCGGTTTTGTCTCGCTGTATCGGTCGTTTCTGTTGTGCATGTTTGCACAGCCGGTTCATACACGTTTTTGTTTAATTCTTCTAAAAGTGTTCAATTCAGATGATTTCTCAAAATCCCCTTGAAAATGGTAGCCGTCACCTTCTCCGCAGACAATACAGTTCTAACATTTCTCGATGAACGTTCAGCAGGTACTGTTTACTGCTCTGGCAAGTGTTCTTACTTGGGTATGTAGAGGTGGATTTAATGGTCGTCCACACTCACCAATTGACGCTATAAGACTTATGGATTGCGACAAGCATTGCCGCAAAATGTTTTTCGCGTATGTTCTTGATCGATGGTCTACAATCGCGGTGCCTAAACTACTCTTTTGTGCAGTATAATGCACTTCACCTACTTAGATGCCTCTGGTTTCAACTACATCAAGTATCTTCATTCGGCGATCAACGAAATCACACCGGAGTATCCTGACGAGTCGGCCAACAGCGCGCTTTTGCTCCCTTCCTCTCCACTACTTAGGTTGGTGCAAAAGCTTTTGTTGTTTTCGCACCAACTCCTTTCGGAGAATTGCAGTGCTCTCGATGCAACATCAGCATAATAATGGTGATACGTTTATTAAGGAGTGGCCGTTGCTGCAGCCCCATAGGATCTGCTTTGGCGCTAACATTTTACTTGCTTTATAAGAAAACAGAGACATAATAAATATGGAAGTGCAAAATAGGTGTTTTGCTGTGCGACCTCCAAAAGGGTGCTCAACGCTGTTGAGGTTTGTCGAAACATCTTCAGCATTTTCGGAAACAACTCAGACAACGAATGGACCTGCCGAAAATGGTTTGTCAGGTGCCCGTAGTCCAGGAGAAATTAACCTGGACAAAAACCACGGTCCGGTCAATTCTCATTGCTGGAAAAGTTTGGAATAACTTTTAACCCCTGTGGGTTCCTCACAGATCGAGTAACACCAACAAATTGGCGTTTATGTGCCTCTGCACTCCAATCGCCACCGCCGAGCTTTATTCTTGGATTTTTCGGAAACCTGCGATGAAAAATTTGTCCTCCGAGAGAATGCAAGCAGACCAAGATTCAGGTCCAAAGGCGCCGGCAGGAGTTTCCAGAGTCAACCCAAGCAAAACGTCAACTCAATTGCAAACTATGCAATGTTGTATTGCAAACTATGCAACATTGCAAGCTATGGAATGTTGTTTGTGAAATGTCGATTGAGGCATCGTTTGCGCTAAACGCACGAGAAGAAACCAGATGATCAGTAAGGATCTATACTGCTAATAAGGCCAACTAGTTGAATAAAAATTCACCCAAACTTGTCCATCTTTCACTGAGACAACGCACGACCTCATGTGAGTAACACCGGCCTTAGAAAATATATAACCTGAGCTGGGGACTAACTGAGCATCCAACAACTCCGCGGAGCTTGCACCTTTCTACTAGCACTCACTCCCGTCTCGCCGCTTGTTACGGGTATAGTGACTATGACGATGCCGCACACGCGCATTCACCCAAATAGAACATCGTACATTTGTGCATAGATTATACGCTTTCTTTCATTGTCCTAACTAAGATTATAGAGGGTGGAATGGTTGCTGTCGATAATGCAAGACATAAATGACACGATGAAATGAAATGTGCATGTTTCTATACAATTATGCAAACGTAATTTGCAAGATAACAAAACTGATGCAAACATTGGTTACCTGTTATTAATTATAATTTGTCTACTAAACCTCTTGTGTAAAGATGTCTTGGCAATTTGTACTGCCTTCATTCTGTACTCCTTGTTCGAGATCTTTCGGCACGCGCCCTTTTGACGGTTGCGCTACAACACGAATAATAAAATACATATATAGATTAAATAGCCTAAAAGTCCGATAAAAAAGTAATTGCAATGGCCTACGACTATGACGACATGGGTTAACACAGCAAACGCATATAAATGCTAAGCACCTATTCGTTGCATAACCAAATCGTGTATATCTACATGTTCATAAACTTCAGTTTAAATTAGAAAGGTCTCTTGTTATCACAGCGCTCGGAAAAGACATCACGAACGAGAGCTCGACGCTTATAAAGTGCCTTGCACGCTGTAAAACGAGCATATATACCATATGAAATAAATGTCAGCGGATGCCCTTTTCTCAAACAATACGAGTACACGTCACCATATCACTCCCTGATCGGGTGTAGTTGTTTTTGCGATTCGAATGACATAGACGCCCAGATGATGGCCAATTATCGTCTTGTAGCTTCTCGGACGACGTTGCTTTGGACGATAACCGTCGATCAGTTACAGCTTTCGATTTTTCAGGGGGATGATTACAACCATCATCATCGGCCAAGGACGATATCCCTGCTCTTCCATTTGTCGCCGAATCTTTTCCATCACCCACTCGGGGATGGTAACGTCTGGATCGTCTAGGTCCCCACGTGCTGTATCTTGAAGGAGACCCGCAACACGGCAGGAAGCCTCGCCCTCAAAGCGCCCCGTCTCTGCTCTCGACGCAAGTCTTCATCCGGCTCCGACGAGAATCCCTTAGCAATTTAGTAATTGAAGAACATTATAATATCGGACGTATATATCAGATCGTATGTGTGTGCAACTACAATAAACATAAGTGCAATGCAGCATAAATCAGCACGGCTCACTGTTACAGGATCACATGTTCACAAGTCGCAACTGACTGTTGTTTCTATAATGCTGATGTATTTTTCATATAAATTTGCCGACCAGCTGATAACCAACTAGCTATTTGACAGTAAAATGCACATTTATTTTGACTTGGTGCCTGTGATCGATTCATTGAAGCGTACTAGTGTAATTAAAATCGAATTATATTAAAATGAATTTATTATAATTGCATTAAATAGCGTTATGTTTGGGAGTGGGAGCGTTTACTAGCGAAAGCATACCTCAGGTGGGATATGGTCCGTGGTGTGGGGCTTTTTATTGTTCTCGTCAAAATCCGAACAGTTGTTTTTTTTTGTTTGTCTTCCGGCTGTCTGGACTGTAAACCACCAAAATAAATCCATAATTTTATCGAAATACCCATATGAATAAACGTAGTGGTAATCTTTTGAGTTCTAGCACTTGGTTTCTCTGCGAAAGACTTTTCTGCTACTCAGCAAACCGTCATTACAATATAAGAAGAAATTGTAGAAGAAGCAATGTCAATTTCAGTTTCAACCTTTCGTTCAACATGCGATTTTGATTTAGTTTAGAGCATTGCTAGAATAAAGATTTTATTAGCGATCGATACCTAAAAAACCCGATTCTCAAGAGTACTTACAATTTCTTGCGGGGTAGTCGAAAAAATCAGCTCGGGCTCATTTTCACGCGAAATGAGCTTTGTTTTTAGCTGACTTTGTAGCCTCGTATCTGTCACAGCTTCAGATGGCTAGAAAAAAAGATGAATTTATTGTTAGTACGTTTGTTGTTTATAGTATCAATACAACAATATAATCCATAAGCATGGTGTTTAATATTTTTTAGAACTTAAACTCACTTGCACAAACTTAACATTGTCTTGGCCAAATTTAAAATCTCTTATATACAACAGAACGTGAAATTCATATCTGTGCTCTATACAGAGGTGCCAATCAGATGTGTACCAATCTCGTTGTTGCTGTGCTGTATCCATTATCAGTCACTTCATTAGCGTTCCTTGTTAAAGGTAATCATGGCACAAAAGAAGCTGGTCCCGTAGCTGCCATAATTAAGAAGTCTAATGTGGTGACCTCTGTAACCGCTCCAAGTGATGTGTTATGAACAAACCGGTAATCCGTCTGAATATATATATATATATATATATATATACGTGCACCAATCATGTGGTGGCACTGCATGGCCTGATATATACATCAGATATTATAATGTTCAACAAGTAGTAAATTACTAAGGAATTGTCGTCGGAACCGAAAGAAGATTTGCGTCGAGAACAAAGGCGACGCGCTGTGAGAGCAAGGTTGCCTGCCGAATTGCCGGTATACTACAAGATGCACCACAGGCGTAACCATCACCGAATGGGTAATGGAAAAAATTCAGCGGCAAATAGAGGCACAAGGCTCATCCTTTGCCGATGGATTAGATTCTGATGATCTCCCGTCTGTAGTCGACAGCTGCAGCTGGTCGACGTATATCGTTCAGATACACGTCGCCCGAAAAGCACCAAGATGATAATGGGCCCTCATCTGAAACCGGTGCTACCGTCCACGTCATCCAGACCGCAAAAATGGCTACACCCTAGGGTGCAGAGGAGGATAGATAGTGTGTTACCGCGTACTCGCATTGCCTAAGAAAGGGGCGTCTATGACGACGTTTATTTCGTATTGATAAGTTGTTAGTTCCTTTTATAGCGCCCAAAGCATCTTAGAAGCGTAGAGTAGTTGGTCGTCTGAATACTATGAACAATCATATACACACGATTTGGATATGCAAGGACTTGGTGCTTAGCATTTAATTGCTACTGCGACTAACTCATGTCGTCATAACCCTACGCCATTGTCAAAAGACTTTCAGCCAATATAATATATACATACAAGTTTATGTATTACCCTTGTAATAGCAGAACTATCAAAATGATGCTTAACGGGAGATCCCGAAGAGGAGGTACAAAATGAAGGCAGTAAAAGCAGAACAATATCGTCATTACAAAAAGCCCAGATAAATTACAATTTTAACAAGTACAACAATTTTCACATCTGTTCCATTATTTAGCAAAATGCGTGAGCGTACATGGTATAGACAAATGCACATTTTGTTTCATAATATATAAAGGCGACAAATCCTAGGCGGCCGATCCTGGTCGCCCAAACGGGGTATTATAGCACCATTGAATACCTGCTTCATGTGATGTGTGGCAAGTGCCACTGTCTTGTTGAAACCACATTCCTTTGAGATACATCCCATATGCATTCAGCCCTACATTCGCCAACAGGGATACGTCTAGAATGCACGCGGGGTTTGCGAAAGTTTTGTCTGCTTACGAACTGATAAGCATGAAATGGGGTCATCGCTAAAGATGATTTAATTTGCCAGAAGTACTCCCAACTTTTTGAGTCTACGTTTCGAGTCGTGCAATTTTGCCAACGAGTGGCGGTTTTGTCACGCTGTATCGGTCGTTTCTGCTGTGCATGTTTGCACAGCCGGTTCATACACATTCCTGTTTAATTCTTCTATAAGTATTCAATTCAGATGATTTCTCGAAATCCTCTTGAGAATGGTAGCCGTCACCTTCTCCGCAGAATACAGTTCTAGCATTCCTCGAGGAACATTTAGCAAGGTACTGTTTGCTGCTCTGGCAGGTGTTTTAACTTGGGTATGTAGAGATGGATTTAATGGTCGTCCACACTCACCAATTGACGCTATAAGACTTACGGATTGCGACAAGCATTGCCGCAAAATGTTTTTCGCGTATGTTCTTGATCGCTGGTCTACAATCGCGGCGCCTAAACTACTCTTTTGTGCAGTATAATGCACTTCACCTACTTAGATGCCTCTGGTTTCAACTACGTCAAGTATCTTCATTCGGCGATCAACGAAATCACACCGGAGTATCCTGACGAGTCGGCCAACAGCGCGCTTTTGCTCCCTTCCTCTCCACTACTTAGGTTGGTGCAAAACCTTTTGTTGTTTTCGCACCAACTCGTTTCGGAGAATTGCAGTGCTCTCGATGCAACATCAGCATAATAATGGTGATACGTTAATGAGGAGTGGCCGTTACTGCAGCCCATAGGATCTGCTTTGGCGCTAACATTTTACTTGCTTTATAAGAAAACAGAGACATAATAAACATTCAAGTGCAAAATCGGTGTTTTGCTGTGCGACCTCCAAAAGGGTGCCCAACGCTGTTAAAGTTTGTCGAAACATCTTCAAAACCTTCGGAAACAACTCGGAGAACGAATGGACCTGCCGAAAATGGTTTGCCAGGTGCCCGTAGTCCAGAAAAAATTAACCTGGACAAAAAACCACGGTCCGGTCAATTCTCATTGCTGGAAAAGTTTGGAATAACTTTTAACCCCTGTGGGTTTCTCACAGATCGAGTAACACCAACAAATTGGGTTCATGTGCCTCTGCACTCCAATCGCCACCGCCGAGCTTTATTCTTAGATCCTTCGGAAACCTGCGATGAAAAATTTGTCCTCCGAGAGAATGCAAGCAGACCAAGATTCGGGTCCAAAGGCGCCGGCAGCAGTTCCCAGAGTCAACCCAAGCGAAACGTCAACTTAATTGCAAACTATGCAATGTTGTATTGCAAACTATGCAACATTGCAAGCTATGGAGTGTTGTTTGTGAAATATCGATTGAGGCATCGTTTACGCTAAACGCACAAGAAGAAACCAGATGATCAGTACGGATCTATACTGCTAATAAAGCCAACTAGTTGAATAAAAATTCACCCAAACTTGTCCATCTTTCACTGAGACAACGCACGACCTCATGTGAGTAACACCGGCCTTAGAAAATATATAACCTGAGCTGGGGACTAACTGAGCATCCAACAACTCCGCGGAGCTTGCACCTTTCGACTAGCACTCACTCCCGTCTCGCCGCTTGTTACGGGTATAGTGACTATGACGATGCCGCACACGCGCATTCACCCAAATAGAACATCGTACATTTGTGCATAGATTATACGCTTTCTTTCATTGTCCTAACTAAGATTCTAAAGGGTGGAATTGTTGCTGTCGATAATGCAAGACATAAATGATACGATGAAATAAAATGTGCATGTTTCTATACCATTATGCAAACGTAATTTGCAAGATAACAAAACTGATGCAAACATTGGTTACCTGTTATTAATTATAATTTGTCTAGTAAACCTCTTGTGTAAAGATGTCTTGGCAATTTGTACTGCCTTCATTCTGTACTCCTTGTTCGAGATCTTGCAGGACGGCATGCGTCCTTTTGACGGTTCCGCTACAACACGAATAATAAAATACATATAAAGATTGAATAGCCTAAAAGTCCGATAAAAAAGTAATTGCAATGGCCTACGACTATGACGACACGAGTTAACACAGCAAACGCATATAAATGCTAAGCACCTATTCCTTGCATAACCAAATTGTGTATATCTGCATGTTCATGATCTTCAGTTTAAATTAGAAAGGTCTCTTGTTATCACAGCGCTCGGAAAAGACTTCACGAACGAGAGCTCGGCGCTTATAAAGTGCCTTGCACGCTGTAACACGAACCTATATACCATATGAAATAAATGTCAGTGGGTGCCCTTTTCTCAAACAATACGAGTACACGTCACCATATCACTCCCTGATCGAGTGTAGTTGTTTTTGCGATTCGAATGACGTGGACGCCCAGATGATGGCCAATTATCGTCTTGTTGCTTCTCGGGCGACGTTGCTCTGGACGATAACCGTCGATCAGTTAAAGCTTTCGATTTTTCAGGGGGAGGATCACAACCATCATCATTGGCCAAGGACGATATCCCTGCTCTTTCATTTGTCGCCGAATCTTTTCCATCACCCACTCGGGGATGGTAACGTCTGGATCGTCTAGGTCCCCACGTGCTGTATCTTGAAGGAGACCGGCAACACGGCAGGAAGCCTCGCCCTCATAGCGCCCCGTCTCTGCTCTCGACGCAAGTCTTCATCCGGCTCCGACGAGAATCCCTTAGCAATTTAGTAATTGAAGAACATTATAATATCGGACGTATATATCAGATCGTGTGTTTGTGCAACCAAAATAAACGTAAGTGCAATGCAGCATACATCAGCACGGCTCACTGTTACAGGATCACATGTTCACAAGTCGCAAGTGACTGTTGTTTCTATAATGCTGATGTATTTTTGATATACATTTGGCGACCAGCGGATAACCAGCTAGTTATTTGACAGTGAAATGCACATTGTTTATTTTGACTTGTTTGCCTGTGATCGACTCATGGAATCATACTAGTGTATTTAAAATATAATTATATTAAAATGTCCTTAATATAATTGCATTAAATAGCGTTATGTTTGGGGGTGTGAGAGCGTTCACTAGCTAAAACGTACCTCAGGTGGGATATTCTCCGTGATGTGGGGCTCTTTAATGTTCTCGTCAAAATCGTAACAGTTGACGGAGCCCACGAAGGAAGCACTTTTGCCGAAAAGCAGAGCGGCGGCTAGATAGCGCAAGCGATACCCGCAAGCAACTGCTACCCAGCCCGCGAAGAAAGGCCACGCCTTTTGCGGTAGCCACCATCTTTTGCTTGCCTTCCGGTTGTTTGGACTGTGAACCAGCAAAATAAATCCATAATTGTATCAAAATACATATATGTATAATTGTAGTGGTGATATTTTTAGTTATAACACTAAGTTTCCCTGCGAAAGACTTTTCTGCATGGTGTTTAAGATTTTTTAGAACTTAAACTAACATTCTTGCTCACTTAAAGTTGACATTGTCTTGGCCAAATTCAAAATCTCTTATATACAACAGAACGTGCAATTAATCTCTGTGCTATATACAAACGTGCTAATCAGATGTGTACCAATCTTGTTGTTGTTGTGCTGTATCCATTATCAGTCACTTCATTAGCGTTCCTTGTTGAAGGTAATCATGGCACAAAAGAAGCTGGTCCAGTAGCTGCCATAATGAAAAAGTCTAATATGGTGATCTCTGTAACCGCTCCAAGTGATGTGTTATGAACAAACCGGAATTGCGTCTGAATATATATATATATATATATATATACGTGCACGAATCATGTGGTAACACTGCATGGCCTGATATATACATCAGATATTATAATGTTCAACAAGTAGTAAATTGCTAAGGAATTGTCGTCGGAGCCGGAGGAAGATTTGCGTCGAGAGCAGAGGCGGCGTGCTGTGAGAGCAAGGCTACCTGCCGGATTGCCGGTGTACTACAAGATGCACCACAGGGACCTAGAGAATCTGGGCGTAACCATCCTCGAATGGGTGATTAAAAAAATCAGCGGCAAATAGAGGAACAAGGCTCATCCTCTGCCGATGGATTAGATTCAGATGATCTCCCATCCGTAGTCGAAAGCTGCAGCTGGTCGACGGTATCGTCAGCAGATCAACGCCTTCCGAAAAGCACCAAGATGATAATGGGCCATCCTCTGAAATCGCGCTACCGTCCACGTCTTCCAGACCGCAAAAATGGCTAAACCCTAGGGTGCAGAGGAGGATAGATAGTGTGTTACTGCGTACTCGTATTGCCAAAGAAAGAGGCGTTTATGACGACGTTCATTTCATATTGATATGTTGTTAGTTCCTCTTATAGCGCCCAAAGCATCTTACGAGCGTAAAGTTGTTGGTCGTCATGTTCATGAGGTCGCTTTGGAGCGTTGATAGCGAAAAGCTCTTCCTAAACTAAGCTGAATACCATGATTAAGCATATACATACGATTTGGTTATGCAAGGACTTGGCGCTTAGCATTTAATTGCTACTGCGACTAACTCATGTCGTCATAGCCGAACGCCAATGTCAAAAGACTTTCAGCCAATGTAATATACACATATAATTCTATGTATTACCTTTGTAATAGCAGAACAATCAAAATGATGCTTATCAGGAGATCCCGAAGAGGAGGTACACAATGGAGGCAGTAAAAGCAGTACAAGATCGTCAGTACAAGGGGCCTAGATAAAATACAATTTTAACAAGTACGACAATTTTCACATCTGTTTCATTATTTAGCAAAATGCGTGTGCATACATGGTATAAATAAGTGCACATTTAGTTTCGTATCGTGTCACGTATGTCTTGAATTATCAACAGCTGTATAGATTTCATTTAATTTTACCATTTAGGTGCTTGATTAAAACAACGAATGAAAGCGTATATATATATAAAAAAACACACATCCTAGGCGGCCGATCCTGGTACCCCAACGGGGTATTAGAGGACCATTGAATACTTGCGATATGCAATTGTTTCATGTGATGTGTGGCAAGTGGCACTGTCTTGTTCAAAACACATCTCTTTGAGATTCATACCATCTTTTTTTTATTTTCCGTAAGGCTATTGCCCATATACGGTTTTTTTTCAGGTCATGGCTAATTTTAATCCACTCCGGCATTTACCTTGTCTAAATTGGAAACCATGCAAACCAATTTAAGAGTGGCCGGTCTGGGTCTCGAACCCAGTCCTCCCGAATACAAAGCAAAGGCTTTGCCACTAAGCCATCTTGCTCGGTTTATATTCTCCCGGAAAGGTAATAAGTTTCGAGTCGTGAAATTTCGCCAATGCGTGGCGGTTTTGTCTCGCTGTATCGGTCGTTTCTGTTGTGCATGTTTGCACAGCCGGTTCATACACGTTCTTGTTTAATTATTCTAAAAGTGATTCAGATGATTTCTCGAAATCACCTTGAAAATGGTACGTTTTTTTTAAGGAGCGGCCGTTACTGCAGCCCATAGGTTCTGCTTTGGCGCTAATATTTTACTTACTTTATAAGTAAAAAGAGACATAATAAACATGAACGTGCAAAATCGGCCTTTTGCTGTGCGACCTCCAAAAGGGTGCTCAACGCTGTTAAGGTTTGTCGAAACATCTTCAACATTTTCGGAAACAACTCAGACAACGAATGGACCTGCCGAAAATGGTTTGTCAGGTGCCCGTAGTCCAGGAGAAATTAACCTAGACAAAAAACCACGGTCCGGTCAATTCTCATTGCTAGAAGAGTTTGGAATAACTTTCAAGCCCTGTGGGTTTCTCACAAGCTGAGTAACACCAACAAATTGGCATTCATGCGCCTCTGCACTCCAATCGACACCGCCAAGCTTAATTCTTAAATCCTTCGGAAACCTGCGATGAAAAATTTGTCCTCCGAGAGAATCCGAGCAGACAAAGATTCGGGTCCAAAGGCGCCGGCAGCAGTTTCCAGAGTCAACTCAAGGGAAACGTCCACTCAATTGCAAACTATGCAACATTGCAAGCTATGCAATGTTGTTTGTGAAATATCGATTGAGGCATCGTTCACGCTAAACGTATGAGAAGAAATTAAATGATCAGTACGAATCTATACTGCTAATAAGGCCAACTAGTTCAATAAAAATTCACTCAAACTCGTCCATTTTTCCCCGAGACAACGCACGACCCCATGTGAGTAACACTGTCCTTAGGAAATATACAACCTGGGGACTAATTGAGCATCCAGCAACTCATCGGAGCTTGCACCTTTCGATGAGCACTCACTTCCGTCCTGCCGCTTGTTACGGGTAGTGACAATGACGGTGCCGCACACAGGCATGCACCCAAATAGAACATCGAACATTTGTGCATAGATAATACGCTTTCTTTCATTGTCCTAACTAAGATTCTGAAGGGGTGGAATAGATGCTGTCGATAACGCAAGACATAAATGACACGATATGAAGTAAAATGCGCATGTGTCTATACCATTATGCAAACGTCATTTGCAAGATAACAAAACAGATGCAAAAATTGTCCTACCTGTTATTAATTGTCATTTGTCTAGTAAACCTCTTGTGTAAAGATGTCTTGGCAATTTGTACGGCCTCCATTCTGTACTCCTTGTTCGAGATCTCCCGGCACGCGTCCTCTTGACGGTTCCGCTACAACACGACTAATAAATTAAAATACATATATAGATTATATCGGCTAAAAGTCCGATAAAAAAGTAATTGCAATGGCCTACCACTATGACGACATGAGTTAACACAGCAAACGCTTATAAATGCTAAGCATCTATTCCCTGCATAACCAAATCGTGTATCTGCATGTTCATGATCTTCAGTTTAAATTAGAAAGGTCTCTTGTTATCACAGCGCTCGGAAAAGACTTCATGAACGAGAACTCGACGCTTATAAAGTGCCTTGCACGCTGTAAAACGAACCTATATACCATATGAAATAAATGTCAGTGGACGCTCTTTTCTCAAACAATACGAGTACACGTCACCATATCACTTCCTGATCGGGTGTAGCTGTTTTTGCGGTTCGAATGACGTGGACGCCCAGATGATGGCCAATTATCGTCTTGTTGCTTCTCAGGCGACGTTGCTCTAAACGATAAACGTCGATCAGTTACAGATTCCGATTTTTTAGAGAGATGATCACAACCATCCTCATCGGCCAAGGATGATCCCTGCTCTTCCATTTGTCGCCGAATATTTTCCATCACCCACTCGGGGATGGTAACGTCTGGATCGTCTAAATCCCCACGTGCTGTATCTTGGAGGAGACCGGCAACACAGCAGGAAACCTCGCCCTCAAAGCGCCCCGTCTCTGCTCTCGACGCAAGTCTTCATCCGGCTCCGACGAGAATCCCTTAGCAATTTAGTAATTGAAGAACATTATAATATCGAACGTATATATCAGATCGTATGTATGTGCAACCACAAGAAACATAAGTGCAATGCAGCCTAAATCAGCACGGCTCACTGTTACAGGATCACATGTTCATAAGTCGCAAGTGACTGATGTTTCTATAATGCTGATGTATTTTTGGCCGACCAACTTTTGAAAATAAGTCAGCATTTATTAAGGGTATCTTGAGACACAGCCAAGAAACGACTGAGGACGTCTAAATAAAAGCTAGTTATTTTACAGTAAAATTGTTTATTTTGATAAAGTGCTTGCTGACTTTTTGTCCGTAATCAACTCATCCAAACGTACTAGTGTATATAAAATGGAATATTTTAAAATGTCTTATATATAATTGCTTTAAATAGCTCTATGTAAGAATATTTTAAAACGTCTTGTATATAATTGCATAAAATAGCTCTATGTAAGACTATTTTAAAATGTTTTATATATAATTGCATTAAATAGCTTTATGTTTAGAGTGGAAGCGTTCACAAGCGAAAACGTACCTCAGGTGGAATATCGTTCGTGGTGTGGGGGGGCTTTTTATTGTTCTCGTCAAAATACGAACAGTTGACGGACCTCACGAGGAAAGGCCACGCTTTTACGGCGGTCACCATCTTTTGCTTGCCTTCCGGTCGTCTGAACTGTAAACCACCAAAATAAATCCATAATTGTATCGAAATACCCATATGTATAATAGAAGTGGTGATCTTTTTAGTTATAACACTTGGTTTTTCTGCGTCAGACTTCCCTGCTATACGACAATCCGTCATTACAACATAACTAATTGTAGAAAGGGCAATGTCAATTTCAGTTTCAACTTGTTGCAAACATTTCGTTTAAAATGCGATTTTGATTTAGTTTAGAGCATTGCCAGAATACAATTTTGGTCGGTGATCGATATCTAAAAAGCCTGCTGCGAAAGTCTCAAGAGTACTTACAATTTCTTGCGGGGAAGTCGGAAAAATCAGCTCGGACTCGTTTTCACGCGAGATGAGCTTTATTTTTAGCTGACTTTGTAGCTTCGTATCTGTCACAGCTCAAGATGTCTGGAAAGATAAAATTAATATATCTTTAGTACGTTGGTTGTTTAGAGTATCAATACAACGATATAATCGATTGGCATGGTGTTTAAGATTTTTTAGAACTTAAACTAACACTCACTTACTCGCTTAAACTTGACATTGGGTTGGCCAAATTCAAAATCTCTTATATACAACAGAACGTGAAAGTGATCTCTGTGTTCTATACAGACGTGCTAATCAGATGTGTACCAATCGTGTTGTTGTTGTGCTGTATCCATTATCAGTCACTTCATTAGCGTTCCTTGTTGAAGGTAATCATGGCACAAGAGAAGCTCGTCCAGTAGCTGCCATAATTAAGAGGTCTAATGCGGTGATCTCTGTCACCGCTCCAAGTGATGCGTTATGAACAAACCGGTAATACGTCTGAATATATATATACATATATATATATATATACGTGCACGAATCATGTGGTGGCACTGCATGGTCATTTGTGGACTACAATAAACAAAAAAACGACGCCATCAGCCGGTTCACCGCCAGCCCAAAGACTTGTAACTGTAAGAACATCTTTCTACATGGCGAACTGGCAATGGTGTACTGACGCCACCTATCATATTACGTTTTATCATACGACAGCCGTTTTCGAATTGGCCACACTTTGTTACTGGCGGAGTTAAGTAACTCTATAGCCCTGGTGGATCACGTCATTAAAAAGTTTAATGTGTTTGGCTGAGTCGTTAACACTAGCAAAACGAATATCATATTGTTTCGTCAGGCTAGGAAACCAATTAGCGCGGTGACGTCCGTCCAACTCGGTCCGCATGTGGTGAGAAGTCACTTCTGTTTGGTCGAGTGTCTGGGGGTAACTCTTCATGATAAGCTAGCGCGGCAACCGCACCTAGACTATTCAACTAAATGCTATGCTGTCATTTCAGCTGTGCGACGCATGAAAGTCTGTAAATCTGTTACACTTCGCTGCATATGCCCACCATCCTTGGCTACGGAATTCTCCTGTGGGAAGGTGGTGATTATATAGTGTAGAGCAAAGTTGGAACAAAATAACGTATTACGAGTGATACCCTCTGTTGTCACTCACGGTCTTCTGTCAATTGCGTTGTTGGTCTATATGCTGCGTGCAGGTGTGCTGAGTGCTGAGAAAAGCTACGACATATGAAGTTCCCAATAACCGCAAACAGGTCAGCTCGCAAACCCTAAAGTGCTGGTTGCCCGAGATTCACGGTTAGCTACCCAGAAGCTGAAGATATTTTACTTCCTTGATAAGCTAAAAAACATTTCGTGTGCAGCTGACGAGCTCTCATGTGTGGTTACTACTATTGCCAGACTGGTGGCGCACACGGTCGATTCGCAGGACGAAGCTTATCGCATTGCGAACCATAGGAACCCTTGAGTGAACCTGAGATGGAGATCGCCTGTTATGAACACGTCCCAAGGTAAATCTGTATATGTAACTTGCTACTTGCAATGTTTTATACGACCGTTGCATAATATCCTTTTAACAATCACAGTATTATTTTAGTAAGAACTCACACACTGCTAGATGAAGTTCCGTTCGCAGCCAATCATGTATCATCAGTACGGGGCCCACTAAAGGATGCGTCAGAGACCATCAAATTCGTCGCCTAGAGTACGCCGAAAGTGCGCTACGATGCGATATCTAAAAAATAGTTAAGTGTCACGTGCAGACGACGTAGCAGGGAGCAAAGTAAAAATTGCGTTGATGCTGTATGGATGACGCATCCAAGAGCCAAAGGTATTCTGAAGCGCAAAATTCTCGTAGTGATAGCAAAGATGTAGTGTGTTCACTAACCTTAGGACGAGTCGGCGATTGTTACGAGTTAGCCAGTGTCTCGCTCCAACAACACTCATCCTCTGCTTGCTTCGCGCCAAAGACAACTACCTAATTTATTCTCATGCCTGCTTGTATGTCTTAGACTGCCCGCGCATTCAGTGACTTCTCGAGTCTCGGCTACTGGTGCGGCGGCATTTTCTATTTGGCGCCATTTCTTTATGCTTGCTTCGCCATCGCCGCCAACCGGCGCTGGCTATGCTGCCTACGCTGTGCTAACAACGGCCACTTCTACCCTACAAAGGGGAATCTTCATAGCCCTGTGAGGTGGGCGCCATTAAGCGCGTACTAAACAGCTATTGTGGTGATAACTAGAATAATCCACACGGTCGTCTATTACATGAGCAACCGAGTTAAACCGAATTCAAGTGAATTTGGCCGCTTTAAATGTATTAATCATAATCGTATGGATATGATTTAAAAAAACGGTTGTATGCTGTTTTCCTTCACCTGCCAAACTTAACGGACTGCAAAACGAGACAAACGCCAAACGCGGTGACTGCAATACGAAACAAGCGCGCAAAGACGAACTCGGCTGCCAATTGCTGAAAGATGGCAAACAATAACCTCACCGACCAGCATCGCTACAATATTAAACAAATATTTGTAAGCGTTTTCCAGTGATATGATACTAACATTGATCGACAAATCAGGTCTTGTCACGTCAATTGCCAAAGCAAAACCTCGTCTAGACGACATAATAAGAAATCTAAAACTATTAATAATGAGAAGAAACGTGCCTAGACCGCAAGTGGTAATAACTGCTTAACTTGCCAGTGAGCGCACGATGCTCCATGACGAAGGAAACGCACAGGGCTCCTAATCTTATAGTGACTCGACGGCCAATGAACAATCACTGCTGACACGGAAGCGCTAGAATCAGTAGAGTCAGTTGGCAGACAACGTCGGTAAGTTACAATGAGTTGTAACTCTGTTTCGTGTTAAAAGGAAGAGAGGGAGAGATTGGCTAATCGAGGGGGCTTCGTTTGTTTCGAGCTCCTCGAATGTTCCACCCCACCACCTCTCCGCTGATTGGTCGGCGGGAGATGACGCATCATCGTGGCGTCGGTTATTTCTGTTGGTTGTAACCTGGCGTGAAGCTGATTTTGACGAAAACGAAGACGACGATGTTGTTGTGTGTTCGTGGCTTTGACCGGCGCCATCGACCACGTGGTCAATTGCGCAGTTGTGCGGCTGACGTGGCAAGGGTGGGTGACCCGTGGTAGTCTGTCTAATCGTTGCCATGCTGAGTCTAAGTAGCGCTACTGTTGTGTTTGATTGACTGTCGTGCTAAGTATAGTGATTGAATATATATATATATATATATATATATATATATATATATATGTTGTTACGGTGCCTGAGACTTGGCGCGGTTCCTAAACGTACCACACTCGGCGGGATACCCGAGCTAGAAGCCAGCTCACGCGTTTCAAATAAAGTTCAACCGCCAGTTGTATATCAAACCCGGTCTCGTTAACACACATATAATATATATATATATATATATATATATATATGTATAATACAATTCATTGCACTTGTTAGTTCCGAGCTAAATTACAAGCACATAGCTTGTTCGGCGCCCCCGTTTTTATGAGATGACAAGGTAAATTTAAATTTGCCACTTTCACCTACTTGCACTAATGATAGCTCCATCAAGCTCCATGTCTGCTACGGAACGTCGATTTCCGTAGTCATTTGGTATATCGAGCAGTAGGGGAGAGCGTATTTAGCAAAAGTGTATGACATATTGTTATTTTTTTTAACAGAAACTTTCGAAACAGAGCCCACTAGAACAGCGTTCGCCCCTCAACCACAAAGTATTTTGAGAACAGGCAATTAAGACGGACGAGGAAGATCAAATGTAGGGGACTCTGCACAGATGTAAATAAAAACGTAGTTATTTACTGTGATTTAACAAAAGAAGGTTTTTGGGATTAGTTTTGAAACTGGAGTTGATAAACTTGAGCCCACATATCCTAGCTAGAATGGTTGTAGCGCAGTTGATATTATTCTCGAATCAAGCACGTGCACCGCTCATTAAATAACCACCTACTGGAACAAATTTTAGCATTGCAGCTGGCGAAATACAACAACGAAACATTAACGAAATTGAACGAACAATTAGATGGTTCACTCTTCTGGCAGCGAAATCAAACGCAGAGGTGAACACCCAGAACATTAGTCTTGGTTTGACAAAAGATGCCGACAAATGAAACCCGCCATTAAAAAAAAACTATATCACCAGCAACACTTCACCATATTGCAGATATGGCGAATTCAGCACACATGTTGACGTGTTACGGGTAAAAGCTACGGCGGCAACTTTCTTACTAGGCGACCTACGCCGTGACGCGGACCTCAAAACAGCATCAAACTACTACTAGTCCCATACTACCTAGCTGAAATCGCACCGCACTTGACAGTGAGTGGTTTGATAGTTCTAGATAGGTTAAAGGCTTGTTTTGCCTTCCCAATACCCTATATTGGGATTAGCAACAGTGCGTCAGCCATACTTGCCGAGCTGTACGGAGAGGAAACGCTGCGGAAACCACCACCACCACTACGCTACAACGGCCACAGCATTCAGCCAATACTTCAACGTCGTCATCACTGTCAGCACCAACCACAACTGTCAGCACCAACCACAACTGTGTCAAAATGACGGACAGATACCATGAAAATGCGCGTCCTAACCCACCAGTAAACGGGGAAAGACCGATAGAATATTTAAGACGCTCGACCTAAGGCATCCCCTCAATGAATCCCTCTGCGAAATAAACACAACCTGTGATGTAACTCCGAATCAACTTCTCGAGCTGCACCTGGCGTCTTTCGGATGCTGCCAGCACGCCGCGGTAACTCCGATCAACCATCTTCCGCTCACGTAACCAGATGGAAAGAAAACGAACCGAGTAACGTCGGTGTGCTCTCTTTCTAACTAGATCGTTTAGTTCAACCACATACTTGCGTTCATGTCACAGTTGCTTCTGAGCTTACATCTCAGCGCCTGCGTAACGAAGTGCAACCAACATAGCTACAATATTAGAAAATATATATATTTTTTGTATTTTGTGTACACTTTCCAATAATATTTATCAACGTTGACTGACAAATCAAATCTGGTCTTGTCAATTGATAAAACAAAAACGTTTTAAGAAAAGCGTCTAGACTATAAGTAGTAATAATAGTTTAACTCACCAGTGAGAGCGTGATGTTTCATGATGAATAGACACCAGTAAACGGCCAATAGATTATCGCTGAGTTTGGCGGCGTGGTCTAGGGGACTAGTGCGCTAGTCTTGATTGTCATTTACCGGGGTGTCGCCGGTTCGATCCCTGAAGTTGATATAATTTTCCTTAAGCGATGCTCATTGAGAATAGATGATACACCATATCACCGAGAGTTAGCGGGCGTGTTGCCAAAAGGACTGTTAGGGAAATCCTAGATATCTCAACATGTCCGGCTCTCGGTGCCATTGAAGATATACCACATGGTGAGTTTCAAGCCCGTAGGGGACGGAGGATGGTCTAGAATTAAAAACAATCTCCTTAGATTTAAACATCGAGTTGTACTAGTTTCATGATAAAAACGAGAAAGAGTTACTGGCTAATTGGGGATTCGTTTGATTCGAGCTCCTCGAAGTTTCGACCTTCTCCACCTCTTCGCTGATTGGTCGGCAAGAGATGAGAGAGTCATGTTGTCGGCTGCTTCCTATTGTGACGAAGTTTCACTTCCTCTGGCCAGCACGACGATAAACCAGCCACCCACAACACCGTATGTGCATAACGGCGCAATTCAAATCTACTTCAACGGACCACGACCAGCGGCCACAGCGTCCAACGTTCACCGACCGACACATATCTCAACCAACCACAGCCTTTCGCGCCGAAACACCAACGACATCCGCCGTCCAAAACGATCATCGGTCGACACCTGGAGAGGGTCGACCTATGATCGGCAATCTAAGTCAGACCTAAATTAACCTGTATTCGTATACGAAACAAACACAAACCACTGTAAATTTCGACCGATTTGAGAGCGGGTTCTGAGACTCTTTTGGGTGCTCGATGCGACGCCGTACTGCGTTGAGAGTGGACCTTGTAGTTTGATTGTTGCCACACTGAGTACTGCATGAATAAATTAATTTGTTTTTGAGTTTACTTACACGTCTTATTTATTGCACTCGTTAGCACCAAGCTCCAGCACAAGCACATCGCTTGTTCGGAGCCCCTTACAATGCATAACTTATTTATATAGTATAATATATTATAATATACTGTATAAATATCATGATATTATTTTCATTTAATGACTACGCGTTGCGATGTTAATAAGTATGGTTTGTATTACTTGTATACTACATTTAACCAGATACACGAGTTTCGACATAATGTTCTCTAAGGTTGCATTTGAATTTAAGCAGATAATATTTCTGTCTGACGGAGACCGGTACTTTATTCCCGTAGGAGAGATTTCGATGTTTCTGATCGATAGCTCGTCTGGGTGAAGTTGGGGTGTCATAAAATAAGCAGGTCAGTTGTGTGGTCTAGGGGACTAGTGCGCTAGTCATGGTTAACCATGACTGGTTAACACCCCGTTAACCATGACTGGTTAACACCCCGTTAACCATGACTGTCGCCGGTCCCATTTTCGACGTTGATCGAATTTTCTTTGAACAATGCTTATTGAGAATAGATAATTAACTATATACCGCGGAGAGTCAGCGGTCATACTGCTGCCACAAGGACTGTTGGGGAAGCTCTAGGTATCTCAACGTGTCCGGCCCTCGGTGCATTGAAGATGTGCCACACGACGGTTCCAAGATCGCAGGGGAAAATGGTCAAGAATTAAAAACAACCTCCTTGAGAAGGGTTTTTCATTCTAAAGTTGTTTCCCCTTGTAGATATGGTTGTTGTTACTGATGTTGCATCCAAATCCGGCAGGTCTAAATGCAGTCCAAGGGAATGTACGCTTCATTTCAACTAGGAAGGGGTATAAACTTTTAGAAACGCCAGATTGCCTACATGTTTGTAGTGCGATTGCATCGAGTCCAGTCGCATCCAGAGGCCTAGAGATGCTCTCAGTACTCGTTTGTGGAGTCGGTGAAGCGACTCGATAAGGCGCATCTGAGTCAAACTCCAGGCTTCTATAGCGTAAGTCAGGTAACTATGGACATAGGCATAATACATCGCCATCAGTAAGTTCTGGGGAAGAATTACTCGAAAGCGAATAATTCAGAAGGAGTGGTATAGTGTCCACCACCACCATGACTGGCTGGCGACCGTTACGAGTTCGCTATTCTCTCGCTCAAGCAACACACGTCCTCTGCGTGGCTCGCATCAACGACTACTGACTCGTTTATTCTCACGTCTTCTTATATACTCACAGATTGCCCGCGCGTTTAGTGACTTTCCGCGTCTTCGCTAATAGGATGTCTAATAGGATGGCGGCATCTTCTATTTGGCGCCATGTATTTCGCTCGCTTCGGCATTGCCGCCAACCGACGCTGTCTATGCCCGCGCTGCTCAACGCACACTGCGATCCTACACATACGTCTCTATGGCGATTATTTGGACGATGAACTGCGGGATACCCGCTTTCCGGGTAGTTCGAGCAACACCTTCTGGCAGATATGAGATACGGAGACGTCCCATACAATGAGGCGACCTCTCTTCAAGAGGTTAGCGTTTTAGCATCCGACCGTGGCCCGCTATTGACGCTAAGGCCGAGCGGTTCTTCCACCTGTACCTGTACCTGTGTACGACGTCGTTTAGTGCGTAGACGTTCGGCGACTGGCCGTCCCGACGGCAGTGGCACTCTTCCACCTCAAGATCGTTCCAAGGCTGATGTACGGTCTTGACAGAGACGGAGACATCTCAATCGGGCAAACTTTGACTTGTTTGAAAGGTGTTTCACAATGTACATGAGACGAGTACTTTGCCTGTCGATGCCAATAATATGCCGCTTTGTGTACATAGTGTTAGGTAGTTTCAGGGGTGGTGGCCGGCTCTGCATCTGGCACGATGGAGCGTGTCTTCGCAGCGTGTGTTATTGTAACGGGAAACCGACACATGCAAAGATGAGCGGCACAGACCATCTTCTCCAGCCGCAGAGAAAACATGATGTGTGTTATTGTATTGGGGTGTAGTTTGTCTAGCATCGCAGCTGGGGTCTGCATTCACTTGCCAGTCATCGGATCAAACCAAGTTTGCAGTCTAGCCATGACAGCCGTTATTTGTGCCTGACATAAGAGAAAAGCTTGCTTCTGTTCCACGATAAAGCGGTCGAGTTCTTCAAGACTCGAACATGAAGCCCGCTCGATCACCTATGATGTACCTTATAATGAATAAAATAGAAAGCTCCTTTATTTATGTAACTAGAGTAAAGAAAGAATGGCCGCAGACAGGGCCTGTGAAGTCGTCCTGTTATGAATATCCTAGCCACGCGCCAGGCGAACATATTATTATAGATGTGGTCCGTTCTTGCAACGCATCTGGGCACATGCATTATTTGGCTTCTGCGATTGTTCGGCCGCACTTTAAAAAAATTATCAATAGGACTTGCGCCCATAAGTTGAGCAAAAACTCGTCTGTTTTTCTCAAATTTGTCTATTAAGGGTGGTAATTCAATGTCGTTCGTTTTGAGGTCACAGCTTCTCTATGCTGTAGGTATAGCCGCAATCACTTTGTCAGCGACCCTATTTACAGGCTGCCTTAGGGCGGGTGCTTCGCTATAAGATTGCAATAATTATTTACAGGGAATTTGACCCCATTTTGGACGACAGCTGCAAAGCTGTGCCTGCCAAACGTTTCAGTGTGCTCTATGTTCACCAGGACTGCGCTAATTTTAACAAATTAGCCTCGGGTTGTTTCTGAAATGCATAAATTGCGGACTTATTGTGTGTTTTAAAATCCATTCGTATCCCAGCCGGAAAATTTGCTCCTGAAAATGCCAGACTAACATTATCCGTAACCGTTACTTTTCCATCCTGGTGTTTCTGGATCGAAGGAGAACTGCTTACTTATTCGGGAAGTGACCTGAATGCCGGCTAACGACTACAGACTCAACAGAGCTGGTCTATCCTAGCGGCTTTCCACGACAATAAGTAGATTTCCTCCTTTGGTAAACGTTGTTAGTGCCACAAGGCTGCTAATATATTTTACAGTGTCGTCGCTTACGGCATTGAAGTCTGTTTTCCACTGATTATTATCGGCTCAAAATATTACAGCATCCCTTCCATTCCTCTTGACTTGAACCACGGTAATTGCATTCTTAGCTGCTTCAGCTTTCCCCCAGCGCCTATCCCAGTCAAAAATTAGAACGTAAACATTCGAAAAAATAAGACAGGGAACGCGCTAGCCTACGTGGACATTGTGGCATCCAACCGCTCTCATTCTACTGGCGGGATCACAGGCCGGAACAATTTCGATGTGGATGATTTCGGCCGGTAACACAAAAGTCATGCAAAGCTTCGGAGAGTCGACGATGTCAGGGAAATTTCTACCCGATGGCAAACGCTTACTCGCCGGGTACGCTGACGGCACTATCCGCGCCTATGCGATTTACAAACGTGTCAGTGCACGACGACAATGGCGAAGGTACACGAAGACGGAGTACTCTCGATCGATGTGAATTCCAACGGGCTGGTGGCCTCGGGCGGCGCCGACGGATTGAAGTTCGCCACCCTCGCAACAGGCAGCAAACAAGTCTTATCGTTGCAAAGCTTCGAAGACTGTGTCGAGTGCGTCGCATTCACAAAGATGAGTGACCAGCCGTGGCTCGCGGCGGGCAGTTTGGACGGCACGCTGCTCGTATGGGACACAGCCGCCGGACAACGCTGGCATCGGGTCGGCCGAATTCGGCACCAAAAGTGGTATCTGCCAACTTGCTTGGGTCGGACCCGACCACATACTGGCTGCATCGCTGTACGGAGTGATACGAGAAGTCGACGCTCGCTCGGGCGCCGTAGTCAGGGAATGGCAACGTCACACGAGCAGTCTGCTAGACTTAAGCGGTAGCGGGGTCAAACTTGCCACCGCTTCAGAAGATCGAACAGTTGGCATTTTCGGCGGGGGTCGTAAGCTAACGAAGTCTGTATATTACTGTACAGTGCAGTAAATCGGCAATATTTGCGGCAAGCGCGAAGTGCACACCATGTGTATGGTTGGCACATCAATTCGTTGTGTAATAATAAAATTATTCTCCTGTTCACTTCTCGAACGTTGTTGCGAATCGAGTATCGGATCCTACCTAATTGACTTTTCCTGCTACATGTTTTTTTTGTTTTTTATTTTATCAGATGACGATTTCCGATCTGCAGTCCACCAGCGCCGAGTGCACCGAAATCGGCGGAGCTGGCGGACAAAATGCTATCGCCTGTACGCAGCGCACTCTCTCCTACGTTCTTTCTATTTTGTTGCCGCTAGTAATGCCCACTTAAACCATGCCCGTCAATTACAAATGGTATTGCATTGGTCTATGTAGAAAATTATTATTAGTCTTCTCAGCGCACACCCGAAGCTACATAGCTGGGTGACAATTTTGATACGTGGCTATTTAGCCGACTTTCGACTTGCCGGCTTAGTGAGAAGTCTGTCTATGCCTTTTCGCCGGATAGCAGAAACACAGTATAAGGAGCAAGCGCTCTCTGTACTGTTCTTTTTTTATCTGTCAGCTTCCCGTATTCCATAATATTGCCTTGCGAATGCCTAGGTGTCCTCCATCTTTAACGTTACTCGACACTTGTTTCTGACAGAGGCTTGCATCTGAGAAGGCCTTTTTTATGACTGTGGTTCCTTTTGGCTTAGAAACGCTCATACTTGGCGTACTCGCTAGTATCCTTCGCCATAAAAACGGTTGCATCCACATTAACGTCGAAACCTATGAGCTTGGTGCTCACAAAGCTTCACTGCAGATCCGCTATCCGTGTAACTATTAACTCACCCACTGAATAACTCCTGCACTATTTAAGTCACGAGTTTCACTATTGAACGCGCACATAGATATTTACCATGGCACAGCGTGTATAGGCTACGGTCTATCACAAGCCATGCAGTAACCGCCGGTGGAGTCCACCGCCAGCACACACATGACGTTATCGTTGCTTCTAGATGCTTGAAGTGCATCTGTACACATTCTCGCCGCACACGTCTCTCCGATTGCCAACACCACTTAAACTATACGGTGATAGGGCTACGGCATGCGCGAATATTATGCGCGTTTGGCGGTAACATTCAATTCAATGGGTAGCCGTTGGAGATCGTCGTTGTTTCAGGCAGATGAATTTTATTTCACTGTTTTCGTCTAAAGAAAAAATGATCGCTATACGCACAACCGCCACATGTGATATCTTTGAAACAGCAACTGATACCGACCAAATAGTCACACCGACATCGCCAGACTCAGGATAAGCCCTCTCCATCAACGCTTTCCTTTTTTCTCAACTGCATATGCACATAGAGTTTTTAGCGCGAAGACCTCGCCAGCAAGTTTATTTTTTTCCGAATAAATGTTCAAAATTTCTAAGCGTTCCTCCGTTGAGCAATGCTCAATCTTAGATTTGGCAGATTTGTTCTGTTTATGAGGAGAGCAGATCTTGGAGCATCCTGAATGCTCATCTGTATTATACGGAATTGAAGCAAAATTATATGCAGTTTACAGAAATAATGTACTGGCCAATAATAGCATTACCAAATAGATTGCTTCATATAAAAAAAGGATTCTTGGTTGCCTCATATAAAAAAAGAATGGAAGGTGCGCAAAATAGCGGATAAGGTGGGCATTAGTTACGGTGCCATACATAAAGTATTGCATTCGCATTTATGCGTGAAAACAAATCAAAGCAAAGTGGCTACCACACAAACTAACAATTGAGCTAACAAACTGACACGCGTGTTATATTTGGAGAGCAATTTGAAAATTTGGAGACAAAATCTGCAGTATTTTTTGGGCCGATTCGTAACCGCCGACGAAACCTGGATTCTCCACTACACTTCAGAAACAGGAAGAAGCCATCAGGAAGTGGACCGCACACGACAAAAGGTCTCTTACCAGGATAAAAAGGCACATTTCGTCTTGAGAGGCGTTGGCGAAGGCTTTCTGAGGTGAAAAACGTATTCTACTAGAATACTACTTTTACGATGCAGAAGAGGTCTGTACTTCTTCACGACAATAATGAGCCCGCTCACACGTTGTTTTTGCTATGGCCAATTGACACAAACTAAGGTTCAAATTGTCGAGCATCCCCTTTATTCTCCGGGCCTGGACCCACTACGACTTATTTGTTTAGAAATCCCAAGAAGTTTCTTTCCGAAAAGATATGTTAGAGCTACAACAATGTTATATGTAGACGAATATTTTGGGTCTAACGATTGTGAATAGTTTGTTCGTGGTATAACGGCTATTAAGGAATGTTGTACTAGTTACGTTGAGCTTGTGGGAGACTATAGTATTAAAATAAAACAATAAAATGTACGTGGTTTGCGTCCGGCTATTGCTTGTATCCCATGTTTACTTGTTTATTATATATATATATATACAGTCCCTGAGAAAAATATAGGGCCACCCATGTTTGCCACATTTCACGCATTTATTATAACCGATTGTGTAAAGATCATAATGATACATGCTCACAGAGTAACAGCGGATACTTTTATCGACATTGGGGGTATCGGGTTACCTTAAAACACAAGATTTCGACATTTGGCACAGCTACGCTGCGAAAAAATGATAAAGTCACCACCAAGATGCATGTCTTAGCGAGTGAATTGAGTGGAATAACAACGTTTGGGCTCATTTAACGGCTTGACAGAAACAAAGGCAGACCTCCTACCAGAAGTTTTTCTTTGTTGAAACGATAGGTTTAGGCTGGCGCCTCATGGGTAAAGAAAAGGCCCATATCAAGGCTTATAAGAACATCGGCCTCTAATCGCAAAATTTCCCGTCAATTAAGGCGTTGTGTCTAAGAAGTAAATAACTTTGTTAATTTAGGTAAAAAATACGCCGTAAAAAAAGAGTTCAGGCGTCCAAAATTCTATTAACAACCTGCAATTCTGAAGAAAGCGTCGAACTCTGCGCCCTCGGCGAGGGCGATTGCGGCGGCGGCCGACGTGCAAACGAACGTGCGAAATGTGCAAAGCTTCCTCAGGAAGACACATTGGCAAAATACACAAGAAAAAACAACGATTGACCGCTGACCGATGAAAGCTCGTCTTGACTTCACCCACAATAAAGTGTCATGGACAACTGAGTGCCCACGATACGATGTCATGGACCACTGAGTGACACAGAGTGTTTTTTTCGGATGAAAAAAGTTTAACTTTGATGAACCGGATCGATGTAACTATTATTTGCTTGAAGTCCGCAAGGAAAAACGAATTTTGTCAAAACGTCACTCAGGTGGCGGTTCAGTGGTGATCTGGGCTGCTGTCGGGTATTATACAAAGTCGCTGATTGTTTTTTAGACGGTCGTGTTTATTCGACGCGCTACGGGGATTTACTAAAAGAGCAATCGGCGCATTTTAAGATGATGGGAGGGCCAGACTTCGTTTTTACGCACGATAACGCCCCGACTCACACCGCCAGGCGGATCGCAAGCTGGTTCGACCAACGTCACATTGAAGTCCTTCGCTGGCCTGCACTCTCACTTGACCTTAATATGATCCAGAATGTGTGGAGCTAGCTCGAACAATAAGTTTACACCGATAAAAAACTAATTTCGAGGCTTGGGACGAGCTCTTGCAAATGTCATCCAAAATTTGTTTAACACTATACCAAACCGCACTTTTGAGGTTATCAGACTTAATGGAAAATTCACTGAGTATTAAGTATAGTTGCTAAATGCCGTGAAATTAGCCCAAATGCCGTTAATCCGCTTAATTAATTTGTTAAAACAGGTATCTTGCTAGTGGCCTTATAATTTATTCGCGGTGTAGCTGTGCCATATGTGAAAATCTCGTGGTTCAAAGTAATCCGAGACTCCAAATGTCGATAGAAGTTTCCGCTGTTACTCTGTGAGCATGTATCACTGTGATTTTTACACGATTGGTTATAATAAATGCGTGAAATGTAACAAAAATGGGTGGCCCTATATTTTCTTCGGGGACTGTATATAGAACAAGAATAACAGCCACCCATTTTTGCCACTTTACGCGTATTTATTATAGCCAATCGTGTAAAAACTACGGTGATACATGTTTATAGAGTAACAGCGGAGACTTATATCGACATTTGGGGTCTCGGATTACTTTGAAAAACGAGATTTCTAAATTTAGCACAGCTGCACCACGGAAAAATGATACAGCCATTAGCAAGATGCATGTCTAAGCGAGTGAATTGAGCGGCATAACGACGTTTGGGCTCATTTCACGACTCGACGGGAAACAAAGGCAGACCCATCGAGTGCATCCAGCAACTATACTTAATACTTAGTGAACTTCTGGTTAGGTCGGATAACCTCAAAAGTGCAGTTTGATATAGTGTTGAATAAGTTTCGGATGACGTCCTGCGAGAGCTCGCTAAGCCTTCGCAATTGCTTCTGTAAGTTCTACCTGGTTCAAAAATTGTTTTTCATCGGTGTAAGCCTTTCGAGCAAGCCAGGGCCACACATTCTCGATGATATCAATTTTAGGTGAGACTGCAGGTTAGCGTAGGATCTCAATGTGACGTTGTTTGAACCAGCTTCCGATCAGCCTGGCGGTTTGAATCGGGAAGTTGTCGCCTTGGAAAACAAAATCGGTCCTTCCATCAGCTCAAAATGCGTCGGTTGCTCATTTAGTAGATACCTATACCTTGTCGAATGAATACGTCCGTCTAAGAACACAGTCGAAAAATTTGTATGATGCTCGACACCGGCCCAGATCATCACCTGAGTGCCGTTTTGACAAAATGTGTTCTTCCTTGCGCACATCGTGGAAATCATAGTTAAATCTATTCGGTCCATCAAAGTGACGCGAACTCGAATCGAGGTTTTCTTCTTCTCAGCGGTCAATCGTGGTTTTTCTTTGTGTGTTTTTTGTTTCAAGTTTTTGTGAGAAGGTTTTGCACATTTCGCACGTTCGTTTGCACGCCGGCCCCCGCCGCAATTATCCTTACCGAGAGGGCAGAGTTCGACGCTTTCTTCAGAATTGCACGCCTGCTTCGTTCCAAAATGAAATTTAGACGTCCGGAACTTTTTTTTACGTAGTAGTTGTCACCTAGCTTTACAAAGTTGTGCACTACTTAAGGACAACGCCCCAATGAACGGGAAATTTCGCGACTAGACAGGCCGACGTCCTTATAAGCCTTAAGTTAGACCCTTTCGTCACTTGTGAGGCGCCGGCTTAGGCCCATCGTTTCAACACAGAAAAAGTGCTGGTAAGAGGTCTGCCATTGTTTCCGTAAAGCCGTAAAACGAGTCTAAACGTCGTTAATCTGCTCAATTCACTCGCGAAGACATGCATCTTGCTAGCGGCTGTATCATTGTTTCGCGGCAATGTAATTCGAGACCCCAAATGTGCATAGAAGTCTCCGCTGTTACTCTATGAGCAGGGTAGAGATATATCACTGGAGACTTGACACGATTGGTTTTAATAAATACCTGTAATGTGGCAAAAATAGGTGGCTATATCTGTTTTTTGCGTTTATATATATTTATATGAGAGCTGCATCGATCTGATATAAGAGCGCCAACTCATTTTGAGGGATGCAGAGGCGCTTTTCCAGCGTAACATATCGTCTTATACCTCTGTGTCTGCGCTTTCATTACTTTATTCAAATTGTTAAGCATTGCGTATTTATTATTTGCAGTTGCGGCGTTTTCACATTGGGCCGCCCGGGACCGATCAGAACGAAATCTTCCCCGCCTTATTATTATTATTATTTACTTTCCAGCCACTTCTACTGTTCTGTACCGCTACTGAAACAGCAAAGTTAATGGTTTCGGATGGCGCCCAATGGCTAAACCCAGATATATAATATACCCAGATAATGAAATTACTATTTCGCTTCGAAAAGCAAAAAATCATTAACATTAAATTGTAATATATATTTAGTTAACAAGATAATATTTAATACGTGACGCTTGTAGTGGGTAACCTAAAGTTTGAGTGTCGGGTCGATGCTTTTACGATCCACTTTGAAATCCTAGAAGCAACGATTAGCGAATAGGGAGGAGAAAAAGAGAAATTTTATTCATGTAGACCAGTACGGCATGCTTATATTGCGGGTAAAAATACGTATAATTTTATTATTATTATTATTATTATTATTATTATTATTATTATTATTATTATTATTATTATTATTATTATTATTAATATTATTATTATTATTATTATTATCATCATCATCATCATGTGTCTAAGCGATACTTTATGTGACCTATTTTATCCGCCGAGAACTGTTTAGGCGTAGGGTCAAACTTTTGGCAAAAATGTCTTTACAATCATAACCAAAAAATACATTGTTACTGTTATGATATCATAATCTACATTCTCATTCGTTGGCATCTACTCATTTTAAAGTCTGTTAGGGCCAAACTCACAAATTCGTCTGTCGTAGGTCGTCCCGATGACGTTCTGCTTTACAAGCATTATCGCATTGGGCAATTTGATGGGCAAATTAGTTCGTAGATAGATGGGGTATGTCTGTGTGGTATAGTTGGGGTTAATGTTTATGGAACATGGCAGTAAAAAGACGATTTGTCATCTCTGCGATTATGTGTCGTAAGAATGCTTCAAGTTGAGCATATGCAAACGATATCTGTAATTATGATAGCATTACACTGAAAACGGGCATAACTGATTGAATACCCAAGCCCAACGATTACCCAAGCCCACGAACGAACCCTGCCTAACCCTAGCTGCCGTCAAGCCCGGTGGCGTGGTGGGTGCATGCGTCTGCGCCTCGCGACCGGAGGAGACACATAGGTGCGGCGCGGGTTTAAACCCCACCGTTTGTATTTATGGGGCATGTCGGTCTATGAAGCAATGCAAAAAGCAGTCCCATGGACGTTAAATCTTGGCTGAGAGTCAGCCCCGAAAGGATTTTTTAAACCTAGCTGCCATTGAACAAAGTTCTTTAGTAAATATACTTGAAGCAAAACAAAGAAGGGCTCATCATATTATGAGGCAGTCACATCCGACGCTGATTTCTTCTAGATAACACGGTTTTTACTTTAGCATTAATGTTTTCTTTTACGCGTAAGTTCCTTTACTCCAAATTTCTGTGCAACTCAACTACATTGAATTATATTAACAACAAAACAAACATTGCCTGTTTGCCAAATTTTTGCTGGGGTTAGATTTAGATTTTAAATCCGCAAATTATGAAGGTCCAGTAGCATTCTAGTAATGCCAGTTGTTAGATTGGTACTGTCTATTGAACTTGATAGCTATACGGAAACAGATTAAAATATAGTCCGCGAGAGCAACTATAGAGGTCGGACATTGTCGACTAGTAATGGCTGCGTTCTAGCGTATCTGTGGCGTTTCGGGCACACCCGAGATGATTTTGACCAGGACAATGTCCAAAACAGTATAGTAGTAGAGATTTTCTTGTTAACACGAAAAAAACACTATATCCCAGATTCTAGTACCCACTATTTCCACTAACAGTGACGGGGCCTGAATAACAACGAGGTCTCATTCTTTTTCGAGTCTCATCGAGCCCATTGTGTTCATGCTAATGCTTGCTAAAGCTCTTGTGTAGGCTTGCGCATTGCCTTGTTGAATGTCTCAATTGATGAGGCGTAACGTTCTGCTCTGAAAGTCAGCTTTTAAATTCAACGTTAGCACAGAAAGAGGTGGTTGTTTTGGTGAGGCGAAACACAGGGCGAAACCGGAGAAGAGAGAGAGAAGACGACTGACTTGATTGGGTCGACGAAGTATTCCACAAGTATTCTGAATGGGTGTTCGTTATAACGTATCATTGATTAGAAATAGGCATAACAACAAACAACTTAAAAAGCAACAAACAACCTTAAACGTATTCCATTGTTCAGGGAAATACCATGCATGAACTAAGAACCCTAAGTCGTACGCTCATGAACCTATCCCGGCGGTGATGTATGTGTTCGCAAACATATAGGCCTCAACACTGACTTGATCACTCTATCTCGCCGGAGATATTGAGATCAACCACCGCTGTGAGTCAGCGACCCAGCTGCCACAAGCACTGTTGGGGAAAGCTTAGATATCTCAACATATCTGGCCCTCGATGCATTGAAGATAGCAAGCTTCAGGATGAGTTCCAAACCCGTAGGGGGAGGAGGATGATCTAGAATGAAAAACAACCTCCTCAAATCATGTTTTTATTCAAGTGACCAATGCATCTGCGAAGTCTGCACTAAACGAAACGCACGCATTGGTTCCTTCGAGTACACGACGCGTCAGCAACATACTGTAAATCATGTTTTTGGAAGGTTTCGTCGATCGCTGAAGCCAGAACATAAAGCCGCAACAAACTTGCGATTGCAATGCACAAATACGATCACTAAGGAGGCACGAATCGATGAAGTCAAGAAGGTCAACATTTCTAATAACTCGACAGCAAAAGCAGCTGACGATTGCTCCTCTCAGCTATTCAAACAAAATAGGCACAAAAAGGGCTACGCCAAAAACGTAAATCAGGCAAGTACTCTCGTTGCAAACAGTGACAGAAGGTGCACGCGAAATATGTGACGGGCTGGGCCACGCGAAAAAAATTGTGACGCGTTGTAGGAAAACAAGGTCGTTATGCACGTGCAGCGATCGGCACGAATAAAGTGACGCTCGCGAGGCCTGCCGAAGACCACAATACACCTGAATGCCCATTGTGGAAGCATAATTATATTCGTTAGCTGGCTACATTTGCCGCATTCGGCCAATGTCCTCGACGAGCACTAACACGGATCATCGGCACGCGTAAGAGTCACAAAGCTAATCGGGTCAACCATATTGTAACGTTGTTGTTGTGTTACGCTAAGTCAGCTTGGGGATGTAGACTCATCCGGATGGGTACTGCAGCCCGAGGGACTGAGGAACGATGCATGACGACACGCAGCATAAGGTCTAATGCAAAGCACGGCCGAGCAGCGAATTGCTCTCAAGCCATGCTGCTCGGTGTATTTATTGGTTCACGAGGCACCGCGGCGTGCTGACACCCCAAAGGGTGTCAGAACCCGCTCTCAAATCGATCGAAAGTTACAGCGGTTTGTGTCTGTTTCGTATAGGAATACAGGTTAAGTGACTGTTTGACTTGGACTGCCGAATATAGGTCGACCCTTTCCCGGTGTCGGACGATGATCGTTTGAACGGCGGAGGACGTTGGGGTTTCGGCGCAAAAGGCTGTGGCTGTTCTCTGCTGGCTGGTTGAGACATGTCTAGTCCGGTTGAGACATGTATCGGTCGGTGAACGTTGTGTACGTTGAGATTTTGGCGCGGGCGCTGTTGCCGTTGGACGTGGTCGGTTAGGACTTATTTGAATTGCGCCATGATGCTTATGCAGTAACTTCGTCACAATATTGCAATAGGGTTCACGTCCAGGCGATTGTTGATAAGTTCAGCAAACGGCTAGACTCAGCAGGGTGGCCATCGGGTATTCAATTCCGACCCTATGGCGGACAGCTTGAACGCTCAACAACCTTACAGAGTTATTGAATGAAAAGATAGATACTATATTGCAGAAACGAATATATCGTAGTCGACCAAAAACGACGAGAATAACTCCATTCTAAACACTCATAAATAACGCCATACATTTCGTGGTAATTTGGCAACACGACAAATTTTTGCGAGTACATAAACATTTGTTCTGTGAAATGAGAAATAACTAAAGTCCATACAAAAATGTTCTAACAAAGATGCCTTTAGAGATGATCATATTAATATTTATTTGATGATTTTTTTTATTTCTTATTTTAACAGAAACTTTGTAGCCGACACTTCACGAGCTGTTTTCCCATGACCAGCATAAGATATACTGCGGGCTAGCAGCTAAATCACTAGCGAGAAGTAGACCCAAATTGGGGCATATACATATACCCAATAGAGTCGGTGGAACCTCATGCGGACCGCCGAACGAAACGGGCGCGTTTGGACTGAGTGGACCTTGGACCATACACAAATGGCAGCTGTCATAAGAGTAAAGTACGAACATATAACTCCCGAACGGGACGCGCTCAGCGTTTTTACTAAAGTTTATGATGCAACAAGGACGGCTAGCCCCAAACCAAATCTGGATGCGTTACATTTTACTGGAGATGGCCGACGAGGGCGGCACTATGGGTCCAGAGAATGGGCAGAGGCATTTCAACGAGACCTCAGGGAGCGGAAGAGACAGAGCCCGGCAGGAGATTGCCAGGGAGACGACATGGCCGGAAACAAGGGCGCCGAAGACCCAGATGCAAAAAGGTTTCGCCACCCTACAGGTGAAGCGGCAACACATCGATCATTCGTGTCAGCTAAGAAAGCGAGGAGGACTTCGTCGGCAAGTGGTCAGTTTGACATCAGCAGGTATTATGCACTTGAATATAGATACATCGTATAGATACGACGCTCCTCCAGACACGCATTGACCATGTTGTTACTTGGGATATGCCATTTTATTAGTTATTGTTTTTTGCTCAGCAATGCTTAAAGGGATCATTCTGTAAAAAATAGGAAGCTTTTGCTAGTTTCAACGGCATTAGGAACGTCAGTTAACTCTACGTATGCTGCATGCAACTTAGTATGTGAGATACGTCGACGAGCCGTACAGTGCTTTTAAACGATCTAGTATTAGATGACATACCAGCTTGGTGTTGGCTTTTCAATTCTCTTCGTTGGCTTTCCGCTAATCTCTTGCGTACAGTGCAGAGCCCGAATTGTAAACAAGCCTGATACAGTACTTTCAGAGACACCACTCTGAGTTTAAGCATTGTACTATATTTGCCGAACTGCCTACATACACAGATATACACATTCTAAAGCACAGATCACTAAGCTAAATTTTGTCGGCCAATCTGATTCTAACTAATTATTCTGTCATGCATCACGTCATCTGACATTTGCTCTGGCATCTAACAATTGACACATTCAACACAAGTCATCTGACATTTGCGAGGATGAGGCACGACTCGACCAATAAAAAGCGAATCTAATTTATGAGTGTGATAACTTCCCTCCAAATAAAAAATACGCCTATCATACTAACAAATACCTAGCAAAATTCACCCGGCAGGGTAACAACATGATGATAATAATAATAATAATAATAATAATAATAATAATAATAATAATAATAATAATAATAACCATGCAAGGATCTATGATGGCAATGATAATAATAATAATAATCATCATCATCTGAACTGATGGGTTAATTACATTTTTGTCGTTCAGTGAATTTTTATTTTACATGAGTGCCGCGCGTTCAGTGGCTTCTGTACGGCTGGCCACATACAACAGCGTGACCATCGTACGCTTCTTCCACCGTTCGGCGCATCTCTTTTTGCTGGTCTTTGGGTGCTCTACAGACCCTAACCGAAAGAGAAACGTAGGCGTTCTCAGAACAACAATAGCGTCTGGTTCGCATAGCGACTTACGTTGCCCTATTTCGATGCTGGTGCAAACGGCCGCATTCCGGCTACCTGAGGTCCTGCCAACTAGGAAACTCGGCAAGCGACTGAACGTCGGACTTCGTCGCTCCGAGATTATCGCCGCAATGCGGCCCTCAGCCCCGCCTCTATCGGTCATAGGCGGACGCTCGGTATGTACTTACTTACTTACGTAGATTCATTCTGTGGCACCCCCCGACGGCATGTATCCGAGAGCTAGACAAGGTTGTTGTTGTTGTTGTTCGACTAGTGACGCAATCCGACAACGAAACACGGCAGGGTGGTCTGGTTACGGGAGAGAGCGAGTCTATTTGTCAAAGATGTCGCGCGACTCGACCTACTTGACGGGAACAGCGCCACCGTCGTACAGCTCGGGGACGGTCGCCGCCCTACTCCGTCATCGGAATCGGGACACGACCGGATCACCGGACAGAGCTGTGTCGGCAACTGTCTGACCACCATCATTACCACCATCGGGGCCCCTCCGCCGCCATCATCATCATCACCACCGACCCAAGAGAGCGAGCCCAAAAAGAGCCCAAGGTTGGTCCTCGTTCCAACTGACCGATGTTTCAATCGAAATGGTGAAGAATGGCGAGTCGCCAGCAAACAGGCAAGTAAGCAAACCGTCCGACCGGCCGGCCGGCCATAGCCTCTCTTTCGGCTGGTCGCTACGCGGTCGCTCCGCGATTTCATTGGCTACGGCATTCTATACTAGCTATTTTCACTCTCGCTTGTCCCCCTCTATTTGTATATGCCTACCTATACTAGTATTTCTTTGCTTTCCCGTGTCTCTTCTCTGTATATCTATGCCGCCGCTGTATCTCGCTGGCTTCGAGTCCAAGTAAGGGGTCGGTCGAGCCGAGCGTCGAAATGCTTGCTGCTGGTGCTGCTGGTGCTGCTGCTGCAACCGCTACTGATGCAGCTGCCACTGAACGCTCGTCGTCTGACTCTCGGTTGGACCGATAGACGGCCATCGCTCGCAACCCCCATAGCTCTAGCCGTTCGGCCTGGCGTGGACGGCTAGTCGCAATGGCAGCGACGCCCCCATTCAACGAGACCGTCGGCACCGCCTGCAGATGCCGGTGCCCCCGTTACTGCCGCCCCTGCAGATGCCGGCGCCCCCCTTACAGCCGCTTGCAGATGGACATAGATTGGGGTGGCGGCCACTGCGGCGGCACATGGAGCGACTCACTCGGCAGCGGGTGATGTATACCGGTCGACGGAGAACAGGCAAAACTGTGTGCCAAAGATGTTGCCGTCGGCCACTGGGCCTGGCGGCTTAGTCCTAGTAGAGTGGTACCTGCCTGCTGCTGCTGGGGGTGCATCGTTGGCTGGTCAGACCCAGAACACAACATCGCATAAGCAAGCGTAAGTAAATAGATTGGTCATACAGTCGTTTCGAACTATACTTGTCCCCGCACACATATATATATATATATATTACCTACATGCGTCATCGTTGGGGTTTGCCAAGCGATGTTAAGAGATACATGGGCAAGCATTCATATACACATAGAGAGAGGGGGGAACGGAGGGAAAGAAGCGACCGACGATGTTGCTATCATGGAATAAAGAACAGCGAGCAAAATATATTAAATGTATGTCGAAATATCAAAGTACAGCATCCAAGATAACGGTAGAAGTATGGTTGCAGCACCGTAGAAGGCGTTTTTGCATACAAACAGATTTCATAGGGTTATGCAGTACATCATGTTTCTACACAAGACTATTCCTTTGGGAGTCAGGACATGTACTAAGACTATCGATCCAAAGTATGGCATATACAAGCGCCTGTGATTTCCTGGGCAGGCTCCAGTGGATGCGTGGAGACACTGCGGTCGTATATATATATATATATATATATACTATCCTTATTTTTTTATATTATTATTAATATACATTAATTAAATGCATTTAAGCATTACCAACTTTAAGATAAATTACTATTATGTATTTAGCAAAGCACTATTTCTAATCGGCGCAACTTTAACTGCTAATGAGTACTTCTCAAGTTCATCAAGTGACTATGCATGCAGGAGCTCCTATTACATGCTACCTTATAGCACTGGCTATGTTGCCACAAGCTGCCGTAACAGTCAAGCGTGCTGCATCTTTATCTGCTTCATGTCTACTTGGTGCATCCGAAATTTAAAAAAACAAAGTCATTATGGAATGCCGGCTAATACAGCAGGTCACTAGAAAGCTTGCAAAAGCCACATCTCTGAAAATATTTGGTTCCTGGCTGACTCTTTGAGACGTCGTGCGGTCCTGAATAATAGCACTTAATCTTGTTTATCTAAAAACTGCCACATGTTGAGAGAACCTATGAAATGTTTTTAATAATTTATCAAAACTTTGCCGCTTTCTATTTAAGAACCATGAAGGGCTGTTGGCGTAGTTTTATTGCTTTTACGGTACTGTGTAGCTTGTTTTTAGTTTTTAAATAATAATAATAATAATAATAATAATAATAATAATAATTCATGCATACTCACATCCACAATTTTCAAAGTCATAACATGCCTGATAAGCGTAACTGCGAAGTTTTGTACGACTTTAGTTTCTAGTAGCATGCTCAATGGCTGGGGCATTAAGCATTTGCTGAGGGTCTAAATATTAGAGAATTTTGAGAAGAAGAGAGGTTCGACGTCGCAATATTTAGGGAAATATACACTAAGGAGGCTGCCATACCTGCGCATTTAATAAAGCATTTCATCTTGTTTTTCTCTTGGCATGTATACCTAAATACACATTTTGTATCAGGGGTACTTAGAGTGGCAGCATACATGTTGAGCAATCTGGGTTTCCCTGACATTCGCTGACTCTCAGCGGTTTATCAGGAGTAATGCTGATTTTGAAGGCTGTGTTTCTAACAGATATCTATTTCATACGTTGGACGATATCTTATTTACCATTTTATCTAGAGACACGATACTCCCACGCCTAATCAACGGTCACGCAAACGTCAACCTTATTGCCAATCCGCCTCCTTCTGACTACACCTCACTTATTCCCAGCAGGGGCATATCATCTAATCGATCGTATCGCCTAACCAATATCTAACGATATTAGATAGATTTTTATTTGTGCGGTAGCACAAAAACTAGCATGTATTAAATGAACAAGCAACAATTATAATAAACACAATAATTTAGTATCACAGCGTTCTTTCTTATCTGTATCAAAACGTGAATTTAGCCTTCTAAAATAAACTTACATTTTGGACTCAAGTCGAAATATATATATATATATATATATATATATATATATATATAATGTATCTATTTTAATAGTAGTGCAGATAAAGAATGGCCATTTTGCTAGGCTTATTCCATGGCGGGGTCTGGTTACCATATATATATATATATATATGAGAGTTTCTGAACGCCGTCATGTTCACACATGTTGCGCGTACACACGCGTTTGTGTACTTCTTAGTGCAATGAAAGTGCTCCCCAACTAGCATACGACTTCGAGACAGTTCGATTCTTAGTAATAACAACAGATAGTCGAGCAGTCGTAGGCAGGCAGCCTGTCATTTGCTTTTGAAACAAGTCGGTATTGTGCTAAAGTACCACAATGCTTCGCCTTAGGTGTACGCTACAGCTTGACCCGTAGAGTTAGCGCTGCGGCGGAATGCCGCCCATGTGTCATGATGTGTGCTACCGTCCGTGTGTTACGATGTGTACCTCCATATTACCATGTTTCACTATGCTTCATTATCCATGTTTCAAACTGTGTGTCGCCCATGATACCGCGTGATGGTTGTGCACACATAATATAAGAACATAAGACATACAATTAACTAGACCATACGTTTTTGCGAAAAACAGTAAAAAATGTTTGAAATTCTGCATAGCGCTGTCCTTAAACTTGGTCATCAATATCTAACAAACTAAATGAATATCAATGTAACACCTCCGATGCTCCACAATATGTACCACATGATGCCGTGTGCAGAAGGCGGGCCGCATGCCGTGATCGTCGGGCTGAGGGTCAGGGGTTGGGGGTCAAGAGTCGGGGGTCGAGGATCAGGAGTTGGGGTCAGGAGTCGGGGGTCGAGGATCAGGAGTTGGGGTCAGGGGTCAGGAGTTGGGGGTCAGGGGTCGGGAGTTGGGGGTCAGGGTCGGGAGTTGCGCATTGCGCGGCGCGGCGGCAAGTGGCCCCACTAGGTGGTGTACACTAGAGTCTGGCGACCGAGTACTTGTCGAGCTCCTTCTGTCGCTGTCGGATGGGCAGGCGATCCTCATAGCCTAGGCCGCGCCGAAGCTGGCGGCACGTCCAGCACACGAGCACGTTGAGCACGAGCAGCGCGACGGCGAGCAGCACAAACACGAACACCTCGTCCGACATCCAGTCATGCAGCGGATTGGCGCAACGAAACCCGCCCGCCTCGTTCATGCAGGCCAGATGCCAGGGGCAGGCGGCGAAGCCGAGCGTCGCGCACTCGTCGACGTCCTCGCACACGAGGCCGGCGTCGAACCGCATCCGGTAGCCGTCGAGGCAGTGGCACTCGAACGAGCCCACCGTGTTGACGCAGCGCGAGTGCGGCGGGCAGACGCCGACGGCCAACGCGTAGCCCGAGGGCGGGGATGGGCCGCCCATGCCGCCAGCGCCCACGCCTCTCGATGCGCTGATGCTGCTGCTGCTGCCGACGCCCCCGCTGCTGCTTCCGCCTACCGATCGGCTGGCCAGGGCGCATTCGTCGACGTCGACGCAGCGTTCGACGCCCGGCGTCAGACGTTCGGCCGTATAGCCGTCGCGGCACTCGCAGCGGCTATCGTGGCTCGAGTGGAACGTGTACTTGTGCCGGCACGCGCCCTCGAAGCAGCGCGTGTCGTGGCACACCGTCACCGGCAGGCAGAGCTTGGCCGCCGGCACGCCTTCGGGCAGCGGCTCGTCGGCCAGATGGTAGAGCAGGCCGTGACCGTGCGGGCAGAAGCGGCACGTCGTCTCGCCCGTGTGCAGCCGCATACAGACGCCCTGGCCCGTGCCGTAGCAGTCAGGCGTGTTGGCGCAGCCGCAAGCCATGTGCGTGCAGTTCACCCACTGCTCGAACGCGGTCGCGCGCACCGTAGTGACGGAAGCCGCGGCTACGGCAGCAGCAGCGACAGCGGTGGGGCCAAGGGCGTCGACGCCCGCGCCAGCCGTCGCTAGCAACCGGAGGAAAGCCACCAGTACAGTGGAGAAGACAGGGGCGGCCATGGGGACATTGAAGGCATTGGCGGTGGTGGTGGTGGTGGTGGTCGCCGCCGCCGCCGCTGGACGGCCGAGGTTGCTACGACCTCGAGCGTGGCCCATCGTGAGGACGAAGCGGTGAAGTCCTGTACAGAAGACTGAAGGCACAAAGACTTGTCGCCGGTGCCGACTTGACGCCCTCGCGGGTGTCGTAACCGACACCAATTGCCAATAGCCAACTAAACGTAGGCAGGTACACAAATATAAGGCAGGTAAGAAAAGGCAGGTAGCACACAGTCGGCGGTAGCGTCAGCGCGACAACACAGCTGCGATAAAAACCGACGCTTACAAATAGCGCACAGGTCCGTTGTCGAGTAGATCCTGTCCACGCGATACATTGCCTCTCATGGAGTCATGAAATAGACGCATCACCACACAAAACAGGAGACATATAGGAGTGACATAGATAGACAGATAGATCAACAACGTCTGCCAAATCAGCGCGCAAGCGTAAGCTCTACACTCTGCTGTACACGTCGAGTTACGCAGCAATCAGCTGACGACTATTCGAGGCTGTTCTTCCGTAGTGAGTGAAGTAGTAGTTCGTCGAAGATACACAAAGCAAACCACCGGATCTCCACCCTCTGTTTGGCGAGATTTCATCCAGCGCCTTCAGCGACATCAACAGGTCTGCGCTGTTGCCCGCAATGCAGTGAGTGACATGTCGCGCGCCGTGGACGCCGGGACAAGTCTCGATTTCAAAGACTGTCTGCCAATAGACAGCGAGAAAGAAAGAGAGAGAGAGAGAGAGGCGTAGGCGCCGACACGGGAACGGGCTGGTGGGTGACTAATTCTACAAATTTCTTTCTCAATCAGCATCGCAGCTGAGCAGAGCTAGCAGAGCGGTAGTAGTAGTAGTAGTAGTAATAATAGTGGTAGTTGTAGTAAAAGTAGCAATGGTTAGCAATCGACGTCAATTGATGCGCTGCCGCGTATGTGAACATCAACAATGAACGCTAAATAAATAACGAAATACCCGATGCGCGTACGACGCGTTTCCAGGGTCGACACGGGCGTTACGTGATGTCGACTCGGTGTGTAACCGACCGCCAATTGTTGAGTTTCGTTTCAGTTGCTTTCGCTGCTGGCCGAGCACGCAGTAACCGAGAGAGAGAGAGAGAGAGAGGGGAAAGTGATACAGGCGAATGACAGTAACACAGAAGCAATACAGTGAACTGTATGTATTTGCCCATCATCATCATCATCATGCGCTACTACATTCGCATTGTCGTGTCTCGAAACGGGCGGGTCACATTATCTAGATTCGGTTGGTCGTCGACAATCATAACAGCTGTATTTGTTATTTACGTGGACGATACCGCTCAAAATGACAGGCCGACAGGATGGCATGGCAGATATTTTCGAGCACTACGTCGATAACCTTATGACGTTTTATTCAACGTGTCCGGTGCACCTTTTCTTTCCTTCACACTTTCTTTGTTTCTTTCCTTCACGCTTTCTTTGTTTCTTTCGTTCACACTGTCTCGGCTCCGTCATGTATGTTGGCGATTTGCGATCGGCTATTGGTGATGATGTTTATCTCACAAATTATTTAAATTTCACGTCCACGTTGGTGTGCAGCTCGGTGCTAATGTTGCATCGAATGGCCTACTAGGCAGGTTAGCAGATCTTATATGTATAAAGACACCGCCATTGTGGCAACGTATTGTTTGTTACGTGAATGTGTGCTATCTAATAGATGTGATCCACAGGAATTTTCGGTACACCCGACTCACTAGCTCTTGGCAGACTTTCAGGCTATTAGACGTCGCTACACGCTAATTGGGCACAATTCATAGATCTGACCATATATGACGCAACATTTCCTGTGAAACAATAAACTAAATACCACTAAAAATGAAAGTAAAGCCTAAAAGAAGAACAGGAGTAAATATGATATCTAATGAATTGTAAAAGAAGAACGATAGGAACCTTTTAAATACATATTTTAGTCTCACAAAGGCATCTACATGACGGCACACACTTAATCGAGCTAGATTTCTAGGGCTGAAATGCCAAGTCTGTTTTCGTTTCTTTCTGCGTTCCACAATCTTCTTCGGGTCTCTTTATTGATGTTTTAAAAAAAATATTTCTATCTGTTTTTGAAAAATGTTCAACTTTCGTATGAGTCGAAGCCATTAGAAGCACCGTATAACAAATGACAAATACGCCCACATAGACGCCAAGGCCAGTTATAGCATTTGTATCGTTTTCTCGATCCACAGAATTACAGGGTCATCATTAATGGATGAGGGTTAAATATTTTTACGTACTATTGCTGCGAGTAGAAAAAGGAGAAACTCCTACTTCCCATCTCGAGCAGTGTGGGACTCGACCCCAACGGATGGATGTTAGCCCGCTGAGACCAATACCCACTAGACGCACCCTCTCTTAAGCTTCACTTCCTGGTGGGCCAGATATCCGTAGAATAGTACTATGGGCCATCAGGAGAAGTGGCGAGTGTCACTCGGACCATTTGGCCGGGGTCACTCACGGGTTTCCTCAACGTTCGACGTGTCTTATACTAGCACCTGCAAAGCTGCATCATTCAGACTTATGTGATATTCTAGTACAGTCTTGCTCTCCTGAGCCTTTCCAAGGTTTCTTTCTCCTTCAGTACATTCGCAGCCATAGCTACTCCTAGCTTCCACCCAGAGGTCGTGCCGCATATGTAGTCTACGAACTCCTTAAGAGTTCCTCTGGGGGGATCTGGAATATTTCTTTTCCGTCTCCCTCATTGGTCCATTTGTTCCTGAGTTTTGCAATTTCTGTGGCTCTAGCTTGTTCCCGTATCTGGCACTTTAGAAAAATGTGGGTCGAGTCATTCTTCGTTCCTTCCTGGCAGTAAACACAGCTCGCTGAGGGAGCGTTTCCAATTCAAGAGAAGTAAGTCTGAAAGTCCCCATGTCCAGTAAAGATCTGCGTGAGGTAATGGTTTAGTTCTCCCCCCGGCCGCTCAATCAATTTTTTGATGTTTGGGATGAGGGATCGGGGAGTGTGCCCTGGTGCTCCAAAAGGAATGGAGTCCCATTTGGTTTGCCATGCCTCTATTGCCTCCTCGCGTACAACGCACCGCTATCGTGGGTTATTTCGTTAACATTTAAACCAATTTTGGTTTTGCCATGTTTATTGCATTAGCTGCTGATAATTATGCAAAAATGCAACTTTGAAATGCCATCACAAGGTGAACTCCATATATATATATATATATATATATATATATATATATATATATCACAATTAGTTATACGCATTGGTGGCTGTTGCTAGTATCATACGACAACGTAACCCAGAGTACATAGATTTGTAAAAGACAAAAAAAATGCGACCTAGGTCACTTGCTGGTATGCGTGCAGTGCAATACAATATAATTTGCCGCCATTCCGCGCTTTCGTTTTACAAAACCTGTAGCTCTGTACTTCTAGTTCCTATACATTCTTGTAACGCTTTAAATAGTGGCAAAATACTCCAGTTAAACCTTCCTAGACCACTAAGGCGCACTTTCACACTAAAAGTTATAGGCAATATATTACAGAAAGTTAAAAAAAATAGCTGATACGGAAAAAATCGTTTAAAATACAATTCAAATTTTTGAGCAATTTGTGCAGCGTACAAGGGATAAATCGACATATTCATCGCTGAACATGGGACATCACAATATACCGTGGTCCTCAAGCAGTTGAAAATTGGTTTAAAAACAAATTCAGTTCGTTTTTATATTGCAATAAAAATACTGCTATATATAATATTTCATTCTGCAAACTTTAGGGCATTTTACGTATGTTGGCAATACGGAAAAGGTCGCGTATCCCCTGTGTCCGTGACGATCCGGAACGTTACTTTAGGTAAATTCTCAGAAGGCCAGAGATGAAACGTTTTCCGGACTCCGCCTACCTATAATTTTCCACGCTATTTGTTTTAGCGTCAAATGGTGTCACCCATTAAGTGTGCATAATGCGCTGTTTCTTAGGAAGTCATGTAGCGCAGGTAGTATGTAAGCACTGTTAGGATTTTTTCAAAGGAGGCTTCCTATATTGTGAACTTAATTCATTTTGAAGATACAAAAACTACTCGTTACTATTAAAGCATGACCTTCTAGAAGAAACTCTTCTTGCGAAATCTTCTCTCATACAATAGCTGAGTTCGTTTAGAATCTAGCAAACCTGTAATCTGAGTTTAATTTGTTTTAGATCTTAGACCATCCCTTAAGTGCTTAGCATATTCAAAGGCAGGTTTTTCCTCTAGCTCGGTATATATCCATATGCTCCTCAGCACGACTTTAGTAGAATAGTGAAAACTATTACAAATATGCTCTTCAATAAGAGTCATTACGTAAAGCTAAGCGGAATCGTTTGTAACTATAACAAACATGAAACGCTAAAGCTATCGCGCAAGGCTAAGTAATGCGGCCTTTTCAGCCGTAAGCGAAAATATGCTAGAATGTGATGACATTTTTATGTCTTAACGCAACCACGTCGACAACGACGTTTTTCCTCGAGCGGTCCCGTTACACCGAGAGCCATATAAAGGCCTTGTTCTTTTGCTGCCCATTTAACCTCTCTAGCCATTACAGCCGCATAATGCACTCATTCAGAGTCCAAAAGCCTGTCTATTCTTTCTGCAAAGAAAAATACCCTCTTCTGTCTAATCTCACGCAGATCTACAGTACGAGACAAAATGTGCGTTGGTCACAGTATAATTAGACGCCTTTCAGTGGCTTGCTCTCGAGTATGACCTCGAACGTACACAACAACAATGGGGACCAGGCCAGCGCTACTTCCGCCGAAAGAGCAGCGTTTGTCGCACAAAAACGACGTTGGCTACATTGCAAAGCACAACATCTTAGGGTAACGAAGATAAAACAGCAAGAACAACCACAGCAAGGACAACAACAACAACGACAACAACAACAACCAAAAAGCAACGAGAACAACAAAAACATCCTCAACAATAGTACCAGCAGTAGCAACCATAAGAACAATAGGAATGAACAACAACAACGCCATCAACTGCAGCAGTAGCAGCAACAACGGCAGCGAAGGCGGCAACAATATAAATAATAACACTAACAAACATAACAACCTAATCAACAACAACAATCACAACAATAACGACAATATCAACAAGCAAGCAAATAAACACCGCAACAAAATCAGCAGCAATAGCAGCAAAGACGATGATGATACTGAGCCAGCAAAACAGCAAGCGATTATGGCCACGTTGATGAGCACGAACTTTTCAGACTTAAGTCTTTCATTCATTGAGAACGGTGTCCAGTTATAGGCCACTGTGTGGGCTACATAGGCATCGTTCATACGAGGAGGCGGCGGAGAAGGCACCCCTCATACGTGAAGCGGATCGGACAGCGCCAGCCGAGCCCAGCGCAGTACAGCGCTGACTATTCAGCCTGCCGCAGATTTACAATGCTGGTTCTGGCCCGAAACTCTAGCACGGCGCATCTTCGAGAGGAGCGCGATAGCGAAGAAGGTCGGCCCAGCTAACGGCTCTTTTGACAGGCACGAAGACGAAGGAAAGCAGGAGCCGCGGAGAGAGGAGGGACTTGTCGGAATTTACTCCATCCTCGCCGCCGTATGAACGGCGGCGGCGTGTCTTCTTGAAATGTCTACCTAAGAAAACATATCCGGATGGGCCGCGGCTGAAAACCGTCGTGGTGGGACGACGATGGGCAGAGGCAATTCAAAGTTTCCAGTTGCGTCTGGTCTACTGCCTACTGGCGCAGCCCGACAACCGCCGCGCCGCAGTGGGGGTTGTCGTGTTGCGTTGCCCCCCATCGTACGAGAGTTGTCGTGTTGCGTTGCCCCCCAACGTCGGGGGGTTGTCGTGTTGTCATCAACGTAAGTCATCAACAACTGAGTTCATGAGCTCCTCGTGAGAGCGGACGGGAGCGCGGGGTGGGGTTGTGGGGGTGTGCGTCGAGGCGCGGAGAGCAGCTCGTTTGCTGCGACAAATGCGGCCGCCACCACCGCCGCCCCCGCCGCCTTGTTGAGAGAGGATAATCAGCGGCGATTATCGCCAAAGCGACATTGCGATGACAATGTAGACGACGATGTGACGATGAAGATTGACCGGCGACAACGGCTACTACTGGCTAGAGATGGATGACTGAGAAAATGGCGAGTCTGTCTGGGTTGCACATACTCGTACATGCATAAGCATGCTCGATCCAGGCAACTTTGTGCGGCAAATCTTCAGGCGGTGTTGAACGAATCTTAGAGCGGTATGTCTTCGTCAGTTGTCAATGTGGCAATGTTGTAGTCTGCGCGAGGCTTTATTTGCCTTGACTACGAGATTGGCACAAAATAAGTCGTTCCACTGTAGAATTATTATTAACGAGCGGAGACTTAAGGAAACTTCAACAAAAGAAAACAACAAACTACAAACCTGGGTGAACCACAGAAACATCAAGCACTGTATGGCTTTCTAAAAGAAGATTGTTTCGTGCTCTGGGCAACGCGAAAGCATGAACTCATATTTACCTGCACGGCTTATTCAGTTTATTCGCACATGCATGGATTGTTTTTTAAAAATATGCGCGCGATGTCTTATACTGCGTATCTAATGCTTAACACAAGCGTAGACAGACTATCGCTAAACGTGAAGAGAGCCACAATGGAGTATCTGACATCTGGGTTCAGTGACTTCATCACGGCTCAAATTAATGTTTTATGTTAAATGCCAGAAATTCAAAACATTTTTAGTCTAAATCGACAAATTATCTAGTAGAAGTACTGGTCTTTTTTCAAGCTCTACCCAAATATGACCCAAATTCTGGGTCCATGATATAATATGTTGGCGACGTTTGTGATCTTTCACGACGTGAAAGGTGTACGCGTAGTTTCCATGCATTCACTCCATAATTTGCTTGTGAGTAATTTCTGGGAGTTTTGCAGATCGGCATAATGGCTATTTCGTCTGCATCTTCTTGCATATATAAGATGTGCGTCTATTTGCGTTAGCGCATAAAAATGGATAATTTACATTAGTGCATGTGATGTCGCTTTGTTCAAAGCTAACGTGCCAAGGAAATTTTTGTATGGGACGACGACTGGTTGTGTCGCAATCGCACAATTTGTGCTCCTATGTCGAGCAACAACATCCGCAATACCGCAATGCCGTGCTTGATTGCTGCCGTAGTGGAGATTTTAACGTGACCGATCAACGACCGAGACGGGTCGGTCTTCAACGGTGAATACGCATAACATTTCTGGGATCGTAGATGTAACATATGTACATTTGACATTACACTCGACGAGGTCGCACACATAATGAAGGTGTCGCGTGGATCCCATCACTCGCGCGGTAACTAGCTGTGGGTACGTACACGTGTCAACAGATGGGCATCGATGAGAAGTGAGTTGTCCATGATAGCAGAACTCCCCCGAAGTAATGGTCGAAGCAAGGCACGAGGTCCAACACCTGAAAGCAGGCCCTCGTGCTATGAAGTGTGCTATATAGTGTGCACTTAGCGGGATCGTAGAGCACTGGTTACAGTGAAAAACACCGCCGGTTACGCGACCGTTTGACGCAAGCAAGCCGCTCTTGAACTGTGTAGTCATAAAAGAGTCGTATTTACTTTGATATCGCCTGCCCGAATACACCTGTGGCGGCCTGCCTCCTGTTTTATATTTTGATGGGATACTTTACCCCACCCAGACTATAGTTCTGACCTTGTCCCTTTTGATTATTTGTTCCACTCGTTTTAGAATTCTCTGAGAGAAGAACACTTTGAAAGGTGCGGAATCATCAAATACAAACCTTTTGCAATGGGTGACGGTGACGATAATGATGACGCTATAAAACTGTCATTCCGCCGAATTATGAGGCACTACTAAGAGACGAAAAACTTAAGTGGATTACGTAGTCGCCAAGGGTGTTGCCATACACAACGGCAGTTGTCGAACTCAGTATAGTATGATGGAGGAGCGATGTTCGCGGCGTAGGCCGTTCGTCATTCAGTCATTTAGAGACGATAAGTGGCTTTTCCATCACGTAGCGCTGAAGCAAACGCTGACCCATCGTAATTGCATAGCCCTCAGGGGTTAGTTTAGATTTGGTATAGATAGAGGGCCAGCGGGAATGGGAGGAACGGGGAAGGGGGTGGTGGGAGGAGGGCGGAGAAGAAAAGACAGGCGTGAAGAAATTGTCCCTAAGTCCCATCTAATTGGCAGGACAAGTCTGGGGGTGGGGTGGCGTCGACAAGGGTAGGATCAGTGCAATGACAGTGTGAAGCGGCTGGTTGCAGATGACGGCAACGGAACTGAACAGGCTGATAACGAAGGACAAAATATGGAGAGAGAGAGAAAGCGCTAGAGAGAGCGAGTACGATGGGAATGAACATGGGCGCTAAAGACAGCCTTCCCATTGCTCCGCTGGCCAGACCCTGGTCTGACACTCCTCGACAAAGCACCGAAAAGGACACGGATGAAGCCAACAACGACGACAGGCCGCCGCCGCTTCGACAAAATAAATCGGGACTATGTGCCACACCCGGACAAACTACCAGTTTGGGGAGCCTTCGCTGCCAGATACGGAGCGTACACCAGCCGCTTGCATGCCTCCTCTGGTCATATGGGATGCTATGGCGTCCCACATCAAGGTGGGAGATAAAACACCATCGTTTTGGTACGAAAGTGGTTCCAATTCTCTTAAGGGTGTTTATTTTATGAGCGTAATGGCAACATTTTGTGTTTTGAACATAAAAGCTCAAACACAACACAACGCAGGATTTCGACTTTTGCAAACTCTTCCTTAATGCAGCTATTTTCGAACGAAGTTTCGTTCGAATCCGCTAGTTTGATTCAATATCTCCATTGTACAACTATAATAGAACTCTTGCAATAAAACTCTTTTTGTAAACTCATATCCAGCCGGCCAAATAGGCATAACAAAGTTTAGTGAAAGAGACTGTCACTCCTAAACAGAACATTTTCCCGCCCCATTCTACTGGAGACAAGTGGCTTTCTACCAAGTGTCACGAGCTCAAACGGCGCTTATCTCATACTCAAACGCCATATGTGTATACGTGATGTTTTAGTATGGAATAAGCGCCGTTTGAGGATGTCACATTCTTTAGAACCTATTTTTACTTTAGTGGAACGGTATATACGTAATACAATATGCAAAAATAGTCGTTTGTCAGCAACTGTAGCGGCTGGTTCGGCGTGTAAGCAGACTTCATAAAAATTTGTGATTGTGAACAAAGTCAAAATTGAGCTTATTTTCGTGCGCGTGTATCAGGTAATTTCGCAGTGTAGTGTTCCATTCAACCATACTATCTGAAGCAGCTAAAGCCTGAACTAGTCCAAGATAATCCAGTTAGCTTGGGCCAATCTTTCGCTAGCGAAAAAACAATACGACTGGGTTCTGTACCACGCGTTGCAGCATATGTCTCCGGCTGGCCATCTTCATTAAATTCTAGATCCAAACTTGAAGTCCTTATTGTGCGTTTGGCGCCTTCATACACAATCCAAGTTCACTTGTTGTTTTCATGTGAATAAAAAGTGTAATAAAAAAAATCTCGGTCCTTTGTTATGGTCGTTGAAGTGTTTTCGTTGTCAAATAATTCAGTAAGTTTTTTGTTGTTACACAGCTAAGCCAGACAAGTCCACTTTCACACTTGACTTGATTAAAACGGATAAATAAATGATGCTCGAACGGTTCACCTGTGACACTAGTTGGAAAATATAATGTGCTCAATCTTGTTGATAAATCACACCTTTGTGATTCGGTTTTAAAGAGACATTCTTTTTATTTGACGTTTCCAGAGTGGTTTTCTTTAACTTATAGGCTAGTCCAACAAAGTTTGCTAACTCTCGCTTAGTGAACGCTTAGTGAATTTCAAAGCTAACCAAAATCCGTCCAGATTATATTGCTATATAGCTATTGCAAAAACAATTTAGAGTCATACAATTTTGCTCGAATTTAATTTAAACCTCAACGACACTGGCTCATTGCCGTTTTATCAACGAACGAGTGATAGCGAACGAGGGCTAAATTCAAAAAGCCCTACAAACGATTTTCTTGGTTAAGTGCTTCCCTTGACTGTAGTCACACGTAGACTCAAGGTGCACGGTGCAATCGCATGTTTAAATTTTAGCCAACATGTTCTGCAGGCTATAGTTGTCCTGTTAGTGTCTGTGCATACCAATATTCAGCTGCTTTGAGACACAGGTGCATATTTTAGAAGTACATTGTGAAACACCGTTTGCAGCACACCAAAGTTTGCCCGATTGAGGCGTCACCAAACTTTGTCAAGACCATACATCAGTCTTGGAACAATCTTGACCTTGAAGAGTGCTACTGCCGTCGGGGCGGACAGTCGCCGGACGTTGCCTAGCTCGCCATAAAAGAGACTAACATTGTGCGCACTGTGTCAACGATGTGCCCAGTGAAGGTGTAATAGTGCCAAAGCCCCTGATACTGGGATGAGTTGACAGATTCCACGGGTTGGCCGCCGCAACGTACGACGTCTTTGGCAGACAATCGACTTCCTTTTCTGATTTTCGAGGAACACCTTTGCCAGAGTAGCGATGCACCTGATGGCATCAAAGTCGTGATGAACGACCACAATGGCATCTGCATACATCACAACTATGGCTTTTAGTACTCCGGTCAAATACACCGGTTCCTTCATTTTGCCTTAACCGCAACACATCCTGCTTACCCTGCACCAGTAAGGTGCTCTCATCAAAAAAACCTAAAATTACGCTCAGAAGAAAACCCCTGCGTGTCGGAATGATTTCACCAGGAGACATCGAGGTGCTTCGTCGAAGGCTTCGACGCAGTTTATATAACCTGCATAAACAATACTCTCTGCTTTTTTTTATAGGTGCGTTTTACTAATAACATGTGCGATGACCATAACTTCATTTGTTTCTCCGTAAGGCTAATGCCCGTATACGGTTTTATATGTGCATATACACATATAAAAACATAGGGGCTCCCGGTTTTGCCGCGGCTCGCTCTATCTCTAACTAAAGCACATGAATTGGATCACGCACCTTCGGGAACCGAATTGTTCCGGTGGAAGGGTCTGGTTGACCACGTACGCGATCCGCTTTATAACCAAATGGCAGAAATTTTTCTTCAGCGTTTTTCAGACGCTATACCACGGTATAAATCTGAGTCGCGTCTGTTATTGCCATGCTTGCCATTAAATAGCAATGAAAGTGAGAGGTGTTTTACAACGTACATGAAGCGAGTAGTTTGTCTGTCAATGGGGGTAAGGACCGCTTTGTGACTTAATGTCAGGCTGCAGCGGTGGTTGAGATAATTCGATTGAGGTTGAAGACGCCGCATACAGTACTATTCTAAAACTTTGTTTCGGAATAGAAAATAAAGTTGAACAGGTCCGACGGGGCGTCGGAAACATGGATAATTTATGTGCCATTCACCTATAGTCTGGCCTTGCATGTGACAATCGACACGTCTATACCAGATACATAGTTCATGGCTATCATCACCTGGTCTGCTTGAATACAAACTTTCGCCAGGAGTACACAAAGTGCATCTGTCGACTGTGCTCCCAAGAGTGTACGAACTATTATGCGTCTGCCTGCCTGGGTGGCCCTTACAAAGAGATCACTGCGCTGAGTCTCTATCGATTGACATGCCGAAAGCAGCTGACAATAGTAAAGTATCAATGTTGTATGTGTACTCAATATGAGTGAAATAAATATGATGATGCATATTTTAGATGTAATTAACAACCCGTACTCAATATACTACTAAGATCATTATACAGTAAAATATGTATGTTTGCGTCTGATTGCCTAGTGCCTGTTTTCTTAATTTATTTATCAGCGTACAATATTGGGTGTCGCCTATTAATTGCGCCTAAAGTTGTCGTACGCACTGCATATTACAAATGTTTGCGATTTTTATTGTTTGCCGTTCACACGTACGTCCACTTAGTCAAAAAAAAAGTCAATTATTTCAGTCGTCTCAGTATATGCGCATAGTGCACCCACATTTATATCATCTGAGCAAAGAGGCCCTATTCAATTTTAATTTGTTTCTACACTACAGTCTCGTACACTTTACATAGGATCAGTGGAGATTTCACACATCATCCGATGTATACTGCTACCAATATTATGGTGAATAAATATATGTATGTACAATATTTGTTCCTACCCGTATGCAAATGTAGTACAAAAAAACGTGGCGGTTACAGCCTCGCACACGACTTCTGCTTCGAATGTTAGAGCAGTCTGCCAGTACTAAATAATAAAAGGAAGTCGTAATGTACAACACTTGCTTGCGATTTACGGATGCATATAGGGATATCTAAATTTTTCCAGGAGCAGAAACAAGGTCATATAAAACGGACAAGTGGTGACTTCGCAAATACCGAGTGGCACGCCATCTGCTATCACAGATAACCGGTGTGGTCGGGAGACCATCGGACCATTATCAAGAGAACTGTTACATATCAAGTTTCGCATAAGCTCATGCAGACTGCTTGTCCTGATAACACGTACATTGTGATTTCTATATTTTTTTACCGCTATACTGAATGTTTACGTTATAATAAAGGCAAACAATTAGCACATTTTTATTCATCAATGACTATTACAAGTCATTGATGATTCTGTGTTAGTTTACGTGTTAACTTTCAGCCTAAAACAGCTCTGGTCTGCTATATTCGGCAAGCGATCCCAAAATTGAGATCGCTTTGCCCGGCTGGACGTCAACGGAAAGTCTCTGGCGTAGGAATTGTGCGGCTCTCTTGTCCCCAGTAGTTATCTTCAAACGTTCGCTCAATTTAGTAAGAAGTCTCGCAGTCAGGGGGCTTCATGCTCCCAAGGCCTCGAGGTCACTGGGATGAAGTTATGAGCTCTTGTCAGTTTGGCGTATTTGTTCATCTTGTTCTTTTTTGCTTGGGTCGCGGCGTGACCAGCTCTAAGTATATACAAGGACATGTATATATGTATATAAAATGTATATATATATCGGCCGAACAACATAAGTTTGACACAGTTTTCCAAGAAGACGCGCGGGCGCAACGCCGCCGTGGCCGGCCATAAAGCGGTTCGGCTATGAATTGTCCTTCTCTCAGTCACAACTGAAAACAGTCTAATCAACGGTACAGTTGATTCGACTCGGTCCTGCTTCCTGCAGCCGGTCAGTGTCTAGGTCCTGCTTCCTGCAGCCGGTCAGCGTCTAGGTCCTGCTTCCTGCAGCCGATCCTGCATCTTGCATCGCCTACTTGCGACGTACATATGTGAACGTGGCACGTTTCTGGCGGCGTGAGACAGCGGCGTGACCGGCAAATAGGCGCTGCGCAAAGGTTTATTTGAGACGTGTCCGATCACTGAGCCTGGCCTGATGAAAAGTGGTGAGTAAAGGAAAAGGGCATAGACGCCTCTCCCACGGCTTCGAAGTAATGCTAAAGTAATACCGAGCTTGTGGGGGGGGGAGGGAGAAGAGTAAGAAGGAAGCTGGGTTTAGTGAGTATGTGAGTCCCACACTAGTCACGCAGGCTGCTAGTGACGCATGTGCATCATGCACTCCCAAAACCTCTCATATTATCAGAAAAAAAAGCCTGGCCTGAAAACGATTCTGCAATTTGACGCAGATCCACATTTGCAGAACAGTTGTCGCAATCACTTGCAGAGTAGTAAGCTGGCGGCAACTGTCATTATGATCATAAGTGTAAGTAAGTAGACGAAATGCAAAGCAATCGTCATCACACCTTTAAGCACACAATAGGCGTGGTGCATTCGTCTGCGCCTCGCGACCGGAGAAGACACTAGATAGGTGCGCGGTTTCGAGCCCCACTGTTGCCCCACATTTGTATTTATAGGAGTGCGTCTATGAAGCAATGCGAAAAGCAGTCCCATGCACATTAAATCTTGACTGAGAGTCAGTCCGGAAAATCATAGCGACAAGAATCGTCGAATCGTCGAAGATCTAGTCTAGTCGTTGCAATAGAGTTGAGTTGTAGTCATTCTAGTAGCTACAGCAGACCCCTGAGCCATGAGTGTGAACGAAGGCGTGTGATCACGACATGTCGATACAGCGCGCCAGCCAAATACTGCCCATCCTCGGTCGTAACCACTTGGCTAACAGTAGCCGAATCCGTAAACCGACGAATAAGCGACTTCGTTGCGTGCTTCGACTTTTCGTTGTGGTCGGTCGATTCGTTGCGATGCGGTGCAGTGCGAGGCGATGCGTAGATACTAGACGCTACTGCGATATGACACAAATCGGGCAAAGCTGTTTCTTTGCTCGTCGTACATATATGTATGCTACTGAAAGACCACAGGAAAATCGCAAAAGGTCCGGGATTCATCGGCGTCGTCGTCGTCGCCGGTGGCGGAGGCAGGGGCCACGCCATGTATGCATGCCTTTGTATTCAGGCCACGAGTGACCATCACCAGTGTCAGTTTAGTCGAAGTACGCGCCATAGAGAAAGCTAGAGAGAGAAAGATGAGCGAAAACAAGGAAAAGCCCGCCTGTCCTGAAGCTCCAAGAAGGCTATTACTAGCCACATTCAGACGTCGTGTAGACTCAGCAGGGCTGTCGGATAGGATGTCGAGAAGACACGCGTGCGGCACGAACCTCTTTCTTGCACATATTGATATTTATATCTGTTCGCCTGTATCTGTACCCCCCAGCACAGGCGCCTTTGCCCGGTCGTCGTGGCCGACATAAACCGACAAGCCGATAACGGTCGTCGGAGCTGTCCGATGCCATTGCGAAGATGAGGAATGAATATATATATATATATATATATATATTCATTCCTCATGTATATATATGTTGAGGATGAGAAATTAATGCATATAGATATTAACGAATGGACTTTATTAATCGCTCTGCAGGCCAGTACAAGTACTCTATACAAATAATATGCAGGGCATTCATGGATAAATGGAATCTACATGAGGGGTTCGTAGAACTCGGTAAGGTAAGCAATTTGTCCAATTAAATTCGGGGGGGGGGGCGATGTTACTTCACAAACGACGAGTTCGAGCCAATGGCCTGTTGTTTAGGCCAAGCAATCGTCTTCGCTTCCACGCAGAACGCGCCTACGGATTATGTGTTGTTGTTTGCTTTTACCCGCAAGGCACATGAATACATCTGACCAACAATACTAATTTTGTCTCTTGATGAGATTTCTGCGGGGGCACGCACGACATTACCTCTGAGCCGAACCCAACTCGGTCTGAATGAGCAGGATAGAGGGAGCAAGCCCAGAAACTTCTTGTGAACAACGTCCGAAGTGATCATTATTACGCCAGTAGATGTTATGCGGTCAGTGTTTGTTGACCACGTCCACCCTGCCGTAGCTTTGCAGGGCTATAGGTTTAAAAAAGTGTAGTGTCCTTCATGAGGTATTTCTTGTTATAATATAAAAAGAATTGACATTTTACCGAAACGAAGTGGACCGTTTCTCTTGAGAGTATGTCCTATACGTGCTTATACCTATCTGGAGCGCTGTATAGCACAGCGGACCTTTTTTGGCATTCGGGGCTTTACGAGTTTAAAAACGTCGATGTACTCGGGTGCTTTCGGGCGTTGCTATAGACACTGTATGTAATAGACGTTGCAATAGACACGTCTTTGATTATATACATTAGAGCCAGCAACAACATCTAATGCCCAATAGGCGCGAATCTGGAGTATTATAATAAAATGTATTTTCACAATGAGCTGCCAGTGTGAAAATGTTTGTATTGGACTAGTATCGACCACTTTCTTACTTCTAAATATGAAAAATTCTGAAAATGTGTAAAATATACTATGAGTTATAAAAATAGTAATTACACACACATCGATTCTGGCAATGAAATCACCGCCGACGATAGTTGGCATGGTCAGGTGAAGGTCCCTGAAGGTCCAAAGCTCACCGTTTCAGCAACCTCCGCTGAATCGAATGTGGGTGGGAAATAGAATACAGCAACGTTTACCCTCCCAGAGGAGAGCACCACGCAGTATTCATCTTTCCTAACGCAATGCATCGGTGGTGAGCGTTTATGTAGGTAGATAGATAACCCACCCACAGGTCTTCCCGACCTCCCGCAGGTAAAACAGCCAGCTGGTGAAACCCCCGCATATAATTTATATGCAGTTGGACCTGCTGAAATGTCTCCGTGAGGAGTGCAACCAACTTAAGCATGCCATCACGTGCAAGATCCATTGCCCCCTTAAGTCCCTCACAATTCCAGAGAAGCATCGTGGAGGTATGTTTGCCACTATGCTTGCAGTTCTAGAAGGGTAGGGGACGTCCCCAACCCAGCGACGGAACAGCCTTCTCTTCGCCAGAATTCATTTCTGCAACAATTTGCGTAATCTTCGTCACGCACCACCGCACAGAACACAGCATCACTACCATGTGTATGTAGCTTTCAAACCACTTTCACAGTTATACCCTTGCCAGCTAGACACGCTTGCAGCCCGACCGCCGACTTTCGCTAGGCTCTCTCTCAAACAACACACGTCCTCTGCCTGGCTCGCACCAACAACTACTAACTCATTTTTTCTCATGCTTCCCTATATACTCACAGATTGCCCGCGCATTTAGTGACTTCCCGCGTCTTCGCTAGTAGGGTGGCGGCATCTTCTATTTAGCGCCATATAGTTGCTTCGGCGTTGCCGCCAACCGACGCAGTCTATGCCCGCGTTGCTTAACGGACATTGCTATCTTACCCACGAGGATGCGCATCAGGGGATGGTGAAGACGAAACATCGACTGCGAAACACGTTCTGGTGGCCTGGAATGGACAAAATGGTAGAGGAAGCGGTACGAGAGTGCCGGCTGTGCGCATTACATGACAAGACAGTGGTGGCTACCACAGCACCCGTGAGGACGACGCCCTGGCCAGACCAGCCGTGGACGAGGCTAGCAGTCGACATCCGAGGCCCGGACAGCTCATTGGGACCGGAAGCGCGATACGCGGTGGTTGTCATGGATTACTATTCGAAGTGGGCTGAGGTAGAGTTCATAGCAGAAACAACAGCTCGTCGGATCATTGGCATGCTACACCGGCTCATATACCGTGAAGGCATTCCGGTTAGCATAGTAACGGACAACGGACCCCAGTTCCTGAGCTATGAGTTCGAGGAGTTCAAGACCGAATTCGGAATTCGACACATACGTACACCCGTGTAGCACCCTCAAGCAAATGGGTTGGTGGAAAGATTCAATAGGACACTGGGCGGCTTCATCTGGTTGGCCGCCCAAATGAACGGCGACCGGCGGAGACCCCTTACCGAGATGATCGGCGCATACAACGCAACCGCACAGGCAACGACAGGCAAATCGCCCGCTGAATTACTACATGGACGGTCTATGAGGACGAAACTGGACGCGGGTCTCCGGCGAGGAAACAACAATCAGAATGATGAAGATGAGCGAGTGCGAGTGGAGACAAGACAGAACAAACAAAAGGAGTACGCAGACAGGAGGAGAGCGGCAGTGGAAACCAAGTTCGCGCCCGGTGACTGGTGCGCCAGAAGAACAACAAGAAACAGGCAATGCTGTTGCAAGAAACAGGCAATTTGTGATAGGTACTTGAAGGTAACACTGAAGGGCCCGCTTTCTGTTTAGATAAGTAAAATGCGCCTTACAGAGCAACCACCAAATAGTATGCAAAATATCATGGCATAGATACCATCAGTTTACTTGCATAAAGCGAAACTACTTTTTAATCGACGAATGTGTCTGCATTTATTACAGAAAACAACAGCGCGCCCTGTGAAGGACGTCCACGGCGGATGAGAGGCGCACCGAGTCGGCTACGGGAGTTCGTGGGTGAAGATGGGTCCGAATTCGAAACAAGCCGGTGAACGGGGAGGAGAGTGTAGGATAGCAATGTCCGTTAAGCAGCGCGGGCATAGACAGCGTCGGTTGGCGGCTATGCCCGCGTTGCTTAACGGACATTGCTATCCGCCTATGTCATCTGTTGCGCTGCCCCTCTACATTCAATGTTTTGTCTTGTTGTCTCGTCGTTTACGAATCATAACAAAGCCATTGTCGTCTGCCTTGTTCTCTGGTTGTGGGTCAGCTGTGTTTGCGGTCGGTGTTGTTGTTACTGCAGCTGGTAACGTCGCTGTACCACCACCCGGTGAATCCATATCAGCATTAGTGCCGTTTAGGTTGCAACTATCATTACGCAACTCTGCAGACGCCGAGCTTCTCTTGGCGCTTGCGCGGTTGTTTTTGCTGGTCTCTTCAGCAGGCCTTCTTCGCCCTTGCCTCGGTGACGTTACCTTCTTCTCTGCTGTCTGCTAGCCTTGCTTTCTTGTTCTACCGCGCTGTCTGCGTCCCGCCGCATTTCTCCTCGCTAATTTTGTCGCTTAGCGTGGAGCTCAAACCCCCTGCGAACGTAAGGGGTGCGGCAAACTGTCCTGCGAAATTGCCCAGATTTTGGCAGCCCGCTTCTGCAGTTCCACTGTAATTCACTCAATCGGCCGGTAAGCTTACCTCGGCTTCGTTCCTGGGTGTCACAGGCTCCACACGGAGCCGAGTGCGCATCCTCGGAGAGCACATGTTTAGACAACACACACTTTCGAAACACTTTTGAGCAGCCTTGGCTGCACACCAATAGTTGTTCGCCCGTCTTTAACGGGAAGGAATACTTCGAACATCCATTTCTTGGTAGAGTGGCAACGCAAAGTCACGAAGGCAGTGACGGAGGTAAGAACGCTCGACGTCTTTAAGTCTCCTTGGTTGTGGGCCGGGGTGGCCTGCGATGACAGACTTATATATACCAGGTACATCGTACACGGGTTCCATCACTTGTATGCTCACGTAGGGAGTTTTATGAGGACTATAGTACTCAGTAGTAATTGTCCGTTCTGCTTGCAGCAATGCGCTAAGTACCACGCGGTTGATTGTTCGGCACTGCAACGAAGATCTTTACACTTCTTCTCTCGGTAGAACGGCAGGAGAACAAATATGTATGTTTAATAATAACATTAACTATCTTATACATACTTTACTTGAGTGAAATGAATATGCTTGATTGAATACTTCGAACATCCGAGCATCACGACTGCTAACAGACAAATTTTTTAAAATAATAAATACTAATAAAAATTACGTATTATCGTTTTAAACTTATAGTGCTACCGCAGGCGGGCGTCGTTTTGCAACTTCTAATCTGAAATGGTAACATCTGCTAAGAAAGGAAAATAAAATAAATCAAATAAACAAACAGACAGTTCTCTCGACAGCTTGATAACAGAATACTTCACTCTTCATAAATTTTGATTATGGCGACCGCAAGGCATAAGCTGAGCAGGCAATTCCTTTGCACTCGTTCTGGTGATGCGCAAACGATGTCGCCCCATGTTGCCATTTGCTAAAAACAAACAATTTTATTAGAATAATGAGACCAAAAGCATCTTATGCAATAACTGAAGGCACTAGGAAAACATTTGTGAGACAAAAACATTAGCGAGCTAGCATCTTAAGCTAGTACACGTCCTATGTCCGTCTGCTCTGCGACGATTATGGGCCTCACCGAGAAGTGACTCTTTGGGCTCTTCCATCGGATAATAAAAAGCGGAAGGCTACATTGACATGCTATATCTGAGATGAGGTGCTGCTCTTCGAGCGCATCAGATGACTGGCAATTGGGTCAATATATGTGCCAAGTATAGCAGCGGAGTACTACACACTGTCAAGCAACGTCAAGTACTTATTTTGGTAAAACTGCCATACATGAGGGCACCTCACTGTGAGACGATATCTTACTATTTTTTCGAACTGATTCTTAGCCAATATTTGGCGTCTACGGAATTGCTTTCGCATTATTAGTAAGACGGACCCTAAGAATACAAATGTGCAAGATTGGGGATCGAACGCGTGCACCTATGTTCCTCTTCCGGCCAACCTACAGATTATGGAGCCCTAGCCAATATGCATATGTTAGCTTGCACTTAAAATGTACGACTAATAGACACCTTTGAAAGAGAGAGAGTCCTCCTTATGCCTACATGCGCAAAACAGTAGGGTAATCAAGTGAATGACTCGAAAGACCAGTATTTTCAGCAGGCCGCAACTCAAGTAATCGATCGTGAGTGAAGCCACGTTTAAATAAACCATGGTACCGCAATAACGTTGATCCGCTATCGCGAGATTTCCATATATTTAGCCCTGCGACGCACGGTGCGAACTTAACGGCTGATGCGAAAGCGACGACGTAGGCCGCCACGAGACGCGCATGGAAGCTCTCCGTTAAAGACATTGTTCTTCTTGAAGGGGCTTGTGCGGTGATTTCTAATTCGCCGTGAGCAATTCTTGCCTAGTTTGTTTGTCTCTCCATACATTTGTCGAACCTATTAGCTCTTTTAGGTTGTTTACCTACGGTCTGTAATGGCAATTTGATAACTCTAAACGCACAAACGTGCCAGAGTTTGAACGTGCAACAAAAACCGGATCTATCTGCAGCAGCGGCATCTGTTCACAAACGCTCACGTACCACATAGGACGCATAGCACGCATAAACACATGCCGTGTGCCACGTGCAGAGCACGCAACGCTATGTGACCATGTTGGCGCATGTAACTGTCTGTAGAAATGTGTGCACATGTGGAATACTAAGTAAAGTTTTCGGGCTGACCCTCAGCCAAGATCTAACGTTCACGGGACTGCTGTTCGCATTGCTTCATGTAGAATACTGTCGGCAGCTCTAGTACGTACAGGAGACCGTATGGTTTGCATTGGTTGCAAATGAATACGTATACTCTCATTCAGTGCACGCCGTCACAGTCGGTGGACCGTCTTCCCCTCACTACAGACAACACGTTCGACTTCGAAACAGTAAATAGTTCAAATAAGAAACAGCACGACTCGATTCGACTCATAGGGTTAGTTAGGACAAACCGACGTCAAAATCATGAAACGAATTTAAGAGAAAGAGAGAGAGAGAGGAAGAGTGCCACATTGAAAAACCGACAACCGACTGAACAGGAGGGATCACCGAAGAAGTGATAAACTCGAATCCGCGTTATCGAGTGCGTCCTCGAGTGATCGAATGACTTCGGTGGATAGGTGGAGCAGTTCTGTTCTGAAGAAACGAAACTCTTAATTGGTTGATTGTAAGCGGACAAGCCGTCAACCATCCGTCGACGTGGCACTAGCCGAGTTAGTTCTATTGTCGTGTAATATGTCGGTGCCAATAGTTAGCAGACTACTGACCAGCCACGAAAGGTAATTAGCTTAGTAAACTAAATTGTAAGCAAGAGAAATTGTGCAACTGTTTTTATACTGTTCGACGGGTCGAGGAAGAAGATGCTTGTGAGGAAAAAATTGTAATACATAGACAAGAAAAAATTTCTGTTTTGCGTTCTGTACAGTTCAGTATGCGTATTTAGCGAACAATCACGCATGCATTTAGTGAAAATATTGGCAATAATATAACTAGATTTTTTTGCCGATAGAACAACAACCGGCTTTAATGTCGAAAGCATTGTTCCATGAAGAAGGTGAAAAATCTTGAGTCCATTTTCTGCACGAGGTCAAAACCTAAGTCAACGCTGGCCTGCCTTATCGGAATAGCGTCACCACCAAAACTGTGAGAAAATGCCTCTGGCAAAGATGGGTACTTGCCAAGTTACAGCGTTAGGTATATATAATATATATATATATATATATATTATATATATAATACATATGTACATATATATATATATATACATATAGTATATATATATATATATATATATATATATATATACAGGGCGTATCATAAAAATCTATACGTATTTGAAGGTTTGGTAGAACTCCGCAGGAAAATATTTTTTTCCCAATGGGAGGAGGGGGAGAAACGTCTCTTTTAGAAGTGAGATAAAAAGTTGTTATTCTGTTTTTTTTCTCTAACATAGTTGTGCAAAATCTATGTTTGCGGGAGAACCAGTAAACGCATGAAGAAATCGACGATCATACCGACGTGTTCGGCGGAAAATTCTGCTGACACTTCGCTAGCTTGCCTAGCGAAAGGCGAATAGCCAGATTTAAAAAAAAGTCATAAAAAGTCGATATGTTATTATGTCTAACGTTAACGCTCTTACGTGCAGAACCGTAAAGTGTTGCCATTATGATTAAGAGCGTACGTCCAAAAGACTATTCCCGGGCAATAGCAAATTTATTGCCCATCATTTTCCAGTACCAAAGTAGTGGTGCTGCGTGACGTACTCGCCGAGTAACTAAGCTTTTTCGACAGCCGTAGTTGCTATATTTTACGTTGAAGCTTTCACGTTCAGAACCGTAAAATTTGCCAAGACGTTTCCGCGCCCTCCTTCTATTGGGAGAAAGAGTTTTTTGCCGAGTTCTACTAAACCTCAAAATATATACTTAACTTTCTCATACCCCCTATGCAAGTATGCATGCTTTTAATTTTGATATGGCTGTCGACAAAGCTTAGTTACTATATATATATATATATATATATATATATTTTACAGCAAATTCTGGAATTTTGAGGCAGCTGTGATTATTCCCGTAATCGTACTGGGGGTCGTCATTGTCTTCAGCCTCATCATGACATTATCCGAGAAGGAACAGATACTTAATTCGTCGCGCGGCACAGTTGAGGGCTACATTTATGGGAAGGTAAGCAATACAATAATTAATATGGTTTTATATATATATATATATATATATTATATATATATATATATATATATATATATATATATATATATATATATATATATAATTTTTTTTATAAGGTGCATGGACAAGGCCTATATGTGCATATATTATTCTTGCTCAGAAGCTGAAGCATGACAGGGCTCAGATGTTAGACCAATTGCATAGGGTCTTGAATTGTTCTCAATGGCTGCAATACGTAACTGTTTCGGTGAACTGCTAACGGGCGGTACGACCGTACATCTAGATGTTTAAATAGTAGATATTCTCATACGAGCAATTCAAACCGTCTGCCATCTCGCTTTCGTACTCTTAGTGTTATTACAATAATCCTGGTGTATGCCGTCAGGTCTGCTCATCGTCGCTATATCAGACGTCAAAGCTCTGCTCAGCACTTCAAGGATATCTCTCACAGCACTTCAAGGATCTCTCGCACAGCTGAAACCCGAATAGGCCGCCTAAACAGAAAAAAGGGCACGCTCTATAGTCGACGCTGAGACGCGCTTCTGACAAGCAAAATAGTAGGTTCAGGAATACACTAGGTTAGTTACAATTAAAGGCAACCTCCTCAAATGAAAGGCTCAAATATGCCATACATCACACACGAGACTCCGTAACGTTGCCAGATATGTTTATGTTGCAGGTCTAGTGCAAGATGAACTATCTACCGAGACGGACTTTTCATACTTGGGCAAGTTTTGTCCAATACATTTTAAATAAATTGTCTTCGAAAATGTTAATTAGGTATACTTAATCGTAGAGTAATCTACGATTAAGTTATTCATCGACGACAATAAAGTAAAGCAAGTATGAGATACTGTTTTTATTTTAAAAATATATATATATATTTATATATATATACCCTCGGATATGCTACTTCACGTACTACTGCTGCCGATACGATATTCATTACAAATTAATTTACTCTATTTATGAATATGCTTACAAATAATATAAATAAACATATAAATGCGTTTATATTATTTTATAGGAATAAGTGCATATTTAGTCAATACATACATAGTTTTGGGCGTGGTAACGGTATCCATGGCACGTCATTTTACATATATTCATTTGATATGATCTCTTTCACAAATTTGATTTAAAAGCTGGTTCTCAGTATAATTGTTTGTCACAATATGAATACGGTATCTTCTCTAAAGCTCTTGCACGCTTTTGAGTTTTTGGCTTTAAATTTTTTTTCTAAGAACAAATATTCGACAAAAAGTTATTTTGTTACATATTTTCCAGTACAAACGCAGCAGACTCTTTTGACAGGCCCAGTAAACTTTGACATACGACGGCTTTACTATTTTTTTTACAGACTACTTCTACAGCTACATTGCATGTCCCACAGGGAGCCTGTCGCACATCGTCTGTTGACTGACATGCACCTGCGCTCCAAACAGCTTCTGATAAAGAGAGGAATTAATGATCAAAACAATTTTCGCCATCAGAAAATCATGCAAAAATCAACAAAACATGCCTTCGACAAAGGATTCTCGAACGGCACTCTGTGACTCCAATGTTAACGTAATTCGCAAAAGAGTCGCAATTTGAGATGCTCGAGGCTCAATTATGCATTCGAACCGTTACTTTGCTTCTTTGATGATTACGAAAAACGCAAAAAGATAATCAATAACATATTCACGCAATATCATACACGTTGCTTCACGTATTGTTACACGTATCCGTGTAGTAATCGGGGGTTACCTATGCTCTGGGTAGTCACGTTGGCTTAACGGCCGTGAATGATGTTAACGGTACACTAGCAAACCTGTTCAAGAACTTCTGGGAAGACTTGAGGTTTGACGCGAGTGAGACTTCAGACGAGTGCCTTCTGTTATGTTCAAGCAGCTTGGAGTATCGATATGACACCCAATGAGCTTAATTGTACACATCGCCCAAAATACAGACAGAAAAACATGCATGCTTTTAAATTAATAGAAGGTGTCATGGTCTCAGCTATATACTGACGCAAACCTGACATGTAAGTATTGATCTACAATAAATAACTGGCGTATCGCGCGGACAGAAGCTGCACTTGCAACCCTTTCAGTTTGACTGGTTTGGGTATGTACATATATCACGATATTTTGAAGTCGATGTGCTGACTTCTTTTCACAATCAATCAATTAATCAATTTCATTTATTCACCTTTGTAGGTAGTAGTCAAATACTTAGTCAAAAAAAATCCATGTACATATACAAGGGTAACAACACAAGACTAGAGTCATTTCAGTAATAAAAACATTTCAGCCAAGTCAGCTTGCCAGGCTTCCCAGCGATTGTACTAGAGGGCAGTTAGCCGCGTGGCATCTATCACAGAAACTCCCACATCTAGAGCATTAACAACTATCGCACGGGTCATGGAAACCCCGCTCCGCACAGAGCTTGTGGTGAAAACCATGAATGGCGAATCGGGTCACAACATGTCTGTTTAGCCTATGTGTTCCTTTCCACCAACTATTCCTCATTGACCCCGTGTTAAGGAACTCTACGTCAATGTCCGCCACTTTGTCCTCCCAATCCCTGCGGTTTGCAAGAAAGACCTTCGTCACGGGTAGATTGAAGCGACGTTGCAGGTCCTCAGAGAGCAGCGGCGTGTCCGCGAGGAGATATACCGAGCCGTCAGATGTAGACCCAGAGCTCGTTTAAGGAAGGAGGTTGACGCGATTTAATTGTTCAAGGTTCTCTGCCGTGAGGTGGTCCTAGGTGACTCTCACCCCATAGGTCGCGATCGGAGCTATCTTGAGTTCGAACAGTCTGAGTGCCGTCTTCAGCGATAGTCTGTTCGGAGATTTGATCGCCCATGCCGCCGCCAGTGCACCTCTCAGATATGTGCGCGGAGAAGCAAGTACAGGTGACAGATAAAATCGCCCCTAAGTATGGGAAGCTGTTGACATACTTAAGTGGCGTTCTGTTGAGGCGTAGCGTGTCCTCGGCTGCTGTCCTTCCCCCTCTTCTGAACTTCATGGCCACGGTTTTGGAAAGGTTAATTGTCAGGCCTAAACCGGTGACCGCATTGTGAAGACGGGCTAGTGCTTGTTGCACCTGAAACCCACTAGGCCCGTAAATTACTAGGTCGTCCGCGTACAAGATGACCTCGACCAGGTTTCTGGGTCCCTTTATATGACTCGGGAGGTCTTTTATGAGTACGGAGAATAGGAGTGGGCTTAGGTTATTGCCCTGCGCCAGGCCCGTTGTCTGTATGAAAGGCTGGAGCTCCGCTATCCCGTCGTCGATGGTGATCCTATTCTCCTGGAGAATTTGTGCGAGAAGCTTTAGCACCTTCATTGGGACCCTTCCGCGATCTTCAGTCGCGACGACTCAACCTCACCGCAGCAGGAACAACCTAAACAGAGACTCCGCCTGCAGCATCAGACTCAGTCCGGTTTAGCACTATTCCATCTCGCTGCTCTTCGCCGTGGACTTGACACCCTCGTTGTATCTCTCTGTCAATCCGGTGCGTGTTGCCTCTCAAAAACCCCACTTGTGAACTGTCAGGGCCTAAACTGGGTTGCTGGGAGGAAGACACGGATATTGACCATCACGGCTAAGGTTTTATTCCACCCGACTTCTTTGCTGCTTCGGTAAAGCACCGCTTCTCCGGCCTCTCTCACCACACTCTGCTCCTTCTTCGACCGCGACTCAACTCTAACTCCCTTCACTCACTGTAGTGTCGTCCGCTGTAACGGCTCTGGGTTCAAACTCGCCGCTGTTGCTGCCACCGCAGCGCTCCGCTGAGTCTGCAACTAGCAACGGTCGCTAAGCTGGCTCTCTCAAACTATGTATATAGGCGCTTATAACAATGCCACTCTACAGTCTTACATATATATATAAAGTGTGTTGCAAAAAATTAGCAACTCATGTTTTTTTGTGATAATTTCGGCTTGGTTTATTTGAATGGCTTGAAATTTTAAGCGCATGATGTACATGACGAAACATGAGTATAGTGTTGATTTCATTGCAATCTTAACATCGGTTCATACAAAAAATAAAAAAGTGTGAAAAAACAGTGTTGCAAAATATTAGCAACAATAGCGCCTTACAGCGTATTCGATTCTTAGCAGGGCTGTATGACTCATTTGAAACTACATATTTTATTCTAGAAACGGGTTTTTCGTCCCTTCTTCTGAATCAAATCGTAAACTCGGTCTTTCATGGAGTTAATGAGCTGTTGTAAGTACGAAAGTGGAATATTAGTCCATGCTTGCTGGACAGCTTCTTTGAGGTCCGACAAATGATTATATTGTCGACCATTTGCGTAAATCTGCTTTACCAAATGTCCCCAAAGATGTTCAATAGGATTCAGGTCTGGACTTGATGCCGGCCTAGTCAAAAAGTGGCACTCCTTGTTCTTGAAAAAAGGCTATAGTGCTAGCCGAGGTATGAAACGTGGCGTTGTCTTGTTGAAAAACTGCGTCAGGTCCCCCAATTCTTCTGAAGTGGGCTTCTAACTGGGAACCGACAATGCGCTGGTACATGTCAGAATTGTTTCGGCCCACAATCTCGACTAGATCAGACTTCCCATTATATCCAAACGCGCCCCAATATTTCACAGAGCCACCACCGGCCACACGTTTCGAGAACCATTTAGGTTCCTTCCGTAAGTCGTGCCAATAGTACTGACAGCCGTCAGGGCCATCGAGATTAAATTTCTTTTCATCCGAGAAGACGATGTTTTTCCACTCGTTATCCCAAGTTTGGTATCTATGCGAAAATTCACGCCGTGCGACAATGTGCTTTGGTTGCAGTCGCGGCATAAGCTTCCTTTTCGCGTATCGCACGTTTTTGTCAGAACTTAACACTCGGTACACTGTGGATCGGTGCACTGGCACTCCCAAAGTAGTCCTGATCCTGGAAGAAGACATTTGGTCATGAGTAGCCAACTGTATGATCCTTCGCCGATCTCGAATAGTCAAAACTGGCTTACGCCCACTGTTAGATCTGCACCTTTGGCTTCACTCCAGGGTGTAAGAACCTGCTGATGGTGCTCTTATGCCGTCCTAATCTGGTTGCTATAGCAGTTACTGTATGACCGAGCTCAGCATATGCCTCAATTCTTGTCTTTTCGTTATCCGAAAGATCCTTTGTACGACCCATGGTTTAAACATAAGATTCGTCGTTAGTTCGGAACAACGGCTGAGCTGTAGAATATTTTGCAGCTATATAACGATTGATTTAGCTAGACAATATTCCTGACATTTGATCCCTGGGATCGAATATCAGTTGTACTATCGACTATCCTTCACAAACAAGAGCTGTGTTGTTAGCATGTTATTGTTGCTAATATTTTGCAACACTGTTTTTTCACACTTTTTTATTTTTTGTATGAACCGATTTGATTGCAATGAAATTAACACTATACTCATGTTTCGTCATGTACATCATGCGCGTAAAATTTCAAGCCATTCAAATAAACCAAGCCGAAATTATCGCAAAAAAAAAATGAGTTGCTAATTTTTTGCAACACGCTTTATAATAAATGTGCGACATTCTTGTCCAAATTCTATAAGAGTTTTAGATGAGAGGTACAAGCGTTCGATATAATTAATGAATACCTCCGGGTATCCGCGAGTCCGGAGTGACCACAGGACGGAGTCATGACTCACCATGTCGAACGCCTTACGGAGGTCGATTGAGGCGAGTCTGAGCACACGTCCTGCAGACTTAGCATCGTTAAGGATGCAATCCAGAACCGCAAGATTTTCGAAGGTACCATTACAGGAGAGAAACGCTCGCTGAATTGGGAGAGGCTTAATAGAGTTCTGGAGGCGTCTAGAGAGAATTTTGTTAAGCGTCGTTGTAAGTATGAGCTAATAGATAGGGGTCGCAGATCGCTTGGGGATGTGGCATTGTTAATTTTAGGGATGAACGCTAAGCGAGCAGTTTTATGGGCTGTGGCAATATCACTAATTAATAGTATGTTAAGAAGACAACAGACTACTTCTAACGGGAGTTTACGGAGAAACGAAAGACAAATCCCGGTCAAGCCTAGTACTTTAGAAGGTCCGCGGAGAGCTACGTGGGTTTCCTTTAGGGAGATAGGGAGGGAAACCTCGAAGAGATCAGAGTTGGGAGTGTATACGGGGCAAGGGAGTGGTTCAGGGGGTTGTTGTGTCATCGTGTTGGCCCAGTGTTCTACAACTTCGGTGGCCTGCATGCTGTGTATGGTTTGTTTGTCGTCCAGCACCTCATGAGCGCATTTGGATCGGTTTCGGCTAGCAAAAGTTTTTGAGTGGTTGCGTAGTCTTGGCGTCGCTGTTGCCTTTTAGATACTCTCGCTTCAGTGGAAGGTGTTTCTCTAAAAGCACGACGTCGGACAGTGTGTGTAAAATGTTTGTTCAGAAAGTCGTTTAAGGCGATAGTCTAGTCCTCACCTGAGCAAAGTATATCTGTTGAAATTATGTTGCGTTTGGGAAATGGGTTTGTGAGAGCTTGTATTTTGGATATAATAATATCCTTTTGGGAGGGATTATCGGGGCCATCTGATTCAGAGTATCGAGGCCGACTAGACCCAGGAAGCTCAGATCCGTCAGGGTTGGAATCCAGGTGAGACCTCGTTTACGGAGGTTCTCTACCAGATCCTTATGCGTCTGAGAATTACGTTGGCTTTTAATCGCCCCAGGTGTGCGTGACTTAAATTTAGTAGCTAAAGGGTGATCAATTTCTCTAGGTGTTTCGTTATTATTATTATTATTATTATTATTATTATTATTATTATTATTATTATTATTATTATTATTATTATTATCTAACATAAAATCTGCTTCTAATTTTGCTAAAAGTTCACGGTATTGTGGGTTCCATCTGGCCTTTTTATAGGGGGGGTCTAAAATGCCAAAAAAAGGAAATGTAAAACAAAAAAGTGACGACGGTGTAAATTAAGACTTGATTTAGAATTAAAAGCCTTTAAGCAAGTACCAGATAGACATCTATAATTTGGCTGGGAGACCCGTGAAGTACTACGGGGGGGGGGGGGGGGTTAAAACTATTATTAAAAGCAACAGTGTTATTTTGTGTGGAACTTAAAATCAAATCATTAGTCTGTGATCCTAACCTTACCTAAATCTAGGTATATAAATATATATATATATATATATATATATATATATAAGACCGTCTTCTTCGGACGGTAAAGTTATTAAAATTCAGTAATTCCTCATTGAGCTTGAAATTTCCATAATTCACACTTTTCCAACAATTGTAAGAATCAAGGGCATCTTGCAGAAAAGGCTATCATCAGTGCACTCTCTCTCTCTCTCTCTCTATATATATATATATATATACTAGTAGAAGAAGCCCTACTGGGACTTCTACTTCCTTCTGGAGCACCGGGGCACACCCTTTGATCCCTCATCCCAAACATCAAACAATGGATTGAGCGGCCGGGGGGAGAACTAAACCATTATCTCACGCAGATCCTCACGGGACATGGGGACTTTCAGACATACCTCTTTCGAATCGGAAAAGCTCCCTCATCGAGCTGGGTTTATTGCCAAGAGGGAACGGAGGATGACTCGACCCACACTCTTCTAAAGTGCCAGGCACTGGAACAGGCTAGAGCCACAGCAGTTGCAAAACTCAGGAACAAATGGACCAATGAGGGAGTCAGAAGAGGAGCAAATATTCTAGATCCCCCCAGAGGAACCCTTAAGGAGTTCGTAGACTACATATGCGGCACGACTTCTGGGTGAAAGCTAGGAGCAGCTATGGCTACGGAGGTAATGAAAGAGAAAGGAACCCTGGGAAAGCTCAGGAGAGCAAATTTCCCGGCTACTGCACTAGAAAATCACGTTAGTCCGAATGATGCGGCGTTGCAGGTGTTAGTTCAAGACACGTCGAACGTTGGGTAAACCCGTCAGTGACCCCGGCCAAATGATCCGAGTGGCACTCGCCACTTCTCCTGATGGACTAGCCATAGTACTGTTCTATGATCAGAGAGTGAAGCTTAAGGGGGGAGGTGCGTTTAGTGGGTATGAGTCTCAGCGGGCTAACACCCATCCGCTGGGGTCGAGTCCCACACTGCTCGAATGGAAAGTGGGACCTTCTCATTTTCTACTCGTAGCAATAGTACGTAAAAGTATTTAACCCTCCTCCATAAAAAAAAAGAAGAAGCCCTACGATGTCAGCAAATGCTTTGCCTCATCCGACAATAGAGAATGAGTGAACAGACAGGCAGTTTTCAGGAAACATTGTGATAATTGACTCTCTCGACTATTATATTGGAGTTGAAGTACTGGCATGAGTCAGGATGTGACCGCTCCGGTGGCGAATGGAACCTGATGATTAAGAAGAACACTACTAGATGTCTCCAAAAATTGAGGGAATAAATTGATGCCATCCACGCGAAAGCGCTCTGCCAGCTAAATGGTATCTCTCGCGTCATTATTTCACGAAGAACGACCATAACAAAAAATGGCGTGAGAGTTACCGCCAGCGCGTCATTTAACGACAAGTCTCTCTCTCGCTGTGTAGTGAGGCGTATAGGTTGTACACGCATAGAAAATCGGAGTCCAGATCTGGTCTGATTTTCCCCTGGTTTGATAAAAAAAACACTTTGAGGTTGAAAAAGCAAATGAGGCAGTGAAGTTAACGGCGTCTCTTGATATATCGGTGGTTGCTAAACGCAAAGGACAAAGGTTTCTCTGACGATAACATTCTATCTGCGTTAAAGGACACTCGGGATAGTATTGGCAAAGAAAGTGTATATTACGAGGAAGAAACGGAGCTATTACTACACTTTCTGTTCTAAGTGCTTATGATAGGGTCATGTGGTCGTGACTTGTAGTAATCGAACTGCTTGCAAATGTTGTAGTCAAGTCGAGCATACGGCTCTTAACTGCAGACAAGCGCAAAATCGAATAAACTGTAAGGGTCCCCGCTCCTCGTTTTTGATGGCCTACCCTCTTTGAGTGTGTAAAGAAAAAAAAACGTAAAGCTCTTAATAAAATGCCGCCTCATAAAGCAGATCGGCTTGGTCCATCTAGCCGCAACGGCTATTAAGATAGAGGAATTATGGTCGCCAAAATATCCTCCAGATTCAGAGGCAAAATATCCAAATTGGTCGTCTAATGATTCGTCTGCTGCGTCGTCGTATTTCTGTGCTTGTGTCTCTCCCGGGTAAATCACTGTTCCTCAGATGAAAGTCTGCTCTGACGTACAGACTTTCCTCAGATGAAAGTCTGCTCTGACGTACAGACTTTCTTGGCCGCTAATTGAACCTAGCGTTGCAGGCAGCGTGTATAACTTGTATAAGTCAGGGAGGCCAACGGTGCGCTTATGGTTCTCTCTAGAGATAGATCGATAATATATCAGTCCCTTATAAAGATGTTCATTAAGGCCGTCACCGATTACGGTCAGGATATAGTCTCATGTTGCTGTTTAAAACGCAGCTTATTTTTAGATCTAAAAACTCCAAAAAAGAAAACCATATCACCAGCGAAAACAATAAAGCCGACATTTCAGCCCGCCGGTACTTGCTCAGCCTCCGCCAGATATAATTCGCTTATACAAATGACTTGAGTAGCCAACCAAGAAACTGAAAGTGAACAAGCCCAGGCAACTAAGCGGGTGATCCTCGGTCTAATCGCCACAAATAAGCGAGTGCCACGTGAACTGTGAGGGTATCAGAATGGTAGTGCCGTTCCTAGACGCGACTTTGCAAGGTACAATGTAACTTCCTTCTAACTGAAATGTTCTCTACTGATTGTTTCAATACTGAATGGTTTTAACTTTGCCCAGGTCTGTCCTTCTGGAGAGGCCCGGCAGAGCGATGTTGACGGTGCCTCGAGAGGTTCCAACACTTCTGGCAGGCGACTCTAACTGTCGCTTAGACACGGATCAGTGCACCCTCCCCCGCACCATTGCACTCCTTGACACTTCGGAGTACGGTTTCTATATCTGCAAGTTGCCTCATCTGTTCCTTAAATATAATGCTCAGCTCCCACGTTCTGCGCTGATGGACGTCTCGGTGGTGCCACTCATCAAGACGGGTCATGCACAATTGACATCATCGCAACTTCTGGCATTCGATTGATTGGCTACATTTGGCTAGCTTCATTGACGTGTACCAGCGTTTCCTTTGGGACTCATCGTTCAAGGTATTTTGCTCTGCCGCATACCAAAATAAAGCATCAAACCGACCGTTTGAAGACGGCCCAGAAAGCAGAATCGCCATTTTCTTGCGGAAATCTAGAGTCATAGTCTGCTTGAATATAAATGGAGTGCTTGGCCCCAATCTAATATGCAATGAGCGTATCAAAATAGCTGTACTCATTATAACTGGTATGGACTTCCTTGTTCAACAAGGGCCTACACACAGCCGATCTCTCCGACGCATGGTAGATGCACAGTCAAGGTGATCCCCTAATCAAGGGTAATCTACGGAACCTATTGCCCAGGCAAAGGATTGAATATATGGATGATTCTTTTTTTTTATACAGGATGTTATACCGCAATATTGACATGGCTTCCGTCATCAACAATGACGACATGCTCCGACTTGCCTCAAGACGTGATAACCTCAATCAGTGTTATGTATCTGCCACGCTAGGCTGTGTTCGTTGTCAACAAATCGGCCTTTGACACAGCACCGCGGAAAGCCGTGATCGAGAAGCTGGCCACTGCTGGAGTGGAGCCAACGAATTCTTTTTCCTACTCTCGCTTTCGGTACTTCGGGCGAACCCAATCACTCTCGATGCTGGAGTAAGAGAGCGCCACTTCTTTTTAGCAGACCCCGGGTTATGCGCAGGGAGATCACTTGAGTCACCGTTGTTCAATACGATCTTCTTAAGTGGTTTGCCAACCTTTATCCGAGACATCTTTCAGTGCGTGCCCATTGGACACACGTTGACCTAAAGAGATGTCTGCAGTCACTTGTGACGTTACCATCAACGTCGCGAAGACGAAAGCCATGAAGTTGCGCTCCGCTTTGTCCGATTGCGACAATCGGACAAATTTGTCTTGCGACTACTAGCCTAGCAGTTATCCATATAAATGCGAGAGATACTGAAGGCTTGAAAAATCTGGTCAGTTAGAATCAGTGGCCAAATAGAGAGAGACTCTGTGGGACACGGTGCGAGGGTGTAGGTACACTCTCGTGTAAAATATTATATTCGCTCTTTGCGAGTAGCCCTGGTGGCAACGTGCAAGCCATACGTATTCAAATAAGTAAATGCTCAGGCCGTAAAGACAGGAATTTTGTAGGATTATATTCTAAATTCAGTGCCATCTTATACATAAGGACATTTTAATTAAATGTATATTACCGATGAGTACCTATTTGCCGTGTATTGGTATGGGTGACGCAAACGTTTATACTTTATCAGTCTCGCGAAACGAGGACGTTTTGTCGTTTTTCTCTGCTTTTTCTCTCTCGACAACTCGCTGCTTTGCTGTCGGTCGAACAGCCCTCGTCGGAAAAATGTTTAGATCATATTGCTGTCTCGAATGGCTCTAGTTTCACCTCTGTTTAGCCGGCAGTTCTCAGGTCTTTGCTGATCTTCGACTACTGCCCTGTCGTCACACTTTTGCAAGGCAACGTTGCAATTGTTGTTATCAGGCTCGTAATGAGCCTCTTAATTCCCGTAAAAGCCCCCCCAATTTAAAAATAAAAGTGAATAAGTGTGGTCGGCTTGCGTGAAAGCAAGTATAGCTTTCCTTCCGTCTTTCCTGACGGAATCTCTCTTTTCTCATGTAGATATTAGTTCACCCCAGAATACAATGCAACCACAGTTGACAGAGTGATGTCCTATCAAACGAACAAAATATTGGATGTCTCACTACTGAGTAAAAAAGTTAATTCGTTGCCAGTGCGCTTGGAGTAGTAAGTATTTTGAACCGGCTCACGAAGCTAGGTATATTTTGCACATGCTTTTAAATTTTTAAATTTGATTGCATTTTTATTGAGATTTAATTACTGCGTTGGTTAATTAGTTCCGTCAATAAAGCACTTTTGATTTTAAAATACAGTCTTGTTTATGTAACACATTTTATTTTACTCATAATTGGGTATAAACAATTGTCCCCTAGTAGACGTGACGACAATTTACATCAGCCCTAGGTCTAAGCCTCGTGTCGACCACCTGGACAATGTGCCAAGCACCGATGTAGCGTTACCACGTGGTATGGAATTATCTAGTCCAGTACGTAAGCGTTCCACAGCTGGGGAATCTAGTATCATTGATGTCATTAGGCAGGTACTAGACATTGATGCTTAGGCCTTCTTTTGCCACGAGCAGAAAGGTTTGCCTGCAAGCTGCCTCTAGTTAACTTAAGTTAAGTAAGGAAGTCAGGAACTTAAACGTGTGGGCGTTCAATTGTTCTAAAATATTTGTATCTTTCGTTAAGTCAATCCCGGTCCAGAAGTAGGAAACACATGTATGTATGTATATATATATATATATATATATTTATATATATATATATATTATTCGTTAATTAATTAACGTTGCGAACGAAAGTAATTATGGCTTTTCAATCGTCTCCGTAATACAATATGATGACAAAATATGCCTTATGTCGATTCCAACCGTAGAAGATGGATGATCTATAAATAAAAACAACCTTCGTAAAAAATCATTTTAGCCTAACGCCTCTGTGAAATTTCATGGCTTAAGTTTTGGCAGCGTTTATAGTATCTGGAAGAAGTACAGGCTGGGAGCTGCAACGTATTGTAGGAGACCTACCACAACATTTGTTCTATATATATATATATATATATATATATATATATATATATATATATATATATATATATGTATATATATATATATATAGATAAAATTGGCGCAAAAATGCTTGTATTTTTTTGCCTTAGGCGAGCATATGAATTTGTAAAAACATGAGCTGCTTATTTATTTTGTGAATCCCTCTTTTGTAAAAGATTGTTTCCTAGAGACGAATAAGTGTTGTACCTCAATTTGGACATTCTCGAAAGACTTATGAGACCTATAAGAAGAACAGAATGTCGAGCCCGGTGGCGTGGTGCATGCGGCCTGCGCCTCGCAACCAGAGGAGACACAAAGGTGCGCGGGTTCGAGCCCCACCGTTGCACATTTGTATTTATGGGGGTCCGTCTATGAAGTAATGTGAAAAACAGTTCCGTGGACGTTAAAGCTTGGCTGAGGGTCAGCCCGAAAACTTTACTTATGAGCCTTAGTTCCCAGCCTAGGTCTTTTATTTTTTAGCTGGTGGTCGCGCGTTGTCGTAGTGAAGGATGGCCTTCTTTCTGTTCCCGAGCTGTCAATGCATTTGAAAATACTTTAAATGTTTTAAAATCTTGGCAGTAGAGATCCATGTTGACCGTGTGTTTCCTACTTAGAAGATTAAAGTCTGATTTTCTACATAAAACACAACCTAATTTGTGGATGCTTTGCTTGAGTTGACTCAAGGAATGCCGGACCAGACTCTTTGCCTATTTATATTCTAGTAGAAGACCCATTTTTCATCGCAGGTTACCAAACGATCCAAGTGTGAAACTTATCCGTGGCGAGTGAAGAGAGAAGTGAAATCGCGCATGAGCTAACATTTTTGACGTTACTCCGTTTATGAGAAATCTACGTACTGAGTTTAACCTTTATTTGAACGTTTTGATAATAGCCGTTTGGTCAACTTAGACAGGCTCCGTGAGTTCTTGAGGTAGGTAACCGTTTGATTTTCTCGTATTTTTCAGAACATTTTCTTCAAGCAAAGAGGGCCAAGCTAGCTCCGTCTTGGCAAACCGTATATATATATATAGCATAAAAAAAGCATCACATTTCATCAAGCATAAATAAAGTCTTATTTTCGATGTGACATTTATTCTAGGTATTTTTGGGGCTATTATTAAATAATCTTATAACAATGTTAGTTCAAAATCTGATTTTAGTATAAGACTACCCTCTATAGACTTCCATGTAAATCACCGTCGCTGTCGCTATGAGCAATATCACTAACACTCGTCCGAATGCTGAACAGTACTGCACAGTTGTTTGTCGCCGCGGCAACTCTACTACTGACCGTCATGATGACATTCCCGGACAAGTCAAACTAAAATCGGCTCAGAAGATCCGGGAAGGGGGATTCGACGCACGTTTTCGGCTAGCGAGGTCGGAGTTCTGCTAGTTAATTATTGATTATTTTACCTTGTATAAGAGAGAGAGAAGTCACGTACATCTTCTGTGTTGCATACTGCGTTCACTCTAAGGCGACAGATCGTGGTTAACATTGTGCTTGAGAAACTAGATTCATTCAGTGCTCCATAGAGACCGACCATCTCTACCGGTCTCTATACGCGTGCACATCGTCGGAATTGAGTCATCCATTACAGCGCCGACACAGGATTTTTTTTTTCGTTACGAAGGGAGCATTCGATGGGGTCGTTTCGCTGGCGGCGACAACGGAGAGCGCCGTGTTGCCACCACCAACAAGTTCCTCTTGTTTGATGAATGTTTCTACCTCAGCTCAGTTCTTCCCGCAGCTTCCTGCGACAGTAATATAGCCGTCGGCCGTTGAAGTAGGATTTTCTTGGTTTTGTGGCGGCGTCCGCTACTGTTACTGGTCGCCTGGAACATCAGCACCTGTAGCTGCACCAACTGCATTGCCGTTGGCTTGGTGGGCGGGGTCCGTCGGCCCGAGCGTATCGTTGACGACGACGTTGTTGTCGTCGTCGTCGTCGTCGAGCGCCCGCGCGAAGCCCCGCGTGCCGTCAAGCAGGATCTTCTCACCCGAGCGGAACAGCGTCATCGCGCCGTGCGCCGCCACGAGGCACGGCAGACCACACTCGCGCGCCACGACCGTGCCTGGCGTCACGTCATTGCCGACATGTCGAACGACAACGACGAAAATGACGCCGAAGACGGCGACGACGACGACGACAACATAGGATCAAAGGCAAAGTCCATGGACACACAAATGAACAATGAGAACAATGCGTCGGCGGTTTCGTTCATTCTCGTTGCATTAGGGGATGCACATTAGGGTACAGTAGCACGTCTAATCAGACATTTGTCGGCGTAACAGTGGTACGAGCGTTACTGAAATTGACCATTATGTGTGCATCCTTAAATGCGCTATGTGTGAGCTTTCATTGAACAGGAAGGACCTAACGATTGGATGCATAGCATGGTAAGATATTGTTTGCTGGACTCTGAATGTCGCTTTTTTCGAGTTTCCTTCCCCCCACCACTCCACACTTATATATATATATATATATATATATATATATATATATATATACATATGCATATATATATATACATATGTATATATAAATATATATATACATATGTATATATATATATATATATATATATATATACATACATACATACATATAAACACACATTTTGGGTCAAGTGCAACGGCCCAGCATCGTGTGTCTCGTACAAGCAAACTCTTCCAGACACGATGCACAGGATTCGAGGTCGAGCCTGCAATCAAATCTCCCTCCAACTGCCCTATGCCTATAATCAGGACTGCAATCATATACAATCAAACACCTCACCCGCAAATCACAGAATGCCTACCGTGCGAGATCAGACCGCCGAGTTCGGTCACGAGGCCCGACAAGAGTGGAAAGTACGGCGACCAGCCAATATCCGTCGCATAGGTGACCAGAATATCGCCGGGACGAATCTCATGGGCGTCATCGAGCGAATACACAACACGGCACGGCGCAATCACCTGGCCCTGCGAAGCTGGCGTTCCGGTAATGCTTCGCGAACCCTTCGCAGTACTCCGTAGTTCAGCGTCCGGTGAGGCGTTTGTCTGCAATTTTGTAGAAGTCTTTGTTGTTATTGTCACACACCGCACATACGTGAATGGTAACGCACTTATCCACTTTTCCTGTGGCAGAAAGTAAATAATTTGAAGGGGTTCACTATGCAGCCGAACAAGTCAGACAGAAGCTATCCGGCAACAAAGTAAAACAATATACGCAAATGAATGGCGAACTATATTTGGGTGTTAATAAATGACTGATGGAATGAATTACCTATGTGTGTACATCGTTTTAGTTTTTTAGTTAATTGTTAAACACGACACTGCGTCTAGAAACAAGCAGAACGAGTAGAAATGACTGTAAACACGTTTGCACTTTGCGAGCATATCTTATGCAATGGCAAATTAATCCATGACCATTATTATGTAGAGAACGTACTCGGCGTTCGCATGGCAAATTAACTGAGTCGGCAAATGCTTCTCGGTATAGTTGGCTCACTGCTGTTCTTGGCACGACTTTGTGTATAGAAGGGCAAAATGATGTTACACGTACCATATACATAAGGAGGTGTGGGACGCAATGAAAATGTTATTGGCAAAATACCCGCAAGACGAACCTCTATTTTCTCCTTTTCAGGGGGTAGCCGGTTCAAATTTTCTAATACTAGTCCATGTGACCTAAGGCGCTAGTGCGCTCGACATCTACCGGGCTCATGCCGCCTTGTTGTTTGATCCTTGTCGTTGATCGATTTTTCTTTGAGCTCTGATGCTCATCTAGAGAATAGATGGTAAACCATTTGTTTATTTACACTTTCACTAAAATAGAAATTCATGCAGATTATAAAGGATAACCAAACCTGTCGTCCAGTTTTAGCAGAAAGCTGGCTACTGGCAAATCAAAACTATGAGAAACAATCCCATTAAAAGTCAACGGCCATTCTGCTGCTGCCGCTACCACAAGGACTGTTGGGGAAACCCTGTCAGGTCCTTTGAATGCATTGAAAATGTGCCTCCTGCTCCGGTGGCAAAACGCACGCGGATGCATCACACCACCAGGTTTGACAAATAACTACTACCACAACCACCTCTCTTACTACTTTCTTGTTATTTCGGCCTGACTCTCAGTCCAGCTCATTTAATGTGCAAAGAACCACTCCGGCATTGCTTTACAGAACGGACTCCAATAAATACAAATCGGTGCTACTGTGGGGCTCGAACCCGCGCACCTATGTGTCTTCTCCGGTCGCGAGGCGCAGGCGGATGCACCGGGCTCGACATTATTACTACTACTAGTAAAGTAAAGTTTTCGGGCTGACCCTCAGCCAAGATTTAACGTCCACCGAACTGTTTTTCACACTGCTTCAGAGACGGACCCCCATAAATACAAATGTACAACGATGGGGCTCGACCCGCGCACCTATGTGTCTCCTCCGGTTCCGAGGCGCAGACTTAGGCCACCACGCCACTGGATTCGACGACACTGTTACTACTAGTAAAGTTTTCGGGCTGACCCTCAGCCAAGATTTAACGTCCACGGAACTGTTTTTCACATTGCTTCATAGACGGACCCCCATAAATACAAATGTACAACGATGGGGCTCGAAGCCCGCGCACCTATGTGTCTCCTCCGGTTGCGAGGCGCAGACTTAGGCCACCACGCCACTGGATTCGACGACACTGTTACTACTAGTAAAGTTTTCGGGCTGACCCTTAGCCAAGATTTAACGTCCACGGAACTGTTTTTCACACTGCTTTAGAGACGGACCCCCATAAATACAAATGTACAACGATGGGGCTCGAACCCGCGCACCTATGTGTCTCCTCCGGTTGCGAGGTGCAGACTTAGGCCACCACGCCACTGGATTCGACGACACTGTTACTACTAGTAAAGTTTTCGGGCTGACCCTCAGCCAAGATTTAACGTCCACGGAACTGTTTTTCACATTGCTTCATAGACGGATCCCCATAAATACAAATCGGTGCAACGGTGGGGCTCGAACCCGCGCACCTATCTAGTGTCTCCTCCGGTTGCGAGGCGCAGACCACCACGCCACTCGGACTACTACTACTACTACTACTACTCTTATTACTATTATTACTAATGTAAAGTTTTCGGGCTGACCCTCAGCCAAGATTTAACGTCCACGGAACTGTTCTTCACATTGCTTCATAGACGGACTCTCCATAAATATAAATGTGCAACGGTGGGGCTCGAACCCGCGCACCTATGTGTCTCCTCCGGTTGCGAGACGCAGACTTAAGCCACCACGCCACCGGGCTCGACACTATTATTACTACTTCTGCTTCAACTACTAGTAGTAAAGTTACTACAACGACTACTACTGTTACCATCGCTACTGCGCTACTCGAACGGTTACGTACAGGCCTGATGGGTAAGCCGGCCACGTGTTCCGGATAGACGTCGCGTTCTGCCCTGCGCGCGGTGCGTTGGCGTTGAACGGCCCGCATGACGATTCGCGGCGACCGCGTGTCGATCAGCTGCAGAATCTCGCACGGCAGCAGGTAGAAGACGAGATCGGCATCCGGCAGCCGGCCCTCGGCCACCAGTTTGTCGGCCATCTGGCGGAACAGCAGCCGGTACAGGTGACACGACATTATGAGATTGCTCTTGGCGCGCTCGCGCTGGACGATGCCTTTTCGGACGCGGTGCAGCAGAAAGCGAAGCGCGAACCGTTCCATCCGGCCCACCTGGTTGATGACAAGAAAGCCAAAATACATACGTGGGACAAGAGAAAAAAAGGAGAAAGAAGACACACATGCTCTAACTCAGCTCGGACTACATACCTGTTCAACAGTTGGATAGCAAAAGCTCTATCCGCGACAGAAACAAGTTGTTGTTGTTGTTATTGTTATTGTAGTTGTTGTTGTTCAAAGTGCCAGTCAGGCAGTGCTGCACACAAATAACCCTGTACAACACTGTGGCGTACGTTCTAAACTATCGACTCTGACCGCAGCAGCAGTGAAGGGAAATGAATGGCAAACGAACGCACCTTAGTATCCATGCTATCTAGCAGGTCATCGATGGAAACATCAGCGCGCTGTTTCATCACCGAGGCGCCGATCAGACTCTGTATCGTCTTGATAACCGGCAGAGGATCCATATCCCACGTTCGCGACCCGAAATCAAACTGAAACGAACAGAATTCGCATTTGAACAATCAGCATCACCTCCTAACAGCAGCAAAGGAGAAAACAGTTCCCACTGACTAGACCAACGTCGATACTAAATAAACCCATTCGAGATTAAATAAAGACGTTTCTAGTTGACAACGAGAGCGCGCGGATTATGCGTGTTATTCCGCATTCAGAGTTCTAATAAAATTATACGCCGATAACATTAAGGAAATTAATCTTGGCGTTACTCGAGTATTTCATGTAAGCAACAGTCACAATTGTTTTTTTTTTGGTAATTGAAATATATTTTACAACCATTTGCGCTTCACTTCGATGAGAACCGTTTGCGCTTCACTTCGATGAAATATGGAGGTCATTAGTACGGACATTACTACTAGTACCACTATAACAATGTTTATAATTCTGTTGAATTTTACACTTTTGAAGATTAGACGGGAGACAAGTTAGGCAAAACGATAGCTTATGACACAACGATCCTTTTTCAAATCGATCCACATGACATTAGTGGCGGAGTATTATTACCATAATGGATCACGTTTTAAAAACGTTCAATGAGTTAGTATTAGTCGTTAACGCTAGCAAAACGAATGTCATATTGTTTCGCCAGGCTAGAAGGATCATTAACGTGTCAATGTCCTTCCAACTCCATCCACATGTAGTGAATCACTCCTATATGGTCAAGTGTCTGGGGTGACTCTTCATGATAAGCTATCGTGGTGCCCGCACTTAGACTATATAGCTTCTAAATGCTATGCGGTAATATAAGCTTTACGACGCATGAAACAGTTTGAGGTTCCCAGCTAAGGCCTGTTGATTGCTTACAATTCACTGTTTATGCCCATTATTTGCTATGGAATTCTCTTGGAGGTAGGATATCATGGCAGTCTCTGTATACAAAATGACGCATTACGGGCAATTTTCTCTAGAAGACGAAGTGATTCTGTAGGGTACCTGTTTATCACCTATGGGCTTCTGCCAGTTGCCAATGTCTATATCCTGCGTGCGGGCACACTCGCATTCAAAACAGCTCACGGCCTCGTTCCGGCGGAAAATACAATCCCTTTGACCCAAAAAAAGAGTTAGGGCGCGGAGAAAAGCTACTATATTCGAACTTCCCAATACTAACAAAAAGGTCCGCCCTGTTACTGTAAACCCTTAAGTGCCGGTTGCCCGAAATTTGGAGTTCGTTGCCTAGCAGCCTAAGATCTTGTACTTCCCTAAGCTTATTCAAGCAAGAGTAAAACATACTTCGTGTGTAGCTGATGAGCTCTCATATGTGGTTACCACTACTGTTAGGCTAGTGGCCACCAGATAGATCTGCAGCTTATCGTGTAGAGACTCCTGACTAAAGTTGAGGTGATGGTTGTCTGTTACAGGAACACGCCCTGTGGTGAATCTCTTACTTGTAATGTTAATACACGATCGTTGGAGTATAATATTTTTATTCTATTACCCTATTATTAAATGCCACCCTTATTATTATTATAACTTAAGCATTGTAAGAGGGCAGTTCCGATAATAAATCACGTTGTCAATCAATCAATCAAACCACCACCAGAAGCGTAGCACGTCGAGTTTACCTCCCGTAGGCAGCGGTGGCCGTGCTTTGCCAGAAACTCTGCGAATAGCTTCGCACTCGGGGTGTTGTCGTTGCGCAGCCGCTCAAGTGCCTCATCGGGAGACATCTGCTTAAGATTCTCGCCGTAGTCACGTTCGGCCTGACGGCTGAGCTCCTGCAGCAGGACGGGCACATCCGCACTCACGATGTTCTTACACGAAGTCACCATTTTGGCGAAGTCAGAGAACACTGCTGTCTTCCAGCCTGCAGTAGACAGCAAACACACACGTTTGAAGAAGAGAATAATTCTAGGAGAATCTAGGATATTTAGGATAACTCTGGCTGACAGAAAATCTCTCGACGAATCCCACAGAGCAAGATGTCAACCACTGTGTGTGTCTAGTTTGTTGTGCTCGCAGCTTTTCGCAGCGCTCAACAGCTGCTTTTTAACATTGCCTATTAAACTTTGTTTAGTAGCCGTATTCTGTTCATCTCTGTCGCACTCCCAGAGCTTTTGGAATGCTTCTTCATTTATTTCATATAGAACCACTCCGAATATGCGCGCCCTGCTTTAAAAGACTAGTTTCTCTATGCGATCGAAAATTGCATGAGATCTTGTGATGCATGATGATAGAGAGTAGACAATGCCTGCGTATAATTCGAAGGTCGAGCTATGCAAGGTCCAAGTGGAACTCCAAGGTTACTACTACATGGTTGACCTTATAAGACGCCGCCACCACCCGGTAACTTCGCGATCTGCCGCCACTGCTGTACAAAATTCTATATATATGCAAACGCTGCAGCACTGGTTCGGTTGCAAGTCACACCTCGTTTGACTGCTCGTAAGCGGCTTAAATCAGAGTGTGCGGCTTTCTTACTTGGCAAGGCCTAATTGTTTTAGTTGTTGTTTGCCAAAATGATGCGTGCTGAAGAGGCACCATCATCTAGCATCGTTCCTTGCTGAATACGGACCAAAAGCGTATATATATATTTTTTTTAAGGAGGTTGTTTTTAATTCTAGACCATCCTCCGTGCACTACGGGTTTGGAACTTAACTTGAGGTATACCTTCAATGCACCGAGAGCCGGGCATGTTAGGATATCTAGGGTTTCCCCTAGATATCCTAACATGCCCGGCGTTCTATTCAATCAATAAGCATCGTCCAAAGAAAAATCAATCAACAACGAGGATCAAACCGGCGACACCCCGGTAGGTGACAATTATGACTAGCGCAATAGTCCTCTAGACCACGCCGCTACTTATGCTACGTATACTGGTTGTAGACTAGATCTCTGCGAAGACAACTAACTAGAAGAAGTTCACACTGGAAAAGAAGGCCCAAGGCCATTTCAGCGTATCTGCTATGAGTTCTACTAAAGCGTATTTAGTACTTGGGGCTTTTGTTGGAGGAGGCGGCGGCTGCCCGGTCCTCCAATTCCCGTCGTCAGCCAATTCCCAGACAGAGCGGCGAACAGTGGGAATTGGGCATCGTCTTCGAAAACCCTGCTGTTAATGCACCTTGCCCGAAAAAAAGTTAAGTTACAACAATGCGCTATGCTCTGCGTCCCCTTGGAGAGGATTATAGTCCAGTGTATGAAGTGTATTTCTCAATGGTCGCAATCGCTTAGTTTATGTACGCGCATGCACGCCGTCGAGCACGGTGCACATGTGCGCAGCCTTTAAAAACGATTGACTTCGATTGAAAGAACCCTGTTTTGTGTGGCGTGTCTCCTGTAGAGCGGACGCCTATCCGCTGTCTCCTCTAAACGGCTTTTGTTTTAGTTTTTGTTTCATTATATTATTGACAATGTGTAACCGATTCTTAGGCGTGATACAGGTGATCTAGACGCGTGCGTCACGCCTGACCTTGACTTGAGGCTCAACGTTTTCAAGGTAGTGAACGATGTACCGGTCTCTGAGGGAGATTCTGTCTGACCTGAACAGTATCATACCTATACCTGAAGTCCTCGTAAACAATCGCCGACTATCTAAAATTTTCGGACTGACCCTCAGCCAAGATTTAACGTCCATGGAACTGTTTTTCACATTACTTCATAGACGGACCCCCATAAATACAAATCGGTGCAACGGTGGGGCTCGAACTACCGCACCTATGTGTCTCCTCCGGTTGCGAGGTGCAGGCTTAAGCCACCACGCCACCGGGTTCGACCTCGCCGACTATCTGCACAGTAGCACATCAAGCCTGGAGCTCAAAGTGCTCATCGAAGAACGAAGATCGTCCAAAGTGTACTTATGCAGTGCCTGACTTAATTCTAGAGTTCTTACACAGCGCACTCTATCGTGATTCTTCCACTTTGGCTGTATAGAAACCCCGTTCTGCTCGTTCTGCAACGGCGCATTTTACTATAATCTTGCAAGCTGTTATTTTTGAAAAGAGAACAAACTTTATAATTATCTTAGGGATTCTTTTGACGCAAACAGCAAACACAAAGAATAGCTAGCTGATCTTTGGTAAAATTCCTGATACATAGTTGCTCGGCCGACCATGACTAAAACTTGTTTACATTCGATCTGGAACAGGCTCCTGTTGCACACTGTATATGACGCGCTGGACGCATATCGTACTGGATACGCATCCCGCCAAAAATTTGACCCGGTTTTGCTGTTGATTTTTTGTACATTTACATATCACACGTATGCACATATAATCGTACATACCTCCTGCAGCCCTCGAAAGGATGGCTAGAGTCAAGACGTTGAATATCGTGCCGTAGTAGATTTGATTCGAATGCGTTAAAAAAGCCTCCTCGTGCACTTGCGGTGAGCCCATTATGTAGAAGAGCATCTCGCGGGCAGTCGAACAGTGATCCACGGACAGAGTTGCGGTACGAACACGTTTCTCTGCCTTTGCTAAGCCACCCTCCGCCTGCCACAGATTCTGCACACGCAAATAGAAAACCACACGAAAACTAAAAGTAACGTGTATATATATATATATAAGCTTCTAGTCCTTTACACTGCCATTACCAGTTGATTTGTGGTACAGAGATGCTGCCAAAAAATTACCTTCAGCAAGGCTAAAAGACTCGGCCGATAAGCATTCACAATGTAACGGCGTTTGTTGTCGGCGCCAATCTTGACGATTTCGTCGTCGACAATTCGGCCCGCAAAGGAGATGGCAAATCCTATTGAGATAATGTCCTTTTTCGTGTAGTCTGTCGTCACCTGCAAACGAACAGTTGACAATCGGTCAGCAGTATTTCAATCTGGACAAACTAGCCTACATATATTGATATACTTGTGAGCATGTATGTCCCCGCGGAACAAAAGGTTTTGTCCTATTGATTCTGTTGGACGTACGAAACATGTTCCACTCAGTACACTGAATGGAGATTATGGAGGCGTTCGAACAAAAATAATTCTTGCCCTATCTTCGCAGAAAATTGGCGTCTTATGTGGACGCCTTAGCAGCGTGGCGGGCAAAAAAGAATGCGCAGTTACGTTGCGTGGATCTAAACTGTGCGATTTGCTCCACACTGGCAGTTTTTCAGCAGCATTGGTGAAGACGAAATCGTGTTGTTCAGCACATATTTTAGATTTCGTGGATGTAGGCTATCTATGCGGGGCCCTGAGTGCGAAAGATCGCACTGCATCCTACACCCTTTCTGCCACACGTATATGTTCCTTTATAGCTGAGCATTACTTCTATATTCTCCACACGAAATCCACTTTAGTACACCTGCGGCAGAGAGACGCTGGGAAAAACGCTGGTGGTCCCCTGAGGTGGTTGCTGCACAGAGAGAGAGAGTGCATTGAAGCCCAGCGGCAATACACTAGAGTCCGTAGGAAGACCAAGCGGTAAGAGCCGAATGGGCCGAGAAGGAGTGGCGAGAAAAACAGATCATCCCTGGGTCAAGTAGAAGACAAAGCGATCGAGTCTGAAGACAACCATCAAAAAGTTTAAGCCCAGGGCCCGTCGACATACCTTCGGAAGCGATCAAATGTCGAGCAAATAAAGGAACGCCTAGCGGCGTGACATCGTCGTAGACTCACTACTGACAGAGGAACGGTTTTTAGAAGATTGGAAGATGGCTTACCTGGCACTTATCCCCAATCGAGAAAAGGCAAGTATCGCTCTCAAAGGACCAGTACAGGTTCCGTAAAGAGAGAGCAACGTTCCATACCATTGACAAGATTTTTGCTAAGGCTGACGAGGGGAGACATCAAGGCCACAGAGGCCTTATTGTTTTCTTTCTGATAATGCGGGACGTAAAGAATGCGCTTAGCAGCACAAACTGCGGGGTGATCCTGAATGCCGTAGAGGAAAAGGGAGAAGTAGTAGTAGACACCCGCGTACCTTGTGTGTCTGATAGGCTCGAACCTGGCTAAGTGATGTTTGAATTATAATTGCAGAGAGTACGCGTTGACTGCATGTGTACCACAAGGTTCCGTGCTAGAACCTACAGCGTACAACAGCGTGCTAGTAATGGGCAGGCCTCGCGGGTTTTGAGTTCGTCGTCGATGCCGACGCCATGGCAATCATAGTCACCGCAAGGGACGCGGAGCTATTGGAGGACTGAGCAAACGACGCCTTGGAAATGGTTAATTGGTAGATGACGTATGCCTCACGGTGAAGGTATGCCTCACGGTGAGTTCCAAGCCCACTGGGAACGGAGGATAAGGTAGAATTAAAAACAACCTCCTTAAAAATGTTTTAATAGCCATACAGCCCACGTTAATTAGGTAACGGCCAAAACACATCAAGTGACTGTACTGATCAGCTGCACTGAAAATCAAGCAGATGAAGAAAAAGTAAGCAGGGCGCGAAGGGTGCTGGTCATAGGGGTCACAAAAGTGCAGAGGAAGACTGCCATAGACGCTGAGCAGGCAAAATTACCCGTTACCAACACTGAGCTATATCTGACATATACGGCGACGCCCCGAGGCCGATGACGCGGATCACATGCTTTTTGCATGCAGGACTCTCGATGGCACGAGACGGATGGCGCTATCACGATTGGATGTGCAAAGCGGTACGACAAAGGATCTCCTCTCAAGGATGCTCAGCTCTCTAACAGAGCATGGACGCGGGCTCTAATTTGGTAGATGTCGTTGTGAGTCGTTACGACGTCCAAGATGACAAAAGAGAAGCGGCAAGTATGGAGCGTCGCCAGCAGACTGAAGATTGAAGGCCAGGCCAGCGGCTCCTTACATAAACTGAAGTCATACTACAAATATCCCGTAGGGGGCCAGCACATTTTTAGTGGACTTGAAAGTCTCACACTACCCAGACCAAAGGTTAAGCAACATGTACTTTTATACCTATCCTGCTTGTAAAAAAATGTATTGCACTGGAAGAGTTAGGCACACTGCGCTACACTGGCAACCGCCCATCATGCGTGTTTTACCGATCAACAGTTCAAAATGTTCAATCAGTTGCTCATTGGGGCTAACAAGCTTGTAAAGAAAATACTATTATTATTATTATTGCAACTCTTAACAGAGGTTTCCAAGCACGCCCCGGCCCTCCATCCAATAATGCACCAGGCGTATATCTGGCCGACTCCCCTGATACTCGGTGAGACTGAAATCACGTCATCGGCCGGTTGCCAAGTAGGGGGACGTAGCGGCTTCTCTTGCGTTTAGCCTGCTTCTGTATCAGTAGTCAAGAAGGTGACTATGCAGGGCCCCTCTGTTCTACCTCGACGATGGGACCCTCCTTGACAACGATCCGTCGGTGTTACTCAGAGACATCAAGAGTCTGAGAGCGTTTGAGCAATGGAGCGGGCTGCAGCTCAACCCCTCTAAATGCGAGCTCTTCCTTCAGGGTTTTGAAGACGAAGAAAGACAGCAGGTAATCGAGAAATTCAACAGCAGGCTCCCGGGCATCCTTAAAAAAGACCGGTTTGAACTGGACCTGCTGGATACGGCGGTGTTCCCCGACATGATTGGCCCGGTACTGGCCAAGAAGGGAGATCAACTTTTCCGGCTTTACCAGCGGCTGGGCCATCTTGGAAGACACCAAGCCTACGTTCTGCTTCGACACGCAATGGGAGTACAAAAGGTCTTGTAGATACTACGGACGTCACCTGCCTTCCTTTGCTGTCAGAAACTTTGGATCTCGACGACCAGGTCAGAAGAGCCTTGGAAAACATCCTTGACCTGACGCTCGAGATTAAGGCATGGACGCAGGCAAGCCTATCGGTCCGGCTGGGTGGAATGAGCAGTTCGCTCGGCCATGGACCTTGCTGTGCCCGCTTTCCTGACCTCGTCACATAGCTGCGCCTCCGCAGTGGCCATTACTGCCGGGCTATCCATCAGCCACCAACAAGACGCCGTTCGGCTCTGAGACGCGCGTCAGTCTGGTAGTCCTTCTTAGGAACAGGCCACTAGACAGAAGGGGTGCGACCAAATCGCCACTGAGGCTGCCCACTTAACTCTTTTGTCGGCCTGCGAGTTACATGTAGACAATATTGGACTGAAAGCGGTCTCATCCGATGCTGCCGGAGAGTGGCTTCACGTGTTTCCCTTCGAGCTCGTAGGCAGTAAGCTGGCCGACGACCAGCTCCGTGCCGCCAGTGGTCTTAGACTTTGCATTTCCATGTTTGAGAGAGAAGAATGTCCATGCGGTGGAACACTGGATGAGCGTGGCCTGCACTAAGCTGGCGGGCTTACGCAGGGCCGTCACAATGCCATCAATGACATCCTCGGGCGCGCTTTTACGCAAGCCGGCTACCGCGTCACGTCAAATAGTATTATTATTATCATTATGTTAAAGGTAAGTACAAGTAAAGTAAGAGGCTGTTCTGTAATTGATTCTCTGCGCGCGACTACACCCTGTGAAGGGGCGTAACGCCTGCAGTTGACCTGCTTCTTAGGTACATGTTTAATTAAACGGCTGTTATTATTACAGCCCGAGAAACACTCACCGAGAAAGTTGAAAAGAAGCACTGCGTATTTTGGATACAGACGAACTGGTTGCGTGCGTAGATCATCTCCCAAACTTTCTTGCCTAAATGGTGCCTGACCATTTCCTAAAACAACAAATAAGATATATATATAAATATATATATATATATATATATATATAGATTATATATATATATAGATATATAATATAGAATATATAGATATATATATATATATATACATATATATATATATATATATATATCATAATATAGTATATATATATATATACGTATAAAACGTAAATCAGCATAAAAATTATATATATATATATTATATTTTTGTTTATATTTATTACTTTTATTGCTTGCTTTTCTTTTATTTCAGTCAGGCCGGGTTTAGCGGATACATCCTGCAATCCAACATTGAAGCGCTCCAAGGGTCTTTTGAAATGATGTACTCTCTCGATTGAAGTGTCTACGTTGATTTTCCTTTTCCGAGCTCAGAGCTGGGTGTTCGTAAAGTAACTGTCATTGCATTGGAAGAAACATTGCTATTGTCTCCGAGTAAACGTTATACCTTACGCAGGTCGTATCTCTTGGTAATGCTGGTTTACAACCGAGCTTTGTGGCTCCTGACACCTAACATATAGATGTATTTGTTGAGTTTTGTATTTTATACATAGAAATGTTGTTCTTCTGGTACAGAGCATATTAGCGCGAAGCCAACAGAGACGAGCTCTGCCCATTGTTGCATAGGTACTTTTGTGCTCCGCGCTCCTTCGTGTGGCTTCCATATCGGATAAGGCTAGGCTTCGCGCTCATCGAAGTCAACAAGTTTCCTTTCCGCTTCTGGCATGTCACGACTATGGAGTTCAATGTATGCTGTCGCCCCCCCCCCCCCCTCCTGGCTGTAAGAGGAGGATCTCGCATGCATTTTTGTTTACCAACTTATTCCTCTGTATATATGCACACAACCTTACTCTTAGTATGCCTAACATTTCGAAGATTGTCCCCGGCCATAAATACCTGTTATTGGACCTAAATCTGGCACAGTAACTTTTTGGATGCTCTGGGCTCTAAGGAACCCCAGCCTGCCTCTCTTATTTTATCAACGATCAATAATTCAATAAATTCAGTAAAACGTACATCGATAGTGGTTGGCACTATGTTATGTCAGATCACGTTTGTGGTATACAATGAGCCTATAATTCGCTGTAAAAGAAACCATGACTCTGTTCATGTAACCTATAATCCAATTTTAAAGCTCAGAAATATATAGAAAAGGAACAAAATACTGGATCCCCGTTTCGTGCGTATTCCCATAAATGCTAAATCAATAAAGCAAATATGTTGTGCAATCTGACGTTTGCTGCGCTATACAGGTATCACATCCCGTGATAAGCAGTGATTCTCTCAGCACATACTACACAAAAGGCAATTATTTGTGCTAAATCTTCATACAAGTAAAATACCATTTGTACAAGCTGCTAATAATCGCCAATGATTGAAAACAATATGCTACACTTCAGCGTTCTCTACACTATGAGGTATGACTGCTTCGTCAATAGCTATTCATGATATGAACGTAAATTACTTACAGGGAAAGTCTTAAATCAAAAGCGTATTATGACATTTTGCTAATCTAATTGTCCCGCATCTCGAACGAGTTTCTCGCATACCTCTTTTCTAGCGTGTCTCGCTTACCCTGAATACACCGATGAAGCAGCGGAACATGAGCTCAATAGTCATAGGAGTTACCGATCCACGGAATACCTCACCGGCGTTAGCCTTGGATAGACAGTCATATTCGGACACCATGCCCTCATCACTTTCGTGGTAGAACTCGAACTTGGTGTCGAGCTGGTGTGCCGATGTTATCGGACGTGCCTGAAGCATAACAAGGTTTCCATCTGGCCCGAAGGCCCATTCCGTATCACGCTGTGACGCATAGTAATCTTCGACAAGGCGTGCTGCCTCGCCGAGCTTTGCGAGCTGAAACGGCGAAAAATCGAAACGTTACTGTACAACGACGAATGAACCAGAACGAAGCAAAGACACACCTGTTAGGTGCAAAACATGGTGATCATGGCCATCGCAACATGTTTCGCTTGACTGCTGTCATAAAAAAAGATAGCAAGTCTGAACTAGAAATCTGACATTATTGACCCCTACGATTAAATTGGCGAGTAAAATCACCGAGTGCGATCGTGCAATTAGAACACAAGACTAAGACTTAAGAACGTTCACGACAGGACCTTATTTATGTGCTGCTGTTGAAAATGCTGCTAGTTCACGTGTGAACGACGCGTGTCGATCGAGCCTAGTTGCGCGTCTGTAATCTAGAAGACGGTTGACTTACGGAAATCGCCGCAGATATTATATATATATATATATATATATATATATATATATATATATATATATATATATATATATATATATATATATATATATATATATATATATATATTATTACAAATCGCACAAACGTCTCAAAAACATTTACCTGGAGTTCGTCAAGACAAGCTTTCGATGCCATGCGTTCAGCTTCTTCACCTTTTAAAATTATATTGTGAGTACCTCCGGTATCGCTGGTGGTCATCACCGTTTGAGCCTCCTTGCGGCCAATTTTCGTATGGACAAGTCTGGCACCAGATTTACCACTTTTCTCCAGTACGAACGTGTCCGGGTCTGCCGAAGCGGATACAACGCTCTACCAACGAAAAAAAAAAGAAACAGAGCAACGTTGGTAAATTGGTAAGAAAAGCTACCATACCCCTAATCTCGCATATACCGGTTAAAGCGCCTTAAGTTTAGAAGAAGTTATATGACCATTCAAAGAGTGAACTCGTAGAACGATTTCATTTGTGCATATGCAAAAAGTTGACTTCTCGTGAGATTGTCTACAAAGCTACAACAGTGGCTATGTGCTTCTTTTAGCATCATTCCTATTTGGCTCTGATCTTGTAAGATAATGGCATAGATAAGTTAGAAAATTGCCTTAGCCTTTTAGAAGCGAATGTCTGACTTTGCGTTCAAAAACCCAAAGAAAATAAGAGCATAGACAGTTAAAGTTCAGAGATCATTTACCACGATTAGTTGAGATTCAACCAGACATTTACTATAGTGTATAGACCTCTGTGGCCAGCAACAGCAAGAAAAGTTCAATAAATAAAAAAATCAGTAAATGTGTGTTTTCAATCTATATAAGAAATCGGACATAGTTTCGGGAGATATTTATATACATAGTCTTCCCATATCTCCTACGTCTTCACGGCTTTATGAAAGTATATATATGTATATATATATATATATATATATATATGTATATATGTATATATATATATATATATATATGTATATATATATATATGTATATAGTATATATATATATATATATATATATATATATATATATATATAGATATATATATAATATATATATATATATATGTATATATCTATGTATATATATATATATATATATATATATATATGTGTATATATGTATATATATATATATGTATATATATTGTGCGTATATGTACCTCTCCAAGACCGTAGTTGGCCGTAATGGTGACGTATTGAGGGTTGCACGTGAGCGGATCGACGGTAAACATTACGCCAGATACAGCTGACGCCACCATCTGCTGTACGCAGACAGCCATTCGGCTGTTGATTTCCTGACCGTGTCGCCTGCAGCCGCCACAACCAATAGTCTCGGTAAAAACTAAGCAGCATCAATGCGATATAAAGTTCTTTCTGTTTAGTCAAGCAAATCTAATGGCTATCTACTCGTAAATTTCGCATATAGTAAACTACTGACCATACGATTTATACTCTACTACCTGAGAAACGCGCTGCCCAGCGAGTGTGGTTCTTGTCCAACAATGGTGAAACAAAACTGATGAAATCAAAATTAAACAGTTCAGGACAAATACAAATGTGCAACGGTGGGCCTTGAAACCGTGCACCTACGTATCTTCTCCGATTGCGAGGCACATGCGAATACACCACACCACCGACTTAAAAACTAAACAGTGCAATGATATATATATATATATATATATATACGGAGGACTTTGTCGTCCGTCCTCTACGGGCTTGGAATCGCCGTGAGAAATATCCTCAATGGGACGGACACGCTGAGGAACCCTAGAGTTTCCTAAGAAGGATCCTTGTGGCACCTTGACCGCTGGCTCGTAGCGGTATAGTTTTCCATGTATTCTCAATGGGCATTGCTTAAAGAACATTCGATTAACAACAGACATTGAACTGGCAACGCCCTGGTAGGTGGCAACTACGCCTAACTCACTAGCCCCCTAGAGTACGCCGCTACTTCATATGAAACGCGTGGTCCACCTGCCGCTTACCTTCTGTACAGGACAGCCGCATAGGAAAATTGGCTTGCCCAGCATTTAGCGACTGCGGAACAAATGTGCTCCACGCCTCGACACCCAAGAACGGTTTCCATTTGGCCTGCAGCAGACATATCTTCACAGTCCTCGGCAACAGACGATGAGCGCACGGCGAATCGGTACGACTCGAAGTCGTCTCCAAAAAGCTTCATCAACTCCGTTTCGAGATCGGTTTTGACTTTGGCAGGCAATGATACAGCTGCCACTATGGCGACGGTCCTGAAAGACGAACACGATCAGTCCGTTCGCGTTTACTTAGCTTCCATATTTGTCTATGTATGCGTGCAGCAATTAGTGAGACATACGTGTTGTGGAGCAGCAACAGCATGCTTCGAACGATTCGTGACAAATTAAAGAACAAACGCGAAATCTTGCGATTTTAGATTGGAATAGGGTGGAAAATGGCAAGGACAGTATGATCGAATGAAGATTAGGAGAGAATGGACTTACTGTTCACAAATTTTGCGCAGTTCTTCACTCGTTTTTGTCGTCGAGCAGAGAGCCTCTTCAAGGCGGGACACAGCGCTTTCCACATCAGGGTGTTTGGCAAACAATGCGTATGCAGTTGTGGTTACTGCGAGGCCCCTTGGTACCTCAAACTAAATGTATAGCACACAAAATAAACATTTATTTATATATATATATATATATATATATATATATATATATATATATATATATATATATATTTGTTCCGGCTGTCGATGTTAAGCTTCGAATATAATACGCGAGCGAGAGAGATTTAACCGTAGGCCTTCTGTATACATAGACGACAAAAAGCCTGTTAGTTTCATGGCATGCAATCGCGACCCGAAGCTTGTTCCGGCTTGCGAATGTTATGCTACAGATTACAACTAAGTTTAGTAAGAATAGCTAGTCACAGAGAGGTCACGTAAGATATAAAAACACTTTACGTTTCTTCTCAGGCAAGTATATATATATATATATATATATATATTTTATAACTTGACGGTAAACGACTGGATCGTGAAGAACAGAGACGTGCCTTCCGGGACTGTTTGGAGAGTGCTGTGAGAATAGCCAACGAGCTGGCCTTCCCACCAGTCAGTTTCGGATCAGCGCACCGTCTATGGACGTCGTCGAATGCCACCGCGTTCACGTCCTTGTCATGAGTCGGCGTCGCTTGAAGGTGTTCAGCTACGTGGGGAAGATCGGCCTCTACACAATCCCTGCAACACGTTATGTTCAAGAGCAGAAAGTAAGGAAATTATATATATATATATATATATATATATATATATGTAACTGATCGGATGCGTGCGCCGTATGTTGATGTTACGTTAAATACGCTCTGTCAGAATACTACCAACTATTTGCACTGGGCACCCACAGCCAACATGTAAAATGAAAAACAATGTATTGAGACAAAAAGTAAACGTCGAAACATATTTAAATTATTTATTTAGCCTTAACTGCAGTAAAGGTAACGCTCACTGCACAAGTATACTTCAAATTTGCCACTTGATTATCACACATCGCATCTTGCCAGTCTGTCGAGCTTTTCCGCCACCGTTTCATGATGTACATATATACAAAAACATTCCACCTCTTTTGCGGGCGCTTAATAGGTATTTAGTCGCATGGCAATTGCTACAATAGCAGAGATCTAGGCTGATTCTAGGCTGAAAATTAACACGTTCACTCACGCAATATTGTAATCTGTATTGATAAATAAACTTAAAAATTATATGCAAAAAAAGAGCAAAGATTGACTTAACATGGTCTTTTTAATATCTTATTTCTTCCCTCGTGTTGCCTTTACGTGCTGGTGCTAGCTGTTCGCTCGAGTCCGTCCTCTATATATATATATATATATATATATATATATGCTCCTCTATATATGCGCACTGCATTTAGATTGTCATATATCGTGATTTCAACGTACCCGAGTGCCCCAATGAAGAGGGCGTGCCCTTCGCGTTCATCGAAGGTCATTCGAAATATTCGTACTGTGCGGCTCCGCATCGCTCCATTGAACTCATGAACAGACGTAAACGAATCCAGCTCGTCGCCCAGATTCATCTCCATTGCTGGCAAGGATCCTAAGCAGTATGAAAAACATCTCCAATGAGTATCGACGAGTCAGCAGGTTCATGTGCTTTACGTCTATACCTTTTTAAGTGTTTTAACAGAGATAAAGTTCAATTTCTTGACGACTTCATTACTCTGAGCTCTGAAAATCTAGTTATTTAAGTTACTCCAGTTAAAACAAATTTGCCACATTTACCAATTTCAGCTATGTTTCAGTATTAATATAATATAGAGCGCAGATTGAAGAAGATTTTCTGCAAATTGGCTATTCGGCGGATTGAGCACGTGGTTGAACAGGCTCTTCCACCAGAGCAATTCTGTTTTAGGAGAGGTCGAGGAACCCGCAATGAATTCACGTTCTTCAGTCCGAACTCGAGCGAGTAGGGAAGGAGTATCAAAAATCCGTGGCTACGATGTATGCAGATGATATCGTGGTCGCTCATCGCGACCTAGGTGCCATCAAGCGCATCACCTCTATGGTAGAGGCGTTTATTATAACTACGACTTGAGATAAACACCAGGAAGACCAAAACCATGAAATTCAGGCGTAACGATCGGTTGGCCGCCAGAGGCATTATTCGTTGTTACGGCCAACCGTTTTTTAGTATCTTGGTTGACGGGTTTATTGCATAGGAACTACGTTCATAGCGCATATAAACAGAGCAGTACGGACGGCGCTTGCTCGTCTAGGTCTACGAGAAGGTAGGCAATGTCTTAAAACTGTCCGTTTTTCACAAGTACGGCTATTTCTGCCTAATACTGTTCCGGGGCTGACGTATAGCCTTGACAGGGAGTGGAATCACTTTATCCTGGCGAATTGTAACCAACTCGGTCAAATAGAATTGTAACCAAACAGGTCATATAAATAGAAGGTCGGGGGTTTTTGACGTTTTCAATGCCTTGCACCTTTGGTCTGGTCCTGCGTGTGACAGCCGCCACGCAAAGACCAGGTACCGAGTGCATGGTAATCACTACCCGGTATGTTCAAACGCAGCCTGTCACGAGGAATATGGGTTGTGCATTTGCTGTTTCTGCCTGCAGAGGTCATGCAGTGGATCGCGCAGCGCTGAAACATGATTACTTGCGCTACGTTTTTCGCCAGAGGCGTGAAGAAGATACGGATTGTGACGAAAATTATATAAAGCGTATATTATACTCAATTTGAATGAAATACACATAATTGACGTGTGTGTGTTATATATATATATATATATATATATCATGCTATTTATATATATATATATATATATATATATATATATATATATATATATGGCATGCTATTTATACTAGAAAACATCACACATAAACGCGAATCTATGATTTACAAGAGGTACAACAATTTTAACAAAATAGATGATTTACAGACTCTATACTAAATGGCTGATTACTAACACTATTTATTCATAATAGTTTTTAATGAATACTCTTTGATATTAATGAAATATATAAATATCAACAATTAACTCTATAGGCATATGTTGTAGAAATCAACATAGGTCAGATTTAACTTATTTGTGGACTTATGTTTGTTGCGCTACTTAATTCCACTTTACGTTTCTACATAAAATTCAATGTTATATATATATATATCCGCATATGGTGTGCACCATTCTCATAATGTGTTTACATCATGCCGGCTCTTAAACGATAGGATAGAATAGTATAAGCCAATATATATATATATATATATATATATATATATATATATATATATATATATATATATATTGGCTTATACTATTCTATCCTATCTTTTAAGAGCCGGCATGATGTAAACACATTATGAGAATGGTGCACACCATATGCGGATCGTCTGTGTAATGCACACCTCCTTTGAGGATGAAGTTTCGGCAAAGGTCGTTCCCCTTCATCACGCCGATGCTCGCTCCCGCGACAGGACAATGCTCAAGCGATGGAAATATGAACACACCGCTTGTTAACGATCGACTCAGCCCAGCGATCGATAACTCCTCGAGGTAGATCGATATCCCATTCTACAGAGTCAGACGGAATCAGCCAAGCCGGATGCAAAACCGAAAGTCAGACATAGGCCAACAAATACAAGGCTTCGTCCTTAGCCGAGCCTCTACGACCCTTAGGTGTTGCGTGAGTGATTAGTGTGTCAGGCAGCTTACTCTTTTACATACATGTAAACACTCTCTACGTATTATATATATATATATATATATATATATATATATATATATATATAAGACATTCATATTTAAGTACACAATTAAGAAACCCCCTAAATAAAAAATCCTTAGAACGAAGAAAATTATTTTTATATAGTACATCAATTATCACAAACAAAGTGTGTATGTACCATAAGACAACAAGTCATTAGATAGAGGGATGTGTGGTATAAACAATAGTAATTAGCCATTAGTATTTTTGTTGAGAACATAACATTGCTGGAGAAACTGTTAATCTTTTTCAAATGAAATACCCTTGTGTAGCCCATAAGGGTGCCAAGCGAATCGACGGCAGAGGACGCTTTCTCGCGACATCGCTTCTTGTGGCCGAAGCCGTATACCTCCTCTTCATACGACTCCGAAAGGCGATCCTTCTGCACCCGGACCTTTGAGGGACGGGCAAAAATAGGTCTACATTATTATCTAGTGAGATTACGATCTATACATTCAAACACCATTTAGGTGAATTAGAGTGGCGGCACGGCTACGAAACTTTATAGGCGTTTAAGACGATATACGGGCACATGTCTCCTATATTCTGTGAAGGCCTCATTGATTGCCGATACAAGTTTCGATCGCTCGGAGAATTGCCTAGTGATAAACTACGGTGGCCTCTTGTATTACCGCAACTTATCGCGTGCCACCGTACGCTCAGACTATTCACACAATTATGATCAGTATATATATATATATATATATATATATATATATATACTATTCACACAAATATGATCAGTATATATATATATATAACTCTAATAACCACCATTTAGTTATACATATTTGAATTACAGCTTTCCTACATCACGTTCGTCCGCGTACGTATTGCTCTTACATGATACAGATCACACGATTTGTCACTTAGCTTTCATTTGCACTCGGTCGTTATATTGTGCACATATGTGTATAAACCGGCAAAATGCTGACAAATAAATAATTAAAAGAAATGAACCTGAAAATAAACAATAAAAAGCAAACACATATATAAAGTGCGTTGCAAAAAATTAGCAACTCATGTTTTTGGTAATAATTTCGGCCTGATTTATTTGAACGTTTTGAAATTTTAAGGGCATGATGAACATGACGAAACACGAGTCTGTTGTTAATTTCGTTGTCTCCATCTCACAATCGGTTCATACAAAAAAATAAAAAGTGTGAAAAAACAGTGTTGCAAAATATTAGCAACATTAACATGCTAACAACACAGCTCTTGTTTGTAAAGGATAGTCGATGCTACAGCTGATATTCGATCCCGGGGATCAAATGTCAGGAATATTGTCTAGCTAATTCAATCATTCTATATTCTACAGCTCACTCGTTGTGCCGAATTAACAGCGAAGCGTATGTTTAAACCATGGGTCGTACAATGAATCTCTCGGATAACGAAAAGACAAGAATTGAGGCATATGCTGAGCTCGGTCATACAGTAACTGCTATAGCAACCAGATTAGGACGGCATAAGAGCACCATCAGCAGGTTCTTACACCCTGGAATGAACTAAAGGTGCAGATCTAACAGTGGGCGTAAGCAGTTTTGACTATTCGAGATCGGCGTAGGATCATACAACTGGCTACTCATGACCAAATGTCTTCTTCCAGGATCAGGACTACTTTGGGAGTGCCAGTGCACCGATCCACAGTGTTCCGAGTGTTAAGTTCTGACAAAAACGTGCGATACGCGAAAAGGAAGCTTATGCTGCGACTGCAACCGAAGGACATTGTCGTACGGCGTGAATTTTCGCGTAGATACCAAACTTGGAATAACGAGTAGAAAAACATCGTCTTCTCGGATAAAAAGAAATTTAATCTCGATGGCCCTGACGGCTGCCAGTACTATTGGCACGACTTACGGAAGGAACCTAAATGGTTCTCGAAACGTGTGGCCGGTGGTGGCTCTGTGAAATATTGGGGCGCGTTTGGATATAATGGGAAGTCCGATCTAGTCGCGATTGTGGGTCTAAACAATTCCGACAAGTACCAGCGTATCGTCAGTTTCCAGTTAGAAGCCCATTTGAGGAGAATTGGGGGACCTGACGCAGTTTTTCAACAAGACAACGCCACGTTTCATACCTCGGCTAGCACTATAGCCTTTTTTCAAGAACAAGGAGTGCCACTTTTTGACTGGCCGGCATTAAGTCGAGACCTGAATCCCATCGAACATCTTTGGGGACATTTGGTGAAGCAGATTTACGCAAATGGTCGACAATATGATAATTTGTGGGACCTCAAAGAAGCTGTCCAGCAAGCATGGACTAATATTCCACTTTCGCACTTACAACAGCTCATTAACTCTATGAAAGACCGAGTTTACGATTTAATTCAGAAGAAGGGACGAAAAACCCGTTTCTAAAATAGAATATGTAGTATCAAATAAGTCATACAGCCCTGCTAAGCATCGAATACTCCGTAAGACGTTATTGTTGCTAATATTTTGCAACACTGTTTTTTCACACTTTTTATTTTTTGTATGAACCGATTGTGAGATTGAGACGAAGTTAACAACATACTCGTGTTTCGTCATGTTCATCATGCCCTTAAAATTTAAAACGTTCAAATAAATCAAGCCGAAATGATCACCAAAAAACATGAGTTGCTAATTTTTTGCAACGCACTTTATATATATATATATATATATCCGCAATTTCCTTTGCGTCCATTTCTAGTGCAAAATCTACACAAGTAATTCAATGATATAAAGAACAACCAAAAAACGATACTATTATGAATGATTATCACCTACGTGCATAAACCAAATATTGGCTAACAAACAATACATTCATTGTGAATGATTATTTCGATGTGGCGACTACCGTTATCCCAGGCTATTAACATAACACAGCCATTAAGATGGCAGTGACGAGCGAATATATATATATATATATATATATATATATTATGAAACACGCAAACATATGAAATTCCATGTCCCATTTATCTAGCATTACTATAAACGGTGTTATAGAGAGAGGTAGAGAGCACGCAGAGTAACTTTACTCTGCCTGCTCCTTCTCTCGCTCTATCTCTCTCGCCGATTTAATAAACTAAATTAGGAGTCTTAATATGGTCTCAACAAAAGCGGCGTCGAGTGTGTGAGAAGCAAAGAAAGCTATGCTGTGTTAACGACCGTAATTGTCCGGCCGGTTGGGTTGACCGTTGTGCCGCTGGCGTTGTTCGCGACTATTTTTCTAATTCTTGCTGCTACTGATATTGATATTGTGTTATTCCAACTGTTGTTTTAACCTTCGCAACTGCTGCAGCTCTCATAATTAGAATAAAAACAGCATCCTAACCCTGAAACAAATGTACAAGCAAGCATGGACTAATATTCCACTTTCGCACTTACAACAGCTCATTAACTTCATGAAAGACCGAGTTTACGATTTGATTCAGAAGAAGGGACGAAAAACCCGTTTCTAAAATAGAATATGTAGTATCAAATAAGTCATACAGCCCTGCTAAGAATCGAATACTCCGTAAGACGTTATTGTTGCTAATATTTTGCAACACTGTTTTTTCACACTTTTATTTTTTTGTATGAACCGATTGTGAGATTGAGACGAAGTTAACAACATACTCGTGTTTCGTCATGTTCATCATGCCCTTAAAATTTTAAAACGTTCAAATAAATCAAGCCGAAATATCACCAAAAAACATGAGTTGCTAATTTTTTGCAACGCACTTATATATATATATATATATATCCGCAATTCCTTTGCGTCCATTTCTAGTGCAAAATCTACACAAGTAATTCAATGATATAAAGAACAACCAAAAAACGATACTATTATGAATGATTATCACCTACGTGACATAAACCAAATATTGGCCTAACAAACAATACATTCATTGTGAATGATTATTTCGATGTGGCGACTACCGTTATCCCAGGCTATAACATAACACAGCCATTAAGATGGCAGTGACGAGCGAATATATATATATATATATATATATATATATATATGTATATAACACGCAAACATATGAAATTCCATGTCCATTTATCTAGCATTACTATAAACGGTGTTATAGAGAGAGGTAGAGAGCACGCAGAGTAACTTTACTCTGCCTGCTCCTTCTCTCGACTCTATCTCTCTCGCCGATTTAATAACTAAATTAGGAGTCTTAATATGGTCTCAACAAAAGCGGCGTCGAGTGTGTGAGAAGCAAAGAAAGCTATGCTGTGTTAACGACCGTAATTGTCCCGGCCGGTTGGGTTGAACCGTTGTGCCGCTGGCGTTGTTTCGCGACTATTTTTCTATTCTTGCTGCTACTGATATTGATATTGTGTTATTCCAACTGTTGTTTTAACCTTCGCAACTGCTGCAGCTCTCATAATTAGAATAAAAACAGCATCCTAACCCTGAAACAAATGGTACAAGCAGCCATGGACTAATATTCCACTTTCCGCACTTACAACAGCTCATTAACTTCATGAAGAACCGAGTTTACGATTTGGATTCAGAAGAATGGACGAAAAACCCGTTTCTTAAAATAGAACTATGTAGTATCAAATAAGGTCATACAGCCCTGCTAAGAATCGAATTACTCCGTAAGACGTTATTGTTGCTAATATTTTGCCAACACTTGTTTTTTCCCACTTTTTATTTTTTGTATGAACCGATTGTGAGAATTGAGACGAATGTTAGCACAACTACTTCGTGTTTCGTCATGTTCAGTCATTGCCCTTTAAAATTTCACAAACGTTCAATAAATCAAGACCGAAATAATCACCAAAAACATGAGTTGCTCTAATTTTTTACAACGCACTTCATATATATATATATATATATATAATATATATATATATATATATATATATATATATATATATATACGCAATTCCTTTGCGTCCATTTCTAGTGCAAATTACACAAGTAATTCAATGATATAAAAACAACCAAAAAACGATACTATTATGAATGATTATCACCTACGTAGCATAACCAAATATTGGCTAACAAACAATACATTCATTGTGAATGATTATTTCGATGTGGCGACTACCGTTATCCAGGCTATTAACATAACACAGCCATTAAGATGGCAGTGACAAGCGAATATATATTATATATATATGAAACACGCAAACATATGAAATTCCATGTCCCATTTATCTAGCATTACTAGAAACGGTGTTATAGAGAGAGGTAGAGAGCACGCAGAGTAACTTTACTCTGCCTGCTCCTTCTCTCGCTCATCCTCTCTCGCCGATTTAATCAACTAAATTAGGAGTCTTAATGGTCTCAACAAAGCGGCGTCGAGTGTGTGAGAAGCAAAGAAAGCTAGCTGTGTTAACGACCGTAATTGTCCGGCCGGTTGGGTTGAACCGTTGTACCGCTGGCATGTTCGCGACTATTTTTCTGATTCTTGCTGCTACTAATATTGATATTGTGTTATTCCAACTGTGTTGGCTGTTGCGAAGGATTAACCTTCGCAACAGCTGCACCCTCTCATAATTAGAATAAAAACAGCATCCTAACCCTGAAACAAATGTATGTAAACAAAATGTTGGTTAATCATATGTAAATGTGTGTAAAAAATATTATATAATTAAATAAGGTCAACAAGGTTATATATATAATTATTTATTTATATTATATATATATTCATTATTTATTTATATATTCATTTTTTACATATTTATCAACCAACATTTGGCTTTTATTACATTTGTTTTCAGGGTTATGATGTGCTTTTAGTCGATATATATATATATATATATATATATATATAATATATTCTTATTGTCTGGTAGAAAACTTACGAGTTGTTTTATATGTTCAATGATATAAAGAACCACCAAGCTATTGAAGAAGGCGTTAATTTGGTAATAAGAGAGTGGAGATTGTTGCCTACCTTTCCGACGAATGAATACGTCTGCAGGATCGAGTCGATTTCCCACAGGCTGTGCGTAATCGACGACGGGTCAAAGACGACGTTGCGAAGCGACAACTGCGAATTCTGAGCCAATTGAAGAGCAAGAAACGGGTCCGAATGGAATGCCGCTTGATCGGCCAGATTCGTTACGTTGTTTGCCCTGAAGATATAATATATATATATTTTGTTTCACATGCATACGTCCGATATATATTCAATTCAATTTCAATTCAAACATGGTTTATTTACGGAACTGCATACATTCACATGCTTAAGTTCTCGTTATGAAAAGTGGTACAAGGGTTTAGGGGATAAAAAGAGAAAAAGAAGATAATAAAAATGGAGGTTAAAACCTGTACCAGTATGATTGGCGATACTGACACACAAAGTAAAGGAGCACACTGAGCTATAACCTGATAGACAATATAAGTCGAAATGACAACAAAAACTGCAAAATTTAGACCACTGATCTAAGTAAATCCCCCTTTTCGGTCATGTATTTCATGGATTTAAAAGCCATCTTTTGACGTCTCGGGTAAAACAGGTCAGGGACTTCGAGTAACGAATTTCCTGCGGGATGCTCTCTCACACGACGGGCAATCTGTACACAAGAGATTGGATGCTCGTTCTTTTCTGCACGCGAGGTATCACAAAAGTGGTGGCCCGTCGCGAGGTTTTCCGCCGCTGAGGGACTAGAGGGAAGGCAACCTCAGTAGGTACTAAACTACGACTGATCTTGAAGCCAAGAGTAGCTGCTTGAAGACGATACAGCGAATCGATGGATAGAATCTTATAGTCACAATATATATTTCTAACAGATTGGCTACGTCTCATCCCAAATATAGCCCTCAGAGCATCGTTTTGTATTACCTGAGCCCGATGCAGAACGTGATCGTATTCACCTCCCCACAAGAGAATGCCGTACGTGAGTACCGGCACAAACAGCGTTTTGTAGATCAAAATCAGACCATCCAACGGAATTCCTATACGGCGCAAACGTCGCAAGGCCGATATAACTGCGTAACATTTGGGTGTGATCAATATGAGCGCGCCAACTTAAACCTTCATGTAAGATTAAGCCCAAACATTTAGTAGTTGACGAAAACTTCAGACCGAATTCAGAAGCAAGCCGATCAAGGTCCACCTGCAACTTTAATTGAGGAGAGCGAAACAGAGTGAGGCTAGCATTAACAACGAGGCCAAAATAATTAAATATTTTGATTACCTCCTTCACTTGGGATAATGAGCGCGTTATATCGAGGGCTGGAGAGTCAACACTAAATAAAAGTGAAGTGTCATCGGCAAAAGCTATTGGTTTGCCAATGTTCTCTTTTTCAATATTAAGCAGAATCAAATTAATGAGAATCAAGAAAAGAAACGGTCCTAGCACTGATCCTGGTGGAGTTCCAACATTAACGGATCTCCACGAGGAAACCACTTGTCCTATACGGACAGACTGCAATCTAGAGGATATAAATGAATTAAACCAGTCGACTGTACTTGCCGAACACCCAAGGCTTTGCAAGATTTGCAGAATGAAAGAATGGCGAACGCAATTGAATGCCGCGGTGACGTCGAGAAAGACGCCTGGACAGGCTTTTGTCGATTCAACAGAGTCGGTCACAAACTGCCACAGATGCGCTAGTGCCAGGCCAGTGGACCGACCGTGACGGAATCCAAATTGATTAGGCGATAGAAAGCTGCAGGATTCGAGGAAGCGTTCTAGCTGCACGAGAGCAAGCTTCTCGAATAGCTTTGAAATGCAGTCAACCAGGCTGATAGGTCGGTAGCTTTTAAGCTCCGCAACGTCACCTTTCTTTTTGTAAATAGGTGTAACAAAAGAAGCCTTAAGGGCGGTTGGAAACACTCCAGATGCGAGTGAAAGGTTCGCTATGTGCGTAAGAGGACCAGCAATGTATGGAGTACCAAGCTTTAGAAGTTGAGATATATATATCAGGTTTATTATATAACTTCGCTATGTTAGCACTTTGGAGTGGACAATTGTCTCCGCGCGAACATGTGGTTTCGGGTTCTCTAACTCAGGGTTAGCTCAGTTTAATAATGCGCCCTGAACAGACGCTGCATTTCCTCATTGAATATCGGGCGACAACCTCTGACGTAAGAATTCGGATGCTCATGAGTCTCCCGTCAAAAGATTAAGGCTTCTATCTACGCGGTGAATCAGCTTTCGTGTAAGGCGGCCCGCAGCTTCCATAGTCTCGAGCGCCAACGAACAAAATTCTTGCGGATAATCAACGTTGGAGAATTTTCTGCATTTGTTAGGCTCAACTAACCTGGAAGCATGACCTGCTCGGTCCGCACCTGCAGCAACCATCGAATGCGCTTATCAGTCGGTTACAGGGCTTATGAGTCGGTTACAAGCATGCAGCTATGCCCAAGGGCGTCAAAGGCAGACCGTCAGGTCTTTTTCCATCATTCCTGGAAAGACCCGGGGTTCTAGAACACACGGGAAGCCTGACGTGCTCGTCGGCCTGCACTCAAGGCGCATGACAGGGCCAACGCGTCCACAAAACCACCACAACGACGTTTTTTTTTTTAGATTTCCCTTAAGGCAATTGCCCGTGTACGGATTTTTCATGTCATGGCTAAGTTTACTCCACTCCGGCATTTACCTTGTTTAAATTGGAAACCATGCAAATTAATTTAAGAGTGGCCGGTCTGGGGTTCGAACCCAGTCCTCCCGAATGCAAGGCAAAGGCTTTGCCACTAAGCCACCTTGCTCGGTTCATCACCGGTGGGGCACGACTGGGTCAACACCAAGCCGCAGCTCTGCGCTTATGCGCGTCGTCTCATCTATATATACATTTTTAATGTTGTAAACTGAATACCTCTACGTTGCCATCGAGGCCAATGTAGGCCCGTGTACTCGCAAACATGCCGCCAGGCTGAGCAGGCCATAGCAGAATCCGGAGATGCTGCTCATTTCTTTGGATATGCTTCAACTCGTCTTACGCTAATGGATGATCTGTCTGTTCTCATTGATTCAGGTCAACGGATCACATTAAGGTCAACGGATGATCGACGGAAAGCTGACCTGTTGTGTGACCAGTTTGAGAGAACACACCTGAACTCTACTTCCATCGCATCGCTCCCTTCTGTCCTAAGCCGTACTCAAATCTAACAGCTCACGGTTGTGGATGTATCAGAGAAACGGGTCTTTAAGGAGCTCTAAAACCTGGACCCCACGGCCAGTCTCTGTCCGGATTTGCTCCCCTCTAGTGTTCTTTAAGAGGGCAGCAATAGGCGTGGAATATCCGCTAAGCAAGATCTCCTGAAGGCCACTAGAGGAAGGACGTGTACTATCGCTCTATCGCAGGGCTTGAGTTGCTCCCTGTATACAGAAGTGGGGCCAAGACTGACCCGGCCAACAAGCGCCCTGTTGCCCTAGCAGCGCTAACATGCAAGGTTCTGGAGACAATCGCCTGCTCTGCGATCTTGAGCAGTGCTGAGCAGCAGAATTTGCTGAGCAGCACGTAGTTAGCCAAGCGCAAGACGTTGTCGACCACCGATTGTCTGCTTATGCTCTTTAGCGACGTAGGCCAATGGATTAGTGAGGGACTCCTATTAGACGTCATCCACCGTGACTTCAAGAGTGCCTTTGAGACTTTGCCCCACGATCTACTCACTCATCTGCGTACTGCCATCTAATGGAGATGCTCCAAAATCAGCTACTGGATTTCTGGGTTTTTGAGGGATTGGACTTTCAGAGTGAATGTTGGGGTGACATTATCGGGAGAGAGGGTAGTGTTCTCACTGGTTGTCCGCAGTGTATGCACTAAGTAGCATCTTGTTTATGTTTTTTATCGATCAGGTCAAGCACATCATACCTAAATCGATTAAATATGCAATATACGCCGATGATATCAAGCTCTACATGCCTGCTCGGGATGGACAATGATGCGAATGTTTGGCAATGTGTACTTAAATACTTTTTATTTTAAATCATATATAATTTTCCCTGTTATGCAAGTGGATACTCTGTGTGCTTGTTGTAAGAAGTACCTCTGCCTATTTAAAACTGCACAAATTTCGTATTGTCCCACGATTAATGTCGTTCCAGGTGTGGATGTCAATAAGGATGCCAGGTGTGGAACCCTCCGAAACTGCGTGATCTGGAATTACTAAAAAGATGCAACGCCGCTTTCGGCGTTGTCGGATGGAAAGGCGGATGGTGCCACGCTTCACACAGTGCATAATAGATGCCCGGACTTGTATGTCATCTCCAGTGTCTAGTGAGCAGAATTCCTGCTCGGGCCAGAGCCCACAGTGGCTAACTCCCATAGTGGCCAACCCCCACGATCTCCCAATGCTGTAGATGCACGTCTTTTGTACGGACAGCGAGTGCCACACTGGACGCGGGGGCTTCGAAGAAAGAGCACAGAACAAAAGCTCCTATACTGAAACTTCTTAAACATGCGGTGTCCTTGTGCAGCAAACTTTTGGTGTATATACTAAATGTGTCTTTTTAATATGGCGAGACGACACCAATCATAACGGTACGAAGGCAGTGCAACCATATCCATAGGCACGACCTGAAACCTTGAAAGGTTCTATTGATTCTACTCGCATATAGAAAAACTGTCACATCAGCTGTTTTAATCAGGCATTGCGGTAAAGCTTGCAAACGTGTTTTAGATACTCACAGCCTAAGCTGACGCAAATGCTAAAACAATGATGAATGACAAAGTCCATCCACCAATCTTCTCCGAAACTACATAATCTGAGCTCAATATATTTCAGCATTTAGATTTAGATTAGCAATTCAATTTAGGGAAAAGCGAAAAATGAATGTATGAATGTATATATATATATATATAACTTTTTCACTTGGCACCTACTTAACCGTAACAGATTTAGACTTTTATCTGGTGGAAAAGCTATATAAGTAATTCCTAGCAGAACAACCAAAGCCGGTATTATCGCGAATGGAGATTTCAATGCGACCTACCATTAATCTATGCCAGTAAATTAATACAGCCCCTGAGAGAGTGCTTAATTGGTAAACAGTTCGTCGAGCTTAGCCTATAAACCTGAAATTAACCTGAAGGTTGATTGCGCCGTTAGTCTGCGCAAATCCTCGTCGTTCACATGTCGTCCGCAAGGCATTAATCTCGGGTTTGTGCTATCATAGGCCATATCATCTACACGCCAACGCATGATTAGCCTGGCTACCAGCGGGACGTCGCACCATTTATACTACTACTACTAGTATTAACACTTCACTTGATATTTTGACGTACGTCATATTGCACCTGTCGGAAACTTCCTGGAAAACTACTGCTGCAGGACTCCAACAGCAAGACCCACAGAGACAAACGTCTCTCTCTCTCTCTCTCTCTCTCTATATATATATATATATATATATAGACGTTTGTCATTGTAATTGTTGCGCATTATAGTTGGCTAACGAGCTGTGATATCCATCGTGCTAACTCGCAATTGACCCACAGCCACGTGCGTGCATACATCCCCGATAGGCAATCTTTTCCTCTCTTTCTCTCACTTTCTCTCTTGTTGTGTCCAGTTCAAAGGCCAAAGCGTCTCTAATCCCCTATTCGGGTTAGGGCCACTTACGATTAAGCAAGTGATTATTACTGGCTTGGTTGCTTCTCTCTGTGTTACTAACGGGAAATGATTAGACATAGAAGCGCTGTGCCGTTCGTCACCACCAGTGTAGTGCCCCAAAGTCGGCTTGAGCTCAATACGTGCCAATAATGCGATTGGTCAACAAGAAAAAAGCAAGTGTAGCCAGCTTTCATACCTACACATTTTTTTCAGTTTCAGCTCTCTATTTCGTTCTATTTATACGTTAGACACACTCTATCGTTCCAGGCCAAATGCGGTCGCGTTGTCGTAGCAGGCAGGCGGAGGTTTCGTGAACAATACATAAGATTTACGTACGTGAAAACGAAGCGCACATGTTCGTTGGCTTGAGTCGTCACGTTTCTGCAAAATAGAAAGAAGCAGCAAGATCGTCAACAGATTAGCAAGAGTCATCAAGTATATAATATATATCAATATATATCTCGCACACAATGCGTTGCAAGTGCACTTCCTTGCGCTAACATATATATATATATATATATATATATAGTTCTACCAAACCTTAAGAAAATCTTAAAAGGTAGAACTCGCCAAGAAAATAAGTTTTCCCAACGGAAAGAGGGGGCGGAAACGTCTTGTTTAGAAGAGAGAGTGAAATTTATAAAAGTAGTTCTTTTGGCTTTTTTTCTCCTACATAGTTGTGCAAAATTTACGTTTGCGAGAGAACCAGTCAACGCAGCGTGTTCCGGTGGAAAACACCGGCGTTGCTCGCCAGAAAATTCTGCGCAACGGACGACTTTTTTACTAGCTTGCGTAGCGAAAACCGAATAACCAGATTAAGCAAAGTCATAAAAAGTTGATATGTTGTTATGTCTTACGTGAACGCTTTTTCGTGAAAAATCGTAAAATGTTTCCATTACGAGCAAAAATGTACGTCCAAAAGACCACTCTCACGCAATAGCAAATGTAATGCCCACCATTTTCGTTGGGCATTAAATTTTTGTTCTAATTCTAAAAATAAATAAACGTTCACGTAAACGCGTTAACGTAGAATATCGACTTTTTATGACTTCCCTTAATCTGGTTTCGCTTACTTCGTTCTTTGCTCCGCAAGCTAGTGAAATGTCTTCAGTTGTGCAGAATTTGTGCCCAACACGCCGGTATAATCGGTTCCTTTATGCGTTGACTGGTTCTCCCGCAAACGTAAATTTTGCACAACTATGTAGAAGAAAAAAGGCAGAAAAGCTACTTTTATAAATATCACTCTCTCTTCTAAACAAGACGTTTCCGCCCCTCTTTCATTAGGAAAAAGTATATTCTTGCCAAGTTCTATCAAACCTCGAATTAAGTACATATTGCTATGAATGACCCTGTATATATATATATATATAATGCAAACATAGTTGCCGTTTTGGCCTAAAGCGAAAATCAATTTGCAAAAACATGCGGGTTTATTTATATATCAATATGGCCTCCCCCTTATTCAATAATAGATTGCCAACAATCAACCAGCATCTCAATCCCTATTTTGGAAAAGTCTTTTTTCTGGGAGGCGAAGAAGCGTTGTACCCCACTTCGGACGCTCTCAAAGTGTTTTAAGTTTTTCAGTCAAACGGTTTAGGAGAAGCTAAAATCAGTGAGTAAATCTGAAGATACAAGGTTCGGAGAGTGCGGGGGAGAGGAGAGTGTTCAGTAAGTTCCCAACCCAAGTAAAAATTGCCTTAATCTACAACATTGTTAGCATTTTGGCAACGTACGACAACGTACAGTACAGCGCTTTGAATTAGCAGCTTTACAGCCACCAGTTGCTTTTGGAGAAAGCGAACCTATCCGTTTTCTCAGAAACCAACTAGCTCTTTAGCGCCAATGCAAAGCCTGCCGGCTAAAGCAGTGATGGCCGCCCTATCATGGACTTTCCCATGCTGCTGTTGTTGTCTCGAAAGCCCAGCGCACTTTCGAAACGAGTGCATACCAATACGATAATAACGCTTGCATCAACTTAAAAAACTACTTCATAAAGAAGTTTTGTCGCGTATAGTAATGACAGGCAACAACAACAAAGGTTCAGAATAATTATGGTATAGGTAGAACAAACTGGTGCAAACAGCGATGTTTGTAGCAGTACAACAGACGCAAATAGCCAGAGCACTGCAAACATTGGGAATGGCCGCTGCCTACAAAATTAAAATACAAAAATAGGAACCCGAATCGGAACGGCTGTGATCACAGTGGTGCTCTCGCAGATATCTCGTCAGGAGAAGAAATGCGTGCATATATCTATACTTTGGTGTGCATTTAAAGCCTTATAGTCACACCATATATATAAACTTTTCCACGTCACGCACATACATATACATATATATAACATATGTAACATATATATATATATATATATATATATGTTAATCGTTCTTGCATTACATTTAATGAGACATTTGCTTGGACTTAGCATATCGCGCACCCGTGTATTTTGATGTGACTTTCCCCCCAATTTCGTTTGGAACGCATACGTTGGAACTTAACTGCAGCTTGCACAAATGAGAGCAAGCCACTTTTCTAGGTAGAGAACCATGAGCTTCTAGGGTCCCGGACGTGCGATGTAATCTCGTTCAACAGGTTCTTGACAACCACATACAAATTGCGCTCTACAAGGGTAGCCCAGTGCGCTCAAGCGTAATCTTCCACCATATCGCCTTAATCTCAGCCACATACAATCGCGTATGATGTATGTATGTAATTGTTTGCGTCCTTTCAGAATAAATAGATTTCTACATACGTGTAGATTTATATATATATATATATATATAGCTGACATGTTAGTTCAAATGTCTGTTACACATCATTTGTGCATCGTTTTTTCCTAAAGCTTGGCACGTAACAGTGTAAAGACTGCTACTTTCTGGTCACAGAGTACATAGATTACTGCGGCGCCATTTCGTGGACATTTTCTATAATTATTGAAAAACTTATATATATATATATATATATATATATATGAGTTTTTGGAAAAGTGTCCACGAAATGGCGCCGCAATGATCCATGTACTCTATGACCAGAAAGTAACACTCCCTTCACCATTACGTATCAAGCTTAAGGTAAAAGCGATGCACGTATGATGTGTAACACAGATTTAAACTAAGCATGCCAGCACTTTTCGTGAACACGAAAGACTACGATTTCTGCACCATATTTCATCAATTATAGTTTATTAAGTTGACGGCTGCGTAAATCAAAGCCAATTTGAGCATAGTTTACGGGGACTCTACACTGCTGGCAGCCGTTTATTTTTGAATTAATGATTTAGAACGTGATCGGACATTAACCAAAGATGAAGCCCCACTCTCCAATTGAGGTCGTCGTAAAGGATCGCCAAATGAAGGTGCATAGGATAGGGATCTGGGATCTGCTGGGTTTGTGGGCATCTCAGCTCAAGTGGCATACATTGCCCTTAAGGTTGCAAGAGCCAACAAAACCCCGTCCACTGCTACAGTCCATCCCACCCAGGCGGCCCGTCTGCCGAGTTTCTGAGCCTGCTCCATTATCCGAGATGTTGGGCAGAAGTTCAAAGGGCGGTTGGAATCACTGTCCTACCCGATGGCCCAATTTCCTACGGGCTACGGCACCTTCAGAAAACACCTGCATCGTATCGGATGGGTTCCGTCGTCAGTGTGCATCATGTGTGACTCAGGAGAAGAAGACTTCTAGCTGGCGGTCAATCAAAAATACCTAAGGAATTCTTCGCACAGCAGTCTTTATGCTTAAATGCTTAAGCGCATTAAGGCTTTTGACATCGATTCATATCTCTGCACAAGACTTGAATCTACAACCACGCAAGCAACCCGAAATAGCTGTTCATACAGTATTCTAGCAAGCGTGCATCGAAGAAGGCCAGAACTGCCTTGCCGGCCAGGAAAGCAATGGCCACGTTGTTTTTTATTCAAGATTTGCAAATGAGACGGCCAGCGTTGGCGCGCCAAAAGCAATTTTTCACTACAAAACGTTCTCGAGGCTCACACCTCCACGGTCGCAGTAGCAAAATTTCAGGAAGTAAGTTACTGCTCCATCTTTCTTATTCTCCTGATTTCATCTCTTGCGACTTTATCAATTATCAAACTTTAAGGTCTACATCGGAAAGAAGAAATCTTTGGTACGATAAATAGATCAGCGCTGCTGTGGATGTGTAGTTTAAAGTCCTTGACGCTTTATCCAATATGGAAAAAAAAGTAGAATATTCCTTTTCCGAAATTAAAACAAATGTGTAACATCCCTGGATAAGATGTGCAATCGCTCAATTCAAGATTCTCTAGTGGAACGTCGAGGGCATTGATAACGGTTTACCTCTGCTGATACCATCGGAAATAAATAAGTTTGATATTATCGTTCTTATCGAGACATAGTCTGATAGGGTTGACCTTTAAGGGTTCTACTCAGCTAATAGCCCGGCTCATAAAAATCACGGTCGGGGCCGGCCCAGTGGTGGAGTATCGGTCTGTTTTAATGAACTTTTAGGAGCCGTTTCGACTAAGTTAAGTGAAGACAACTCTGTGGTTCTCGAGGCAGATGAAAACTGCATTATATAATGCTTCAGTTCTCGATAAAACAGTAGCGTAGAGGATACGAAGTAGATACATTGGATCAGTCATATGAAACATGTAGGGCACATATACGTACAAACGAGAGTCGTAAAGCACATATATCACCTAACAAGACATAACTCACGTAGCGGTAGTACCTAGCGAAAATGTCAATATAACAAAACGCTAACTGATCCATGCTTCAATTCTTTCACGGTCGTTTCCGTTTAATAAAATGCAATCTTCTGACGTCAGTGTATTGTCTCAAAGCTAGATGTGGGCAGTTTTCTCAGGTTACCTGCAAATAGCCCCAGGGTGTGAAAAATCATCAACAAACTGGCAGGAAGCTCCAAACTGAAGGTAGCTGACAGGATAGAGCATACGAGCTCGATTTACTGCGAGCGTAGGGCGTTTCGAATAATTTCGTGGCTCTTTTCAACCACCGTTTGGGGTCCATGGAATAGCAGTACCAGACGGAACGAGCCCGCCCACGAGAGACTTTGTAGGCGAGGGTAGCTATCCTCAGTTAACTAACTGGGATCGAGGTCGTGAGTAACAAATAGCTAAATGGTCGAGATGATGCCAATAGATTTTTCGGTAGAATTACCCCTAAAACACTTGACCGTTTAGGTTGAGCGGTTTGTCTCCACGTTCAAGCCCGAGCTGAAGTCTGTTACAATACCGTTCGCAACGATTACAATCCTGTATGCGATTTCGTATTATCCCTTTGATGTTCAGTTCGCCTTTTCACTTCATACTATCTTGGAATTTTGGTATTACATTTTATAACTAAACAACACAAGAAGAGGAATATTTGTTTAACGGAGATATAATTTGAAATAAAACATTTACTAATTATCTTCGAAACTAAAACAAAAACGTATAAATAAATCATTTGATTTTGAATTCTCGCGGGCGGGGAGAGGAAGTAGACGAATGACGGACTCTTCGCATGGACTGTTTTTATTCTGTTTAACGGACGGGAATAGGGACAGTGGTAAGGATTACCAGCGTTTACAACCGAGCCGAAAGTAAAGCAATGCTTTTAGAATATTTTCGACCTGGGCAATCGAGTTGTCTAGGCTACCTGTGATGCCAGATGACTCAACTCGAAACAAAATCGCCGTGCATCAGCAAAAGCTGGCGCTATAGCAAGGTTGTAATTTCTTATCGTCAAAAATATAATGTCCTGCAGAATTAAACTGGTAACGAGGCCGAGATTAATCCTTGCCTAGCCCCCGTATATCCACATTGTGCCAGGCTTATTCAATCGGATCAACTGCGCCGATTTAAGGCCAGCCAGCAGGAAATGATTTAAACCATTCGGTTGTGCACAGTGCGGGTAAGCTAACGGTGCCAAGAGTGCCAAAAGAGATCGGCGAGTAGGATATACCAAAGGATCTGCCATAGAGGTTGCGCAACGCGGCTCGAACAGTTTCAGATGCGGATTTAGTATCGGGACGTCATTAACATTCTGGATCCTGGAGACCCGACTGACACGGTTTAGAAAATCCCTAGTGCTACGCCTATCGTACGCCTACCTACGGATTGTAAAAGCCGCCGCAAAATGTGCATCGGGCAGAGAGGGGCCATCCATAGATAGAGATACCGACTAGATAATTGTCGAAAATTAGCATGGTGGAGAGTACTGCAGCCGTAGGAACAGAAGCAAAGTTTGAAAAATTTGCGACTACAACGCAATAAAGCAACATGATCAACGCATGACTAATGATTCTGATCTGCAGACCGCGCTTAGTTTTTAACCGTGAGTAAAATAAAGTGTGTAGTCAAAGTCCTTCAACCATGCTGCATTCGCCATAATGGTATCAAAACCGGACATTTCTTCAGCCACAAAATCGACAAAACGAATTCAAACGGCCCGGACTTCAGAAGACTATCCGTGCCGGAATTAATATGAATGGTAGGTATATATCGAAATCCGGATGAAAATACTTCTAAGCTGCAGAATTCCTGAGGTTGACAGGGCAACACGGTGAGCTGTACAGTTGACGCTGCTCATAGCTACAAAGCTGAACAAAATTCAAAATAATTAAGTACTAAGTAGGGCTAAAGATTCGGCAGAGAACAGCCAACACGTCATGAGAGGTCCAATCGTAGCTGAGATTTTGCTGATTACTTGAGCATAATTCGAGGTTGCTTTAACAAACTGTTTGGCCGAGTGGAAGGTTTATTAGGCGTAGTGGTCGATATCTTAAATGCTTGTTTGGCCAGGCTTAGCGGAAAACCGTTGTACCCGGAGGGTTCAAAGGAACATCCGAGCCTTCCAACCATTCGACGACCATGGATCATACGATAGTGGCGTAAGAGCGAGTGGGTTATAAAGATGAAGCTTTGCTGAGACTGTTGATTCCCTCGGGTAGCAAGGACAGCCTTCGTCGAATATGAACATATCAGCTTTTACTCATGAAACGGCTAGGTGTTCATTGGTCACTGGATGAAGTCATTGAGTGAACATATCCTCCACCTTCAGGGACAACAATGAAGGAACGGATCTGCCGAAAATAGTTTGCCAAGTTCCGTACTGGACATTTTAACCTGGACTCAGAGACAAGGTCCGATCGACTCTCTCGGCTGGAAGAGGGCGTTCTGCACTTAAAAATACAATCTAACGACAATTTCCTATCATGTGCCCTAACTGCAAACACTTGCACCAGACGAAGCACAATTTTTGTTCCGAATTCCCCTTTTTTCCACTGAACAACAGCATATTTTGTGAACGAATTTCCGACCAACCACATCGGTGTAAGAGAAAATAGTAATTTACCTTACCCCCTAAGCAATAAACACCTTCAATAAATTTGATATTTCTTAGTTCTATGATTATCTCAGTTGTCTACAAAGTATATATAATTCGTGAAAAGCAGGTCAGTTTTCCTTGTCACCAGGGTTGCGCCGGCTGCGTCGCAAGGTTAATAAGTTGTACCGCAGTTTTGTATCGCAAGGTTGATAAGTAGGTAACACTACGGTCGCTCACCTCGAGAAGAACAGGGATATGGAAACCTCAATTGATGAGGTCTGGAAAAGAACTGATATTGCGTTTTTACTTTCTGTTGCCTCGGTTTCCAAGGTTCTTGGTAACCTCCCCAGTCCCAAGGCGAACTGAAGTCGAGGTGTTATGGATGTGCGTGCAAAATTGTTGGCTCGAGCTAGCAGCTCGTTTAATTGCAAGACCTCTGACTTTCATTTTAAATCGTTCGTTCGAGTCCGAAAACTTCCTAGCATGGCTGCTTGTGAAACCATCATGCCGTTCCCACTGCATGATTCGACGATTAAGGAGCAGGTGTTATAGATACCTGACTGCTGAAAGTGTTCAACTGGCCGATATTCGTTGCCGGACGGTGGCCGTATACGGGAAAAACTGTGTGCCGGGCAAGCCAGCGATATAATGGAGTTTCCGTTTTCTTACAGGCCGTCGGCATTTGACTGATGAACCGAGACCAAGCCACGTAAACACTGTAATTAGGCCGAACTGATCGACGAGGTGAACGACCCGGTGAGCAGTGACCGGTGTGTCACAATGCGAATATTGGCAGTTATGGTGGGAGCTAGCGTTGGAGCAGTATGAACAATTCTGCATGACAGGTTGAGTCACCAGAATACGTGATACGCGCAGTGGGCTCTAAAGATCTAAGCTCAGCGAACCGCAAAAGGAACTTCGTCTGGGACTAGCACTGCAACGCCTCTTCCAGTACCATGAAGGAATAGCTGTTTTTTTAAGCGGATCGTCGCCGATAACGAGAATTGGCTCCACTAAATCAAGCCAGTGACAAAAAGGGTCAACCTGCAATAAAAATATGTGTCGTCACCTTCCCAAAAAAGATTCAATGCCGTGCCCTCAGCAAGAAAGGTGATGATGCCTACCGCGTTTTCCGACGTACGAGGTCCAATATTCTTCGAATTCTTCGAGCGCAAAGAACCACTGACAATGAATGTACTGTGAGATATCTTGCATCCTACGCAACTCCATCAAGAGCAGACGGCCTGGGCTGCTCACGAAGGAAGTGACGTTTCTCTACAATAACACGCGTCTGCACATCTCGAGGTAGGTTCAACTTAAACCTGGCCAGAACACAAAATGTACTGGCCAAGTTTAAGTGAAGCAGCTTGAGCGTCCTTTCGCCTACAGCCTGCACATGTCGCTCTCCGACCTCCATCTGTTTCGTCCGATCAAAAAATATCTCCGATGACAAGCCGAAATGCGCAGTAGAGGACCGGCCCTTGTCACAGTCGCAGGAACTCTGGGAACAGAGAATCCTTGGGCTCGTGAACAGTGGCTAGTCGTTGTGCGCAGGCCTTTGGTGACTAATTTTGATTGAAGATTTTAACTGTGTACCCACAGTGTCGTTTTGTGCCTTCTCATTTGTGCTTTTATATCAAAACTTTGTACGTGAATGGTGGGTTATGTTCAATTTGAGTGAAATAAATAGAATTTATATATATATATATATATATACACATTGAGTGAGCGCTCACGAACGAACCTGAGCAGACCGTTGAACGAGATCCTCCAGCGCCGCATAGGTATAACGCATTCGAGGCGGAGTCCGGCGACGTCGAACGTATCGTCAGCCGACAGATCGACGTGCACCTGACCGGGCAGCACATAGCTGGCCTGCTGCGTGCGCACGTAGAGAAAGACGGTTGCACGTTTGTCCGCTCTGCGGGCGAGCGTCAGCGCGAAAATCTGCCCGCTGGCCGATGTGCAGAACGCGTGCACAATGTCGTTCTTCGTCGGCAGCGTGTCGGACCTCGCCGGCCACTCGGCTTCGGTAACCTGCGGCGTGGAGAACGCGCCATACTTGAACGGGTCGGGACTGCCGGAGTCGAGGAGTGCGGCAAAACGCGACACTCTGGCGGCTCGCGTCAACCAGAGCAGAACGCGCAGCACAAGGTAGCGTAGGTACGTGTACCAGTCCAGCTGACCGGTACTCGTTGTGACCGTGGGTTTGGTGTCGTCGGCGTCCGGGCTCGAAGCCTTGCTCCCGGACACGTGTTCCTCGGGGGACATGGTTGGCTTTTGGTTTGTTTGCGGGCGCGTTCTCTCTCCCTTCTCTCTTTTTTCTTCACTACTTCACTTTACCACTGTTTCTTTTGCTTCCGCCGTTCGTTAGCAATTTGTGAAGCTATTCCTTATACAATATACCTCTTTCCCATTGTCTTCCGTCGACTTGTTTTCCGCGTTCCTCTCCCGCCTCTACAGTGGGCCAGCCCGTCCGGTCGTACACACCGTACAAATCTGTCATTCACGCAACCACTTACACATCCACATACGGGGTTCACGTCGTAACCACCCACACCCCACCCAACACACACATACACACACACGGAGCCACGAACCGACTCCTCCGTGTCGAGCGAGTTCCACCACAATCGGAATCACAGGCTGTGGGGTCGCAGATCAGTTAAGAGTGCTGGGCCGTGGTGTCAACGAAGAAGAACGTACGATCGTATACGGCGATCTGTCACAACACGATTCGCACCAGCGCGGTCATCCTTAGCGTGGAGCTTCGCCGTCCCCAAACAGCTGTCGTCCTACATTTGGCAACTGTCAAAACGGGCCGGTGAAGCAAGTCGATTTAGATGGACCTAGTGGTTCAGCAAACATTACAGTAACAGCTGCAGGGGAACCACCGCCGCCGCCACTAACAGCCGCAGTACCGCCAAAGCTGAGATACGATCTGCTTGAGTAGCCACCCACTGATGCCGGTCGCTTTTACAACCGCTGTCATCAACAGCAACAATCAGTACGATTGCTTCGTCACACATCTACCAGCAAAATACTACATTGCGCCTCTTACCCCATCCCCCCCCCCGCCCTGGGGCATGCAACCACCCGTTGTCACAGGCGTAATTATCGTCACAGGTCATCCACACTGTGGAGGAGGTGTGGAGAGGAACACAGGAGAAACGCCTGGGAGAGTGTGCCGGCACGCTTGCCCATAGCGTGTAGCGTTGTGGTAGCCGACAGCAGCAGCAGCAACAGCAGTAACCGCACGGCACGGTGACCGTTACAGATAGCTGCCACCTTAGCCGCAATATGACATACAGTTTTGAGTAGTCCGTAAGTACTAGTCATTGCTAGTAAGCTCAAATGTAACAGGCCTGTTCAACCGTTTTTTCGACACAAGGGTCGAAATTGGCAATCCATAATCCCCTTTTTGTGGTATGCGCCATCTCTGCCTGGCGTACTGGCGCTAACGCAGCTCGTATCACCTGCGAATGTAGGGCTTCGAAAAAACCCGGCAACAACAACAATTACAACAAAAACAACAACAACAACAACAACGACAACAACGGCAGGTTGAGTTCTCTTTCATTCCTCTGATCCTCTCTTTCTCTCTCTCGGCAAATTCGACTAGGCTATTGCTTAGTAACTCTATATTAATAATAAGTTAGATAGCACTATAGTGTCACTACGACTTTGACCACTACGCATTCTACTCCTATCCTAATCCGCGTACGATTGTTGTTGTTGTTGTTGCGGTGCGCATTCTTTGCAACCTTAACGCCTATCCTAAGAGTTCAATGAGGGTAAGCTGGCTTTGCCTTCACCGTCCGGGACCGGCCGGAAAATAATCACACGAGGCGAAATGGATTAAGATCTCTCTCTCACTCGGAATCGAGCCGTGCATAACACTAACAACATTAGGAGCGTACAGTGGCCGGCACAGTGGCGGCAAAAGTTCTGATGGCGATCGCGACGCGCTGCCAGCCAGAGCGGGGTCGTGTGCAAAGTTGATCTCAATCCGAGCTGAGCTCTCCAATGAAAGCGAGATGAGGAAGAGAGGACAATTTGGACCAAATCGACTGATGAGGAGAATTGTTGCCGATACCTAACTAGCCGAGTGTGTCTTGTCTCGCCATCTTAATGACGACCCCGTTGGACAATGGACTCATCCCGTTAGATTGAAGCGCATAACGAGCGCGCAATGTACTTTTACTTTTATGTATATATTTATTATACGATTACGATTCATCGATGGACTAACGACGCAGAGGAAGGCCTGTCGGTCGGTTGGTTATCTATCGGCCTACATAAAGGCTTACCACTGATGCAATGCGTCAGGAAAGATGAATACTGCGTGGTGCTCTCCTCTGGGAGGGTAAACGTCGCTGTATTTAATTTCCCACACACACTCGATTCTGCGGAGGAGCTTTGGACTTTCCGGGTTAAACCTGACCATGCCAACTATCGTCAGCGGTGAATTCAATGACAGAATCGGTTGTGGTGCCAACAATGATAAAGGCGAAGTGCTGCTTCAGATGATGGAAAAAATTGGTCTGAGATGTGCAAACGCGCATGAAAACCATATATATTGAAGTCACAATGGAAGCAGCACTATCGACCTGTTGTTTCACAACCTTGTAAGCTGTGAAATTGAAAGCTTCGATGTTCTCGATGTAGCGGCCCGAAAACACCAATCCAATGTTGGCCGTTGTCAATGTTCCCGGTATTTGGCAAGGCCGACATAACCCGCCAAGCTGGTCTGCAATGAGACGAATTAAATTATCTCTTTTGGGCAGAGCGGTGGGCGGACCAGCTGGAGACCACGATGGGAAGTGCAGTGAAGTGGAAAAGGTTATGACATATCAACGTCCGTGCTGTCCCCAGCACGTGGCTGAAGAGGCACTTCCACCGGAGCAATTCGGCTTTAGGAGTGGCAGAGGCATCCGTAATGCAATCCACGTTCTCCAGTCAGAAATCGAGCGAGCTGTGAGCAGGAGTGGATGGGTCTCTCCTGTGTGTAATAGCAAGTTTCTTTGAAGTGGACACCTTGTTGGTAGACGGTGAGCAGGGTGTATTAGAGATTAAGCAAAATGTGAAAACTCCGCAAGGAGACCCGCTAAGCTGCGTCTGCAGATGATATCGTGGTCGCTCATTGCGATCTAGGTGTCATCAAGCGCAATTACCTCGATGATAAAGGCGTTCCTTGTCTTGAAGGAACTTGAGATAAACACCAGGAAGACCAAAGCCATGAAATTCAGGCGTGGAGGTTGATTGACTGCCAGAAACGTTGTACGTTGCTGCGGCCAATCATTGGAGTTTGTTAACTCTTTCCAGTAATTTGGCCTTCGGGTTCAATATACAGGAATGACGTCTACAGCGCATATAAACGACACAGTACGGAAGACACTTGTCTTTCTTTACGGGAAAGTAGGCAATGTCCGAAGACTGTCCGCTTTCTCAGCAGTGAGGCTTTTCATGCTTAAGATTATTCCGGGGCTGATGTATTGTCTTGACATGGTGTGGAACCACATCACGCTGGCGAATTTTAACTAGCTTGAAAGGTGTTTTTCATTATATATAAAGCGAGTGCTTTGCTTGCATAATCGAGCAAGAGGCCGGTTTGTGTATCTCAAGTCAGGCTGCCCACTAGCTGCTTAAACAATCCGACTAAGGCTGAAGATGCCGCGTACAGTACCTTACGAATGTTTTATTTCGGAGTGGGAAGCTAAAGTCGAACAGGCCAGGCGGGAGGTCGCTGGTTTGGACGTTTTCAATGCCTTGCACCTTTGATCTGGTCCTGCATGTGACAATCGCCACGTATACACCAGGTACATAGTGCATGGTTATCACTACCTGGTATGTTCAAACGCAACCTTTCACCAGGAGTACGAGTTGTGCACCTGCCGGTTCTGCCTGCAAAGGTGCGCCAAGTACCATGCAGTGGAATGCACCGCGCTAAACCAAAAATGGTTGCTCTACTTCTCTCGTCGGAAGCGTGAAGAGGATATAGCATCATGATGAAACATTTGAAACTGTATATTATACTCAATTTGAGTGACATAAATATAATTGTAATAATATAGGCCTTTCTGTGTTGTAGCCAAGTAGTACTTATAGCTAAATAACATAACTGATATGTTTCTGAAGGACGGAGTACGGAGGACAGCCGCAACAGGTTGCAGATAATTACGAACGATGGATCGAGACTGTCAGTCAATCCATTCAATCAGCAATTCCTGAAATCAGGCTTCTTATTGATTCTATTATGGTACTGAGTTGAATACTGAGTTCCATTTAGACTATCGCGCGAGCATCAGGTCGACGCCAATCTGCGCTGTTCGTAGCAACGCCTTTAATCCAATGCAGCTAAGAGTCCGGCGCTTATAAGGCATTTACCTGATGGGTGGGTCCGTTCGCTGAAACGGTGAACTGTGCGTAGAAAAGTAAGAAATGGTATATTCATATTGCACTTTATCCATTCACGATGTCACTTAAACACGCGTACACGACACGTCACACAACAACCACAGCAGCATCGCGAGAAACAACAACAACGACAACAGCTACCATAACATCTACAATAACAATAGTATCTGCCGACGAGGAATACATCCACAAGCAAACCGCCAAGCAGGATCGACAATCTCTCCCGTTGCTAGTTTATTCGTTACCACGTCATGCCCGAGTTGCCAACGACCAGCGGTAGAAACAACAACAACAACAGCAGTCACAACAACACCAACAATAACAAGCCCCAAAACAACAACAACAGCAACTACTACTTGTTGTTGTTGTTGCTTTAGTAGTTGGCTAACACCTCTCAACGCTGTCTCTATTACTGTCGTCGTCGTGGTCAAGCGGAGCGAGAGCGCTTGTCGAGACGATCTGGACTTGGGCGTCCGCTCAGAGTAGAAGCCTGCCAGCCAGTCTAATCCCGGGTCTAGCTGTCTAAGGTGAGGAGGATGGGCCATGAGTTGTTTTTTTATTTGGTCTCTACCAAGAGATACTACTTCCTTTTGGCCGTTGTAAACCCTTTCATTCTTACGGCCGCCATTAAAAGAGTGCGAAATCAAGCGAAACGCGGCACAGCGCACCCGTGCCGCCCGCCGTTCCGGTAGTCCATCGTTAGTCAATAATAGTATTAGTTAGTAGTAGCAGTAATTTTGCATAAATGTATAGCTTTATTTTTTGTGTCAACGTTAGGATTTGTGTATCACAATACACACACACACAACAACAGCGCCTGTTTCATGAACTGTGTGGTAGTGGCAGTCGTGAGTAATTAGGGTGTGCTCAGTTTCGGCCCCGTCGTCGGGCATTATATATCCCTCCTGTAGCACGGCCTGTAGCATGATGAGAAGAATCATGAATGCACTGACTGTAAAGTGCCACACACACAGGTCGATGACGTCGTCGAGGGAAACGAACGCTAACGCCGAGAAGCCAGGCTATCGGAGAGGATGAGGCCGGATCGGAGAGGTCCACGGGGCATGACCCGATCGGTGGAGAGGGCATGAGTGGCGATGTGTCTAAAACAAGTGGCGGTACATCTCACGAACTCTTCTCAATGGAGATGCCGAGGGATGGATTCAAGTTCCATCTGGGCAAGAGAAAGCAGCAAAAACAGCTGCAAAGACAGTAGCTAGGGAGGCTGCGTCTGCAGTTATTTGGAGTCCACGAAAGGCTACTCCTACGGAGATCCAGCCGGAACTATTGTTCCACTGCCCAGAGAATCCCTAACTCTCTACGCACAAGGGAAATCCATAAGGGCCTATGTTGTTTTGCCTTAGCACTTCTGATCAGATGTCAAATCCAGGCAGGGCCCCTTTAACGTCTCGTACCTGGATGATGCAGTCCTGGGTTGTCCCGCGGGCGTCGTGGCGGAAGATCGACAAGCCTACAGCAGTTCGAGGAATCCCGGTGGGCTGACACCCAACGCATCTAAGTGTGAGGATGTTCGCCATAGAGGGCCAAGATCCACAAGAGCAGAAGAAAGCCATCTAAACGATCATGTGCAAGCACTTCCCGGAATAGTTTACACGACACGGGACGGCCTAAATGGTCTGCACTGTGCTCCCGCCATGTGTAAAAGGTAGGTCACGGGTTCTTCGTACGAAACAAGATATTCTTGTCAGAATCCGCCCACGTTAGCGGAATCACTTGCTAATGCAAATTTAAGAAAACAACCATATTGGCAGGTGCGACGCCTAGGAGCCAACTTGACCCCGGCTCTATGAACGAGTACGTGAACTAAACCAACATTCTCGACGCTTGTAAATTTGAGATATCGGCAAAAGATATAATAGACGATTTCACATCAATAATCAAACGGGGCCGTTCCTTATTGATGTGAAATCATCTAATATATCTCTTCCTTTAGCGGGTGCGACTTCAAACCTACCCTTGTATCGGCTTGGCGCCATGCTAAATCCTAATTTCATCCACATTCTGGCGGCTATTAGAATAGGCGCCCTTGTCTGTGAGCCATTCTTATGCATATTAAAGGATGGGCTGGTCGATTCTGGCGGTCTACAACCGTTAAGCTGCCTAAAAGCTTAATGAAATACAATGACACTGAGAAGAGCAGGAATACCATCCAGACTCGAGCTCAACTGCATGATCGGAAGCAATGAATTACCTGATGGGGTTATCATACCGCTATGGTCACATGACAATTTCATTTTCAATTTTGAGGATATGAGGAATCGCAATTATCATAATGCTTAAGTTCTCCTATATAAAATATTTAAAATATGTATTAGCACCAACATGATCTATTTCATACTTTAACATGTCTCACTCCGTACGAAACTAACAATTGAAGTCGCTAAAAACTTCTCCCGCTCACATACATGACACGCTTTCTTCAACCTATTGACGGGTAACTAGTTTTGACTAGAGTTTTTACTCGTTACCCATTTTTTTCATCTCACGTTTAAATAATCTGACTGAGGTGAGTACACGAATTTCTTTGGGAAACTCGGTCCAGATAGTCGGCAGGTTGTACGCGAGAGCATGACGAGTGCACTGCTTTAGAGCTACTGGTCTCACAAATTCCGTTGCACGTCGAGTCGTGCGTCTAACAGCAGCTCTTATAGAAAAAGCAGCATCATCCGTAATAACTCTTCTATACATCTTATGGCAATTTTTACCCTGTAAACATCCCTAAGTGGTAAAAGCTTAAAGTCTTGAAAACACTTACGAACCGAATCGCTGCGGCGCAAGTTAAATACTGCCCTGAGGGCATCATTCTGAATGACTTCGGCCCTATGAGTTATACGTTTATTATCTCATCATATTTATTTTACTCATATTGAGTATGCATATAACATAAACACTTATACAGATTATACAATTATACAGTCAGCTGCTCGCGGCATGTTATTCGAGAGAGGCAGTGTAGTGATATCTTCGCAAGGGCCAGGCAGGCAGACACATGAAACTTCGTACACACCTGAGAGCACAGTCGACAGACGCACTCGGTGTACTCCTCGTGGAAGCTCGTATTCGAACAAACCAGGTGATGATAGCCATTTACTATGTATTTGGTATAGATGTGGCGATTGTCACATGCAAGACCAGACCAGAGTTGAGAAGCCCTGAAAATATCCAGGTCTCCGACCTCTCGTCAGACTTTTTCAACTTTATTTTCCCGTTCAGAGATAAAACTCTCGAATGGTACTGTACGCTTATACGTTTATTATGAATTCCCCAGATAGAGATACCATAACAAAGAATTGGCACTAATAGCATTTTATAACACCATAAGAAGACCCTCGACAGGCACTCCTAGTTCTCGGCGACTGACGAATAGATGAACCTACTAACTACCGCAGAGCATTTAGCGTAATAACATCTAGTGACTGCCACTAAAGCGTTCTCAGTAAGTAAAACACAGACATTTGATAGTAGAGGAGGAGTGTCACTTCCGCTTCATTGAGCATTCACCATTTGAAAACTGCGTGGCCTTTGGACAGGGAGAAACAAATGAGTACAGTTATTAGGTATGCAGTTTATCACCAGACCGAATTTTTCAACACAAAGAACAGCATAACTCTACTACTTGCATAGCCTTCTGTACAATGTCAGCAGTATCGCAGATAGGTTTAGATAGTGAAATACGAAAAGTAAGGCCGTATCATCAGCATAGCACGAAAACGTACAGGCGGCGTCCTAATGTTTACTCCTTCTAAAATAACATTTTTTTACTGCCTGCTGCCTCTCCGCTAGGTATGACCTAACCAGGACACAATAGTGCTATCACAACCAAGTTTTTCGAGCATATACAGGTAGTTCAATAAGTTCTTAGAATGATCTTTTTAGAATTCGAATTTTGGCGCGCTTCCACCGCTATTAGGAACGGCAACTTTTCGACTGCTAGCACTCAAAATATTATGGTGATTGGCCGTTGCGATTTCGTTTGATAGCTTTTCCCGTGCAACGTATCGGCGTGATTTTTAAAAATGAAGAAAACATAGTTTCGAGTGGTTATCAAGCATTTTTATTTCAAAGGTTGGAATGCGACCCAAGTAAAAATTGGGTTGGACGAGACGTACGGTGACTCTGCGCCATGTTTTGCCACTGTTTCCAACTGGATTAATGTGTTAAAAAGAGGTCGCAGGAGCACCGAGAATGAACTACGTCCAGGAGGCCAAAAAACGGCAACTGATGAGGAAAACATAGAGAAAGTGCGAAATATCGTTGACACAGATAAGCGAATGAACATTAAGGAGATAGCGAAGGCATTAGGAATTAGTTTAGGTAGTGTGCATTTTATCCTATACGAAAACTTGAAGATGAAAGAGCTCAGAGAAAAATGGCTGCCGCATTTGCTCAACCAAGGCCAAAAAAACGCGCCTGTTTTCGCTTCACAGCAAAATTTGGCCAAGATGTCGAACAATCCGTCGGATTTTTGGCGCAGATTCATGACCGTCGACCGATGAAAGCTGGGTCCATCACTACACTCCCGAGACCCAAGAAGCATCTTGCCAATGGTGTGCACCTGATGAAGGACCTCCGAAGAGGGTGCGGACAACGGCATTGACCGGAAAGGTGATGGCTACAGTTTTTTAAGACCAACGTAGAATAATGCTGGTCGACTACCTTGAGAGCGGTAAAACGATCACAGGAGAATATTATGCAAGACTGTTGGACTGCCTTTAGCAAGAACTCATCGTGAAACGGCCCGCTTTGCAGAAGAAGGTTGTCAATGCCTATTTCAGTCTAAAGACGCGGAATTCTACTTAAGAGGTATAAAAGCTCTGAAATCTTGGTGGGAAAGTGTATTGAGCATCTCGGGGAATATATCGAATAAGATAAATTTAAAACATGATTTGGAAAATTCTTGGTTTTCATTCTAAGAACTTATTGAACTACCTGTATAAGAACAACACATGATTTACACAGTTGAAGACGGCAGAAACATCCAAAAAGATGCCGAGGCAAAGTTGGTCGTTTTGGAAAGAATTGGCGATCTCTTTGATATAGATGAGCGAGGGCAAGTTCAGTTGAGCGTGCCTTACGAAATCCAAACTAATTCTTCGAAAAAACAATCGAACTAATGTGCCCTTGGTATCTTTGAGAGGTAATCCACTAAAGAAATTGGTCAGTAATTATTCGGATTTTTACGATCGCCCTTATTTTTAAATAAGGGAATCATTGTGGACACCTTTAGTCTAGGGGGAAAAACACCAGTAGTCAGGGAACGGTTTATAAGATGCGCCAATGGACGAGAAAGAGTGACGGAGGACAGCTTTAGCAATCGGTCTGGGATTCCTACAGCCCCAACTCTCCAGGAAGCCTTCATGGATTCTAGTTCTCTCTGTACCTCCGGCGTACTTACTGCCAAAAAAGAGAATGACAAATCTATCTTAAACCAAGTAGCTTCCAGAGCTGGCTGAACGTTTTCCTTAACTTGGAGAGCCTTTACTGTATTGGATCCCACCGTAGCTAAATGGTGATTTAGCTCTGTCACTATCTCCATTGGCTCAGTCACAAGCCCAGAACTGGCTTCCAGAGAAGTGGGAAGTTCCACCGACCTCCTGGCTCTGCCACACGAACTATTATACACACGAACTAAATAAAGTTCCAAAGTTTGGAAGTGTCACCCTGGAGTTGCCTAAAGCGCCTCTTATAAAAGTTTGCCTTGGCTTCGCTTTCGGTGCGCTTCGACTGCGCTTTTTGATACCAACGGTAAAGCTTGTTAACGCTTTGCCGCAAGCGCCTCAACATTGCAGAAAAATTGAACTTTAGATGCTGTCTCACATTACTCTGGCAGAAATTGTTAAAGCATCTATTACATTCACTGAATAACAAGTTACTGAAAGCTTCAAAAGCTTCTTCCGTGCCGTCAGCGTCATACACTTTTAATTAGCTTAAACGGGCAACTCGGTCAAGAAACAAACTGACACTCTCCCAATCATGTATCCTTAATAAGGCTGAGGAAGCAGGTAGGGCCTCTGTATCCGGAGAACACCTTCCAGAAAAGAACACTACCACAGGGTAAGTGATCCGAAAATCGAGTCACTTGCTTGACGGCATAGAAGATGCTTCTTACTGAAAAAAAAGATATATAGCTTTCCCAGTCTGTATTAGCCAGCAAATTCGGATTCGAGTCACCCATTACTATACATGGGAGAGTTGAACCCATTGGGAGTACCTCTTCCAACAAATCCAGCAGGACCCTCTTATGCGTGACCCTACTGGAATACATACCGATAATAAACCTTGTATGCGGTGTAACTGTCTCGTCCGTGCACAGCGGCGTTATCATACCTTCGGCACAAATCTGTTCGAGCAAGAGATCACAGTAAATCACAGAAGCCGAGTTTCTCGGACTGATGCTGCCGCTGTCCTTCTATGGAACGCTGTGTACATCGTGGGCGTCGTAGAGCAAGAACGCATAAAAACTTTTAAATTGTTTCGTCTCAACGTGCACACAATATACTTGTTGTGTTATTACATGCGCTGACAAACTATGAATAAATAGAACCAATCAATTAATCAGCCAAAAATATCAATCAAATGTTGATGGAGATAAAGGTATCAGAACAGCAAGCAGAGATGCTGGACAAAACTGGCAAGAGGCAACCCGTCTTCATACGATCACGCCTGCGACGAGATATCTAGTCATGCGCTATGCGTAGGATTTCTTTTACAGTGCTTGCGACGTCGTAAACATGTTACCTGAGTGTGTGAACTAGCTAGCCGAATTGAGCATGGATACCGTCTAAGAGAGGTGGTCGTCCTAGTATCAAAGGCGGAAATGTTAAAAGCGAGTTTAGTGCGCCAAATGGAACACACCTAATGATAAGATAAACATATCGTACCATGACATCTGGAAAAACACACTACTACTCTTAATTATTATTATTATTATTATGATTATTTCGGTGTTTCCCTACAATTGTGGGATCTAAACGTGTACCCGCCTAGGCTCACCCCCGCTCCTCAATCCATGGAGCCGATGACAGCGGCGGCGTTTCCCCTACACACTGCGAGCGAGAGTTGCTGACGTAGAAACTCACCCTCGCGCTGGTCACCCGTGTTAGCACTTATTTTGATACCTAGGTCTTTGAGGAAGATACTTGTGTTTTTGCTGATTGGACCCATCGTTTCCATGGCGACGGGTGCGAAGTGGTATCTTTTCTCTAGGTCAGAGTATTTGCGCTTTTTTGCGATCTCAGCATGTTCGGCAACCCACCCTAACCGGGTAGCGCTATGCATCAAGTATGACGGAGCCACTGTACATGATACCGTGGCATCCCATACTAGACATTTGCCCTTAGACCATGGCGGAATGGTGACGCCGTCGGGTCTGTTGTCGTCTTCGAAGCCCAACCTGGGCTCTAGGGTGCTTGGTATGCCGGCTCTACGAAGAGCCTTCTTTAAGACTGCGTTGATTTCCGCGTGTCTGAGAGTTCTACCAGGGCTCTTAGAGCAGCTTAAAGGGTGCAGTCCGTCCTTATCCACTGTTTTTCGTATGTCGGAGGCCACTACGTTTGCGGGGCCGCCTAGTATACCATCGTCCAGATACCACACATTTAGTGGGCTTCTCATACGGGACACTAATCCTGAGATTCCTAAACTAAATAAGGCGGGTCCAATCGGGTCTCCCTTCTGTACTCCGTTGGCTGAGAGAAGAGGCTCACTCTCTCCCCAGGACAGCAGTGATGGCGTGCCGTAGCTCTGCCACGCTAAGCGGAACATTTGTGGAACTTTTGCTTTAACTTCACTAAGAATGACATCGCGTCGAATCGTGTTGAAGGCGTTTTGAAAATCTAGTTTTACCAGGACCCGTGGGCGCCCCTCTGCCTCCGTGAAAGCCCGAGTTGCGTGTGCTGCAGCTTCGGCTCCGCCTTTTACCGATACGCCAACCTGGTGAGGTGTCACCGCCTTCACAATTGCCGTCCTATTGATGGAAATTGCTACGTTGGCAACCAGCCTACGTAAGGTGAGGCCGCACGCTATTGGTCTAATAGAACCGTCTTTTTTCTTCAGGGCTGTCAGATCTGCCCCATAGAAGATTGGGTGGCAAAAACTTGGCAGCCTGCCACTTAGGGTCAAGTTAGTCAAAGAGCGCAGTTCCGCTAGCAGTTTTTCGGAAGAGGGTATCGTGCTGTCTAGCATATCTCTCAGATGTCGAGGACGTAATCCATCGAGTCCAGGGCCAGAGGCTAGTGAGAATGAGCGAACTGCATTAACTACGAACTGTGCCGGGACGATGAAAGGTTCTTCCGAGGGAGGTTGCTCAAAGTTGATCAAGCGGTCTCTAACGTGAGCCGGGGGAGAGGGATGCTTGCTTCTAAGTTCCTGAGTCGTGTGATCGTCGGGCAATGCGAAGGATTCTGTAGAATATAGAGTGCGTGCGGCGGAGCGTATGTCTCCCGCAGCTAACTTGCGTTCTGCCCTTGCGGCAATCTGACGGTCGGAAAAGTGGTCTTTGCGCGACTGTGTGAGGCTGTGGTGCTGTCCATTAGGAAGATTGTCCAGCGTTCTCCATCGGGATTCTGTAATGTTCTTCCTAACATATTTGGCATAATGTGCTGTCGTTGCTTTTTCGTTCTGGAATATGCAACATAAGTGTCGGCAAGGTCATTAATCTGCGCCACGATGCAGCATCTAGTCTCGAGTTGAAGTGAGAGAGAGCCTCCGAGTAGGCTGCGCAACAGATTTCTCTGACTCCCCTCGGAATTATTCTAACTAGCTTAGTGCTTTTGCGAACGCGAGCTAGGAGACGGGATGAAGATGACTGGCTCGTTATTATTATTATTATTATTATTATTATTATTATTTTAATTATTGTTGTTAATTAGTTGAGAATGGCGCTATGAGACCAAGGCATACGTGCTATTACACAAGGTTCTATCTCTTATGCCCAAGTCATGGCCTTTGACAAAGCCCCTCGTCATCTGCTGGTTAAATAATCTGTTGCCTCTCTTAACGGACAAGTAGGCGATGTCCTAAGATGTCCGTTCTCTCAGCATTGAGGCTCCTCATGGACGTATCTTATTTACACAGCTTTTGGCAGGGGGAATTCAATGAGGATAATCCAAAAGTTTTAACAAACGCTCTACCTGACGATTTACATATTTGGCTGTACATTTTCGCACTTGCGGGCTGTGCGCCACGCGAACATTCTATTAACGATTTTTTCTGGCTACAGCCCTAGCTGTTTGTTTATTGACATTTCTTGTAGATAATTACACACATTAATTTCAAGCTCCATTAAGCACATAGCTTGTTCGGAGCCCCTTTTATGAATAAGAATGTATAATTTATATATGCCATTTTCACCTATTTACAATATATTGCAGCATGATTGTATTTTTATATCACTTTTAACCAGATACCAAAGCTTCATGATAATGCTCTTTGAGATCGCATTTGAATTTGAGCAGGGACTTTGTCTGCCTAACGGAGGCCGGTACTTTGTTCCTAGTAGGAGGCCTCAATGTTTCTGATTGATAGCCTTGACTGGTTGGAGTTAGGCGTGTGACAGAGTAAGCAGGTTTGATGCGTTAGCCCCTTGTAGATATGGGTGTTGCTGATGTTGCCAGACCATATAAGTTTAGGATGCACTCCAAGGAGTACACGCTTAATTTCAAACTACGAGACAGTATTCTATAAGTTTTGGGAACGGCAAAATGTTAAGTATTTTTGTAGTGCGGTTGCAATTAATCTCGCATCCAGACGTCCAGAGTTGTTCTCAGTGCTCGTTTTTGGAGTCGGTGAAGCGATCTGATAAGACGCATAAGCCATAAACTTCTACAGCGTAGGTCAGGTGACTATGGACGTAGGCAAAATACATCGCCATCAGGCAGTTTTTCGCCATAGCCAATGTTTATATCCAGAGCGAGTTATTGTCGTCATGACTTCAAAGAACTTATTGAATCTATCAGGCTGCTTACATATGCCTGGTAAACGTACATCTGTTAATCTTATTTAATATAACGGCTATGTCCATGCACTCAACATTATTTCTGCTAATGTTGCAGCGGTATGCAACACGTCTTGTGAACTTTTCGTATATTTTGCCCAGGATCTTCTCATCACACACGAGTCATTGATGCCATACGGGTAAAATGTATAATAAGACCGGGAGAACATATTGTTTGTACAGTCTGACATACAGGGAAGCGTCTTTAACCACAAACTAGCTCAATATCCAGTTCAGTCCCCTTGTAGCAGCCGTTACCACTTCAAGTATATGAGGTGGTCGCCTTCGTAACGGTTAGTTCTTCAGAGCCTAGCGTGTATTTGTGTGCAGGATTATTGTGTCCAAAGTGAATTTATTAACAGATAGTTCTAGATCGAAGCATTTACACCACTCCATAAATTTGTCTATATAATTCCATTATTTACATTTACGACATTTAGTGTCGATAATACCCTAAGTACAAAGATTTGGCTCGGCGTCAGGAGCTCACAAAATGATGACGTTATGATGACATTAAACACATAAACCAGCTGATTTAGAGACCCAATGTTCCTGCAAACCAGACCGTGGTATCTAGAGCATTCGGTATGACAATATTTACATCTGCAGTCAACATAGGGGTCGTAGAAGCCTTCTGCACTACATAAGTGGTGGTGGTAGCCGTGTACCGAAAAACGCACTATCACATGGCGATTCGGTCGGTCGGTCGGTCCCTTTCCACGCGTCGTCAGTCATTGCAGGTGTTATGAAGATATCAGGGTCTATGTCGGCCAGTTTATCCTCCTGAAGCTGAATGAACGGCTAAGGCTAAAAGTGCCGCGTACAGTGCCCTACAAATGTTTTACTTCGGAGTGGAAAGCTAAAGCCGAAAGGCCAGATGGAAGACTGGGGATTTGGACATATTCAGTGCCTTGCACCTTTGATCTGATCCTGTGTGTAATTGTCGCCACGTCTACACCAGGTACATAGTGCATGGTTGTCACTACCTTACGAAGCAATGCGAAAGTAATTTCCGTGGCCGTTATACGATGTTGGCTGAGAGCCAGTCCAGAAAAGTTTTAAAGTACCATGCAGTAGAATGCGCGGCACTTGAGCTTAAATCGATGCACTACTTCCGTCGCCGGAAGCGTGAAGACTGATGGAAGATTATGAGGAACACGTTATACATAAAGTGTATATTATTTGAATAAATAAATCAAGTTTTTATTGTTTTGACGTTGTCATATTTAAATTATTACTAACTCTGTGTTTAATTTAAATTTATTTGCTTGCTTAGCCTTTCACAATTTTCTTTTTACAATAATATTCGACAACGTTTAGAATCTTCGCACGCAGGTTGAGTCTTGTCAATAAATAAACCAGTCAGTTAACCTCAATGTTGAGGAAAAGACTACAATTTATCATTCAACACTATAACATTACATATTTTGTCACAGCTACATGAGCCATAAATGATGTCGCAGCACATCCCAGAGCCATTGTCTCTCTGAGATATGTCGGGAGGCTGGGCAAACACCAAGTAACAAAATACGGCAACGCAAAGCCGAATGCTAAAACACACCCTGCGAGTCTGCTGTCACCAGTTGTGCTTCTGGTGGGTGTCTGTTCGGAAGCATTAACATTAGGCGAATCGATCGAGAAGTTGTTACAGTATTGGGTCGGACTCGTGGTCGCGGGCGAGGTTGACGGTGTTAATAATTATAATTCTTCTCAGTAGTGGTGTGTGGGTGGATCGAAGTCATGGTCAGTGGTCGGCAGCGGATAATGGGACAAGCTATCGTCCTGGTACCTCCGGCCTTGCAGTCTACTACCAGGCAGATGTGGCGGCGTGGTCTAAGGGGCTCGTGCGCTAGTCATGGTTGTCATCTACTGGGGGTATCGCTGGTTTGATCCCCGCTATTGATCGAATTTCTTTGAGCGGTGCTCATTGAGAATAAATTATATCTATGATTAACCTAACTATGTAAACGTGTCCGGCCCTCAGCGCATTGAAGATATTCCGTCACGGCGATTCCCACGACGGAAGATGGTCTAGAATTATAAAAAAAGTTAACTAAAAAAGCCGCGCTCCTGTTCTTAGAGCTGGAGATCGCCCTAATTGACTAATGGACACAGTGCTCAGCGTGTCAGGCGTCCGGCAAGATGTCCGGCTTGACATGAGCCAACGAAGTGCGTGGTAGTCTGTAATAACTGTTACCGGTCGGCCGTGACACAGAACTTCTTAATAGCCGATATACGATTGCCAGAAACTCTTGCTCGGTGTGAGAATAATTGGACTCAGCCCGCGGTAGGACGCAAGTGACCCGTGATCGTTGGTGCTAGATGTTCCTCTGAAGCATTGATTGCAAAGGAACATCGGCCTCAAGCAGTCAGTCAGTTGAGCGGGGCGGAGGTGGCTGCCAAATTGTTAGTGAACCCACGCTAGTAGGAGCTGAGCACTAAAGAGCTGCATATGTACAGCTGTTTGATTAGTCGGGATCGAGAACTGGTCTGCAAGTATCCCTGTTTGAGATCGAGGGACGAAGCGAACCTGGCTCCGGTCACTCAGTCGTGGACAATGTCTATTCGAGGGAATAGCGGATACGCGGTACGTGTTTTTCTTCTTGGTCGTTTTGTTCAGCTCCCGCTGGTCGACTGCAAAACCGGCCGCCTTTAAGCAGTAGCCCGCGCGCGTAATTGCTCCAGTTGCAAATTGGCGCAACGTCGATGGTTGGGCGCACCCCAGAACGATAAGCGTTCGCTGTTCATCTTGCGGTCGTGGTCTGGTTGGAAGATGGTTGTCGCTGTGGTCGTGTGGTGGTGCTTGGTAGACGAGCAACTCATGATTCGATCGTGACGATATCTACGCACCTCATCATAGTATTTCCGACCAAGCACAATCGTACACTTCTCAATGTGCGGCCTTTTTGTCGGGATTTTTGCCGGATTAGCCGGCAATTACGGACAATTGCCGACAATACAGAAACATTTGTACGCTTATATGTTCGGCTAGTTGTGGTTCCAGGCGGGACTTTTTTGGCTTTGTTCAGAAATGTTGTACTTTTATGTGGGCTGCTTGGAAAAAAACAAATCTTTGTGACAGCGTGGAATGACTAGACACACAAGTATTTTTCTAATGCGTTTGCTTAAACGCTCCTGACATGTTGGAACATCAGAAATAGGCGAATTTGCAATCGAGCATTGCAAAAACAATCGAAGTATTGTGCACTAGCTACTGCCCAACACAGGTTACTACATAGGCCACGTCGCCATACGTCTGCGAAAAAAGAGTGCACAGTTTTGTTGTTTCTCGAGCCAGATAAAGGCCCTTGAGTTTTTTTTCTGTAGCAAGCACTAATGTTACACCGCCGCATACACAGCAGACTGCGCATCATAGGCGCGAAGCCCTTCTCGGGCCCTGACCACCGCTGATTGTCCATCGAAACGGAGGGGTGGAGGTCTGCGGAAACAACCACGGCAGTGAAATGAACTGGTTGAAATGAGGCTGGCGGTGCGGTAGCAGTAGCATGGTAAATCATGCTCACGATGATTGGTCGGCAACAAAAGAGAGAGAAAATGTGTCTTCTTTCTGTCTCAGCGGGCAACGTCTCCATCGAGTACGTCGACTATTAGGTTAATGAAATTATTATTGCTCCTAGAAAGCTCATTTGCTGTTTAGTTAGTCGGTGTGCGGCGCACCAACGCGCAGTCTTCCACTGCCTGTGGCGGCAGCTGTTGTAGGACAACTAAGAACGTTCCTGCCGGAGCGGTCATATGGCTCCTGTATGTACTGTTGTAAAGTGGGACGTTTACCAGAAGCGATGAACCAACATAGGGTTAAAAATTGTCTACGAGATTGGCAATGAATTTGCGTCAGAAATATTTTGTGACGGTAATGTGGTTGTATTACTTTAGGAAAGCCATGGTGCATACGCAGGGTTGTTGTCGTGCAGCGTGCCACTCAAAGAAGAGCGGATAGGGTGGGATGGTTTGGTGGCCCTCGTTCCATTATGTCTTGATGATACTCGGTTCGACGCAGCGACGCTTTGCTATGAGGGGGAGAGTGGCATACGCACTTACTTAAAGGTATATATGCAGACTGCAAGAGAAAGCTCGGGAATCACAACCGTACTATTGAATAGAAAGTTGGTAAGGCTCGTGTAGTGTTCCGGACATGCCAACGAGACTGCCGCTATGTGTATGCAAAGTATACAGACGAAGACGCAAATAATATGGTTAATGGAAAAATTGTCACGTATAGCGTGGACGCCAACAGCAAGGAGCTACCGCTCAGGTAAAAACGGAATAAGTAAACAAATGACTTAAGATTCAAGCTACCGTATTATAGTGAACATCGGTGATCTACTAGCCGGTAGAAGTTGGCAAAGTAGCCCCGGCTATAATACGGGCTTTACGCAAGCTATTCCACCGAAAGGAGGGTGCCGGACAAAACCGTTAGCTTTCATCGAGTCGGTTCTTGCAGAAAAAGCTGTTGACGCAGACGTCAGGATAGAATAACAGCACAGGTTGCGCGACGACAGAGATCTCGCCAGTAGTACCGCAAACTACGCAATATGAAAATGAGAATTAGAGTGCACGTGAGGTGCAGACCGCGAGCAAATTAGACAGAAGCAAGCACAGAAGAAATAACCTTTTCGCCTTCTAGTAACAGTGCAGAAGATCCCCATCGTACACAAACGACGTTGTGTTTCGGGGGTGGGTCGGACTCTCCCCGGTACGTCTATAAGTCCCCAAGATTACACCTTAGGTTATTACCTCATAGGGCTAGAGATAATTTTTCTCGTTGGTTGTGGAATGAAGGTAGGAATCGAAAAGAAAAAAGTAGGCGTTGCCTATGTAAGACCTTTTCCGCTAAGGGCTTGTTCCAGGTGGAACCTTTCTGGCTATGCTCGTGCGGATCCTTTTGTTACAAAGAACAAAACAACTTGTGACACCGTGGAATGATCACGCACAGATTTAAGTGCGCCACCGAAGCGTGTTATATCTCTTTTAATGCTTTACATGTACATTCTGGCATGTTCGAACAAAATAAATACATCTCCACGCGCGGGATCGAACTTGCGTTTGAGTACATCCATGGCAGGGAAGTGTTGCGCATTAGCGGCCCAAGCCGTGCTGCCACAGCTGTCGCGGGGCTGTGATGATTTTAATTTTAGACCATCCTCCGTCCGCTAGGGGTTTTGAATCGCCGTGAGGCATATCTTCTTCATACTCACTTATGAGGTACTTTTGACTTGACTTATCAGTATGAACTTCTGCTGTAGATCGTGTTGCGTCGCACACTACGGGGCGAACTTGCGACATTCTTGGCCAAAGATGACTCCTCGCGGTTGGACCATAACTGACATCGGGGGAATCTCACCGCAGTTGGTCAGAAAATTATTTAGACGATGACTTTAGCCCAGCGCTCCATCGTAACCTCAACTCAACCACGCTCCACATTCGCTAAAACTCAGGGGAAAAACTATATCATTTATAACAATGTGTGATTGTCTTTATCTTTGCAAACGACATCCGCGCCATAATCTTCTGCTGAATATTCTTGTGAGAACGGCGTGGTCGTTCCCTCCCAGTTACTCAATTTGACGAACTTATATTCGAACGACGTAACCGGATTTGTAATCGATTGTTGTTCAACACTCGATACAATAAACTACCAATTAGTGCGTGATGAAATACTACTTTCTTAAGAATGCAAACTTTCAAGTTACTCTAACGCACTCTTTAACCTGCATGCTTCCAAAAGTATAGAACGGGCAACTGCAGAACCTCCGAAATACGGAGCGGCTAGGCGTCTTTAAGAGAATTTCCGTCATGAAATTGATTGCAGAAAACAATACCTCCTAGTTTTAACTGCAAATGTATATGTATGTTATTACATTGTAGATATTTACAATCTACATGTACCTGCAATTTAATGAAAATGTTAACCATATTATGAGTAAACTCCATACTTCACTGTGAAATGAAAAAAATATATCGATCTCACATAATACAACATTCATTTATATATAAATAAAGGTCTAAAGTAATACGAGACTCATATAAAATCAATATCATATATTTAAAATATGACCCGCATAAAAGTGGGTCATTTATTCGAGTTCTTTTAAGCGATGTCAACGTCGGTAGCACTAAATATCGTTTCCACAACCAAAGACAGTGAATAAATATACGGTTATTTATTAGTTGAAACGTAAGTATGTACAACGTTTTCTCATCTTCACTCACCATTTACATTAAAGAAACAACCAAATCAAACCTAGCCTAGATTATACATTCCAGGTGTTTTGTAGGATATTAGCTAATCTATTACGCCGTGTATATATGGATCTATTTATCTTCAGAGCACCGTCATCGTAGAGCCTGAGCATCGCAAACACGAAATTACGTTTTTTTTTTTAAATGCTAAGGATAACCTCCATGGCCACACTATTTTCGAGGGTTCAACTAGTACCTGCCGTTTTTTTTCGAAATGCAAAACACTAGCAATGCTGTAGGTTATGTGTCCTCAATTATGCAACAGCAATATGTGTATCGAAGGATTCTCTACTATGACGAGCTGATAACGTAGTCAAAATCAATACACCGGCGACGCAATAGATGAGCTAAGAAATGAGAGCAACAACAACAGCAAGTGTAAGGATGATGTCGATGATGATGACGATCATGGTAAAGTTGAATGATTATGAGGTGTGGCAGGATGTCACAAGTAGCGATCGCACTTGTCCGGCAATGCAATCACATGCCTCTGCCGCGATGGGGACCGGGACCACCTCCCCGATGGTGGCCCCCTCTTGGAGCGCCTCGGCCGCGGAAGTTTCCTCTACCACGACCGCCACGTCCACCGCCGCCCTGGCCACCCTGGATCTCTTCCTTAACCATGTCAATCACTTCGTCGGGGATGCGCAGGAAGCGAATCGTATTGCCACGAATGTAGCATTCTGGCAAACGCCAGAACTTGTCGCCATCCTGTAACAGGACAGCATTGAAATTCGGTCATCATTTGAGGTGATCCAGCCTCAAATTTCATCATCAACTCAATATTAACTGCATCAACTAGCTGCAGCGTTATGCGCCCCTGATATAAAAGGGTGAAATGTGTACACACACTTATCAAACGAATAAATCAATCATTAGAGTTGACATCACAGAAATGTATGCTTCGGGTGAATTTTAGACTTTGCGCTCACAACTTCTGGCCAAGTGGCAAGTTGCAAAATCGTTAACTTTACTAAAGGCAAAGGAAAAAATAAAATACAATTTGCAATATGTCAAGGGAAGACGGAAGCAAACAGTACGCTCTGCATTACGACATCCATTTTTCAAAAACCTAACTACATGTTATGCCGTTTAGTTTGCATTGGTCATGTACAACGAAATATCATTTGATGTGTGGGCATACGTTGACATTACGAACGTACCCTTGAGGTGCAGATGACTTCACGAAGACTGATGTTCATCCAGTTGTCACAGCTCACAAGATGACCGTTATAAGTTTCGCCATTTTTCAACTCAACCAACTAAATAAGGACAACCAGCAAATATTTTAACGGTACTACATATATACATTGTATTTAAAAAAATGATGATTCTATAGGGTTAGCATTAGTATAAACTGAATATTAGTAAACACAACGATCCCTTGCCCAACCTATAAATGTTCGTAGGTACCAAATGGAATCGTTGCAATGCCACTTTAGCGAGTCGTGCCACACCGTGATTATAAAGATTTTCGGAAAAATATTAATTCGTCCCCGATCCTAGGATCTCTAAAAGATTTAAAAATATTTTTAGGGAGGTTGTTTTTAATTCTAGACTAGACAAAAAAATCGATCAACAACAGGGATCGAACCGGCGACACCCCGGTAGATGACAACCATGACTAGCGCACTAGTCCCCTAGACCACGCCGCCACGATCCTAGGATATCTAAGACTATTATTCCGCTCTGAGACTTCGGTTGAAACTACGATTTGCGCCGATTTCAGGGGATACACGCCGACGAGCATTTCAACAAGTGAGATTTTTAAAGTGCATTAAATAAAAAAGATCTTTCCGCTCAAAGAACCTTAAATCTATCCGTGTGTAGTGAATCAATGTAGGAGACGGCACAAACGTGGCAACAGAGATTTTTAAACAACTACCGGAACCGACTACATGAGAAAAAACGGTATTATGCCCTATGCATGATATGTCTAGTACGGAATAACTACACGCCTTACACTCGCGCTGTAGGTAGCAGCCAAAATAGACGAGCACGGTAACATGCAGCATATGATGGGTGATCGTGTGTTGTTTCTGCGCTTAGAGTCGCGCTGTGCAAAACTCTCCAACCCCATTGGCAGGATTCGCTGCGCTCAACACGATTAAAAAGAACTCCCTAATTAGTAGAGGCAGTTCTAAAACATCGCAAAGGATTTGAGCCTACCAGACAGCGCAAGCGTGCCTGGTAAAGAAGAGCTAATCTCCAGGATGGGGTGCGGTGGTTTCTATGCATGATGAATCATGGCAACATACTCAAATCAAGACTCGGTTGTCTAACCAGATAAGCTAGCAGAGAACACAGAGTCAGAAACACGCGTAAATTCGCCGGTATAACGCATACGTACTATTTGTTTCTATAGATCTGGTTTGCAACATCTTGTGCTCTTATATTTATATATATATATATATATATATATATATATTTATATATATATATATATATATATATATATATATATATATATATATATATATATAATTTTGATCAAAATAAATAAAGTGGCATGTTTGTTAAGTTATATTTAAGCAATACCTGATACTTGAAATGGTTTTATTAGTCACTGTACACCATAAATAGTGGCTAATCTCACTACCAAATAGGCGCTCTCCACGCTGGTACGACAGTGATTGCTTTGCGCTGAGGCAAATTCTACTTAGAGCCCTCCACAAATCGTCCTATGACCCAGCTGCGGCGGCTATTTACTCAATCACATGACAGCATTATCGGAAGCTTCAAGACCTCAAGAGGCGGTCATTTGCCGACCATCAAGAACGTCTCCTCATACTAAAAGCACAACAAGAACCCCACCTCATTATACGACAGCCTCACAACTTTACGAGCTGTCCAATCCCATCTGAAAAACTCTTGGGCCACTTTCAAGCAGCTTTCACTTACGCGGATACGGTACCTCTCGAGATTCCTATTTCGTACGAGCTCGAAACTCCCGAGAGATTTTTCGCTGAGGCTCTTGATGAACCGTTTAGTCTAGACGAAGTCAATGTTGCCCTCGCTCGTATACGAAATAACAAGGCATTCGGGCCAGATTGTGTAAGGAATGAACACCTTCGGCAGGGACATCTCCTCGTGCTTATATGGCAGTCCCTTTTTAACAGATGTTAAAAAGGGAGGGCGCTGAGGGCGCTCTGCCAGCCAAGTGGTATGAATGCCTCCTTAAAGTAATTCCTAAAGGAAAAGAAGATCCTTCGGACCCTGCTGCGTGGCGGCCGATATAAAAAAAGTTGTGTCTACAAACTACTCTCAAGCATACTGACAAGACGTCTCACGGATTTTCTGACAGCACTGGGGTTCCTTCAAGATGAGCAGCATGGCTTCAGGACCGGGCGTTCCACTATCTCAGCCTGCGAAGTACTTCTCGAGCAGATCACAATCTCATTAAACCGGAAAAAAACTCCCGTTGTTCGCGGTTTTTATTGATTTAAAATCTGCCTTCGACATCGCACCCCGTAACATTGTCTTAAAGAAGTTGGGACAGACTGGAGTTGGACCGCGAATGCTCACTCTACTCTGCGCAGTTCTGATGGCTAACCAAATTATCCTCGATGATGGTGTGTGCGAGCATAACACGTTTGATCAGACGACTGGGTATCCGCAAGGCGACAATCTCAGCCCATTGCTATTTATAACGTTACTCAGTGATCTGCCACGCATCATGAAAGAGCGGCACTCAACGGTCATGACCCTGCTCTATGCAGATGATCTGGTAATATTCAGCAGAATCCGTACTGACCTGCAGGCTGCTCTTTGCACACTGGATGAAGATTTCTCGCAGAATGGCCTCATAGTAAACGTGTCAAAAACCAAGGCTGTTAAGTTTCGGCGTGGCGGGCAACGAGCCCGCGCAGATAAACTGCGATTTCACGGTGAGCAAGTGCAGTTTGTAGAGACCTTTTGCTATCTCGGGGTAATTTTCTCGTCTCGAGGTACAACTTTTTCACAGCATGTAACTGAGCGTTGTAGAAAAGCGCTTATCGCGGTAGCGGGTATCAGAAACCCAACACAGTTGTCCGTCCGGACGGCCATGACATTATTTACGCTCAAAGTGGCATCCGTAGCTGCTTACGGAATTCAAGTGACATGGAAACATCTTAGCACTTCGCAGTTATGGCAGTTGGATGATAGGGTGAAGCCAGCTTTCTTGAAGCGAGTACTTGGCCTTCCGTCAAATTCGCGCAACAGATTAGTGTACATGCTTGCGGGTTCAGTATAATTTATTGATGAACTCGTAGACCGCTTTAATTTACCGCAGACAGTCGCTCTAGAAACGTTTCGGCATGAGTATTCTCAAAAAGTGTCTCTAATTTCCAGAGAGTTTTATCTATCACCAGCTATGACTAACCAGGCCTGGAAGGACTCTCTCCGGCCATGTCGTCACCTGAATACTCGCTACAGTGTTCACGGATTTCATCATCTACTATGCCGGTCTGCTGGGTTTCATAAACCCAAGGAGGACAGCAGATGCCGTCGTTGTGGCGGCCCATGTCCCCTCTACCACCTACCTGATTGTACGGAATCCGTGTCGCTTTCTCAGCTTCAGCGAGAATGCTCATTATTCATTTTACCATGTTTGTTATATATATCATGTTCGTATTTACATACCCAAACAGGGCGCATTTTAAATAAATAAATAAACAGTGACTAATAAAACGATGTCTTCTTCATCCTCACTATATGTGTACATAAGAGTATGCCCAGAATCACATGTGCATACATTTACTGTACAAGGCTGTACCTTCCTCTACATCTATACATATTGGAACCTTCTGGTGAATTCTAGCTAAGGTTGCTTTCTTGTCCCCACTGATTAACTCTTATCGACGCCTCATACTCTCTTCTGATATTCTCTTCCTAAAGACAAGTCCAAAAGGTAAATTTGGTATTAGTAACTTACCATTGGGTGGTTTTGGGCAGTCTTTAGTAATGATAACGGAAGCTAAAATCACAATCAAGAGGTACGATATTAGTTATTGTCATATGTATACTCACATGTATACATATAAAAGCAAATAATGTAAAAAAATATCATCATTATAATGTAAAATATATATATATATATATATATATATATATTATGCTTGCATCATTGGGGTATCATATAAGCATACGTTTGCTTGTAGTGCAACAATAACAACTAATTAAGCATCAATCTGACGTTAGCCTCGCTCGAAACTATTTAAACCAACTTATATTACTACATGTAATTTTTACTTGAAAACATTTAATATCAGATCAAATTCTCCGCTTTAAAAGCAGCAAGCCAAGGCGGTACACAAATGCCACTGTACGGAAGCAGCTCACCGTGCAGGTGATTAACGTATTAAGCAAAACGTAATCACAGCATCATCCAAAATGGCCTTGTGTATATTTATCACGAGTTTCTCCCGTGCCAAATACTGGTCGGTCAATTGAGTATTGACATATCTGATATGAATATATAATGTATTCATCCACAAACATATGAAATTACATCAAACAAAACAACGAACCATTTTCGCCTATTTTATGTGGGTCTTGGTCTTTTTCGCTCTCTACGACAGAGACGGCGCGACTCACTCTTGCGATTCGAATGCTGATTGTATCCGCCGACAGCCGCGCTGATAGAATAACACCTGTCCGATGCGGCTGTGAGCTGACTGTGACGCCGGTATGCAAAGCGGGACATCAACAAATCGGCCCACGTCCGCGAATATTCAAATGTGACAGACCGGTGGAACTCGCGACGTTTTATAGCCTGAATAGTGAAACACAGACCTTGCATTATATATATATATATATATATATATATATATAAAGAAAATGATTGTGCACACGTTCTCGGGAGACAATTGTCGCTCCATTTGAATTCTTAATAAATAAACTACATATTAAAAAAAATATATTATATGTATGCATATATCTACATAGGGATATATAGTATATATGTATTTTGTAGATATATGCATACATATATCTACAAATATAGAGCCTCGGTCGTGCTGGTTGAATTTGTTAGACGTGGTTGTCATTGCCCTGCTACTACATAGCTCTGCTGGAGAAAGCCTATATAATTCCAGTACGAGAACGCGATGACGATAGATGCATTTAGACGATATCGTGCCACACGCAACTTAGCCCATTACGAGCGTCTAAAATGTGGTTGTCAGAGCGTTAAAAACGCATATATATATATATATATATATATATATATAAAGAACATGATTATATGTATGCATATATCTACATACGCAGATATATACTATACATGTGTATTGTTGAATGAATCGAATTTGAATTTATTTATTGACATTTCTTATAAGATCATTGCATACGGCAATTTCGAGCTCTATTAAGCACATAGCTTATTCGGAGCCCCTTTTATAATAAACAAATGTATAATTTATATTTGCTATTTTTACCTATTTATTAGGTCTACAACAAAGTTTTTCGTTTTTTTCTGTTTTTCCCGAAAAAAAAATTTGAAGACCAAAAAGTCTTTTCGGTTTTCCGGTTTTTCCCAAAAAAACGTTTTTGTAGACCCAATACAATATGTTGCAACATGGTTCTTTTTTGTATCACTTCTAACTAGATACTAAAGTTTCAAGTTATTGCTTTTTGAGATCGCATTTGAATTTGAGAATAAGCTTTGTCTGATTGGCGGAGGCCGGTACTTTGTTCCAGTAAAGACCCCAATGTTTCTGATTGATAGCTTTAACTTGTTGGAGTTAGTGACAGAGTAAGCAAGTTAGATGTGTTAGTAGATTTAGCAACACCCCTGGTTAGTAGATATGGGTGTTGCTGATGTTGCCAAACCATATACGTTTGGATGCACTCCAAGGAGTATGCACTTAATTTCAACTACGAGAGAGTACTCTATAAGTTTTGGGAACGGCAGACTGCTTATATTTTTGTAGTGCGGTTGCACTGAGCCCCGCATCCGAAGGTCCAAAGTTGTTCTCCGTGCTCGTTTTTTGGAGTCGGTGAAGCGACCCGATAAGACGCATCTGTATTAAGCCATAAACTTCTGCTTAAGATGTCTATAATCATTGATTATATATATATATATATATATATATATATATATATATATATATGTATACAGCCCCTTCTGAATAAAACCCTTAATCGTTGAAAACCTGTTATTTTAAGCTCAGTGGTGAACTATTGAATTTAGATAAGTTTGCCGTCCAGGGAAGACGGTCCTATTAAAAATAAATAAATATAAACATATATATACATATATAGTATTGGGCGCCATTGTGACTGACTCTTTAGCATCTTCAATGGTCAGCTACGGGGCTGCCCAGGCTGGTTATGCAGTTTCGCAGGCGAAGAGAAATATGTGTGTAATTAGGTAGTAATATAACCATCGTGATAATCCAATGAATAGTATGAATGCACGACAGACGAGTTTGTTAAAGTACACATAATGATACCATAGCAATAATATTGTAACGTTGTTGTGTTACGCTAAGTCAGCTTGGGGATGTAGACTCATCCGAACGGGTACTGCAGCCCGAGGGACTCAGGAACGATGAATGACGACACGCAGCATACGGTCTAATGCAAAGCACGGCCGAGCAACGGATGGTTATTAAGCCATGCTGCTCGGTCTATTTATTGGTTCACGAGGCACCGCGGTGTGCTGACACCCCAAAGGGTGTCAGAACCCGCTCTCAAATCGGTCGAAATGTACAGCAGTTTGTGTTTGTTTCGTATAGGAATACAGGTTAAGTGACTGTTTGACTTGGACTGCCGATCATAGGTCGACCCTCTCCCGATGTCGGCCGATGATAGTTTGGACGGCGGAGGACGTTGGGGTTTCGGCGCGAAAGGCTGTGGCTGTTCTCGGCTGGCTGGTTGAGACATGTCTTGTTCGGTTGAGACATGCATCATTCGGTGAACGTTGAGATTCTGGCGCGGTCGTTAGAGCCGTTGGACGTGGTCGGTTAGAACTTATTTGAATTGCACTAATGCGTACACAGTACCTTCGTTACACTGCCCCCCCCTCTGAATTGGCTCGTCCCGAGCCAACAGTGGAGGTCTGGCGTGTGTTAGTTGACAGGTCGGTTTGTTGAGGTTGAAGATTGGTCTGTACAGGTCGGCAATTCATACTTGTTGTTGATCGCCGGAAGGTCGCTGTCGTCCGATGTGTCGCTCGGACAGTTTGGGTTGAATGCAGGCTTGCTGTCACCTGAGACATCTCTCGCCTGGGCGGAGTAGTGGTGTGGAGCAGAGTCGGCACGGGCGTGCACTCCCGCGCGGTGGAACTCTCGCTTTCAGTCTTTACACTCCTCCAGGCGATGTTCCAAGTAGTTTCACAAGCAAATGGCGCTGGGCGGACGGCAAATGGTTCAACTATGTCTATCTCTGCGCAACTTACCCGGGCGACTTGTACGCTTTTAAACCGGGCAAGAATGAACGCTGGTCATGGTCCTATTTCGGTCTTGTTTTGCGCAACTTACCAGGGCGAATTGTACGCTTTTAAACTGGGCAAGGATGAACGCTGGTCATGGTCGTATTTCGGTCTTGTTCTGCGCAACTTACCCGGGCGGCTTGTACGCTTTTAAACCGGGTAAGGACGAACGATGGCACTATGTCTTGAACTCTGTCGTTCGTGGTCGGGGTTGATCGCTTATCGGATCTTGTCGAGTATGGACGGTGTCGTGGTCGGGGGGCGTAATCGGCGTCAAGGAGCGTCGTCGGCTTCGGTGGCCGTAGTAGAGGTGCGTCGTCGATGTGGCTGCAGTCGGCACTGCGGGTATAGTTGTTGTCGAGGTCGTGGTCTGCATTGTTGTCGTTGGCGTTGTCGTCGTGGTCGGCAGAGTTGTCGAAGTCGTGGTCGTGTCGGCGGAAGGAGGTGGACTGGCGTTCGCTGTTTGGTCGATGTTACTGGTCGGTCATGGTTCAGCCGTGCTCGGTCGTCGTTTGATGCGGTCCGTGCGCCGTGTCGTCATGTCCTGGCTGGGCAGATAGAACTGTCGTTCGTCCGGAAACTTTTGATTGTCCATGATGGCTGAAGTGGCGGTCGGCGGTAGAGATAGCTGGATGCGAGTCTGGGTCTGTTGAGCTGGCTCAATGGGAGCCTGGAACGGTAGACGTGGCTGGACGGGAGTCTGGAACGATTGGCGTGACTGGACGTGAGTCTGGAACGGCTGACGTGGCTGGACGTGGGTCTGGAGCGATTGACATGGCTGAACGTGGGTCTGGAACGGTTGACATGGCTGGACGTGAGTCTGGAACGATTGACGTGGCTGGACGGGGCTCTAGGTCTGTGGAATGGTATTGATTCTCTTCGTCGCGTTCCGTGTGCTGTTTCGTCGTCGTCCATTGTCGCTTCGGTTGGTTCGGACCATATGCTACGCGTTGTCATTCATCGTTCCTGAGTCCCTCGGGCTGCAGTACCCGTCCGGATGAGTCTACATCCCCAAGCTGACTTAGCGTAACACAAAAACGTTACAATATAAAACAATATCTGAAGCCAGCAGCACGCTGTATGACAAACTACACAGCGAGAGCATCTGATTCAAAAGATATTTCACAAGGAATGGTAAATAAAACTCACATATAGGTATTGGAAGCATGCATCTATTGAAGATTTCTATGGATTACTGATATTTTGCCTTTGAGACCGTGTCGGCCCCAGGTAAAATTACTGAGGGAGCTACTACTAAGGTATGCAAGTGTCCCAGATTGGACATAGGGGGCTACGTGCTGGTGCATTTTTTGTTCTGTCATTGCATATACAACGTGGTAACGCCACGGCGTGCTTGGCACCTTGTCTAGGTGGTCGACACCAGACTAAGGAACTTAGGGCTCATTTAATTTGTCGTCACGTCCACTGGGGGACAATTGTTTACACGCCATTAGAAGTTAAATAAAATGTGTTTTACACTTATTGTATACATTTTTAACGTACGCATTACAAATATATATATATATATATATATGAATAGTATGTGTGCGTATGTAAATACATGCATACATATAACAATATTTTTACGTGCAGTACCCACCAAAGCAAAGACACCTCTCTGGTTGTCCTGTTATGTTGATTATGATGATGATGATGATGTTAAATATTATCTGAGAGTTAACAGCCCGAAAAACCTAGAAATCGCTCTTATTCCTATGAATCATGTATATATATTCTATGTCAATATGCACTGCACAAGTATGATTGCTAGTGGGACCGGCTCAGGAAGAGCAGGAAAAGAAGCGAAGTCCGGCCGACGAATGGCTGGTTGAGCGCAGCCTTAATTAGCTCGTCCAAGCCCGTAGGGGACGGAGAATAATCACCTCGTACAAAATGTTTAATTAGCACGATTTGAATTTCCCGCCACCCCCGGCTTCCGCGCGGCCGTGGCGCAGTCGCCGTTCTCTGGGTCCTGAGTTCTTCGTTCATCCTTTGATGTCTGCTGTCGTCAGAGAACTAACTCTCTGTGGAAGTCTTTTTCATTTCCAGACGGCGGCAGTGAAAAAGGCAGTGTTATGAATGATTTAAGTGAAAAAGGCAGTGTTGTGAATGATGTAAGTGAAAAAGGCAGTGTTGTGAATGATGCTGCACCGTCGTCGTCGGCTTGACGGCGTTTTCTTGTTGTTGTTGTTGTTTTGGCGGAGGGGAAAGGGTTGCTCTTTGTTATTATTTATTTACTCCCACCCACTCACCTTCCACCCACCGAGTGACGGCGACACACCGAACGATAGAATCGACGGCGGCCGTAGAGTCCAAGCAGAACAAAACGCGCGACACTCTGTGTATTACTACTACTACTCAGGCTGTCTTTCTCTGTCGGTCTGTTGGTTTGTCCGTGCGTCTGTCATTAATCGGTCAGTCATATGTGCGATAGTAATTGTGTGTATTTCGATTGGAAATTATGCTCTAATTACTATGGTGGTGGTGGTATTGGGAGGCGGGTCGAGTGTTAATCGTGTACTGCTCCCCCTAATGCTGATGTAGCTGGTGTTACAATTGGTTTTGTTGTTGGTGGTATTACTGTTATTGGCGTTGTTGTTGTTGTTGTTGTTGTTGTTGTCGTAATCGTTGCTGTTGTTGTTGTTGTTGTCAACTTGACCCATCACTGACTGTCATCCCACTATCATCTGACCGCCGTTGACTACTGAGAATCGAAATCAACTCGATCTGTATAGATATATAATATCTAAATGTTCAAATCATCGTAGTGTTCAAGAGTGCAGTGAGTGCAGAGTAAGTGTACGACGAGGAAAAAGGAATAAGAAAACGCAGCATTCGAAACGCTAGCAGCTACAAAACAGCGCTGTAAGTGTAAATGGCGTTTTTGTCGTTCGCGATGTGCTCTCACGGTCTGTCTATCTGTTTAAGCACCTAGAGATTCGAGTGACAGTAAGAGTACTAATGAATATATTTATGTCATCTTGGTTATTGTTATTGTTATCGAGCGGGTAGAATTGCTGTTGTGGTTATTGTTGTTGTTCTTGTTGTTAACATTATGACGACACATGATCGATACATGTATTCACAAGAGCGAGCTTATAACGAGCAGAGCAGAGCACATCATACAGACGAACGAAATTGACCAGAGGTTAGAGCTGTGTGCTCCTTTCTACTTAGTGAGCAGACTGCATGAAATCATAATGATGATGATGATGAAGCTAACGGCGATGATGATGATGATATGTCGAAATGTAACACTCTGGTCACTGGTATCATCCAATTGCGTCGGAGGAATGGAGAGATCGAGGATACTGTCTTCTGGGCTTGTGGTGTATGATTAATACTAGGATGATGATTACGACAATGATTGCTTTTCCCACTAAGAAGTAATTAGGAGAAAATGCGCGAGCATAGAGCAGCTCAATATTGCGCCGAATCGGCCTTCGGGGATGTGAGCGCTCATAGAGCATCGGGACTCATAGCACGCGTAGAAGAAGTAGACGACACCCTTGTTGATTTAAACGTACAAACAAGACGCCGTGTGGAAAGGTTAAATAAACATTTTGGTTGTGTAGATAAGTTCGTCTAGGGAATTCCATGCGTATTTTGTTGGTAATCACTCAGTACTCTTCCTCCTACGCATCCCTCCTAAGCCGTAAGTTCATTGGTTTTTCTTGCTGGACTGACGTAGAACTCAACCGGCGATCGATTAGTCAACATGCGTCTCTGCGTGGGAGTGTTTGCGTATATGCTAAGTTGTCTGCTGCCTGCCAAACATTATATATGTATATATATATGTATGTATACAGATATATATATATATATATATATATATATATATATGTATATATATATATATATATATATATATATATATATATATATATATATATGTATGTATACATATATATATATATATATATATATATATGTATATATATATATATATATGTATATATATATATATATATATATATGTATATATATGTATGTATATATATATATATTTTAAACGAGCACTTATTCACCATTGCTAGCAGAACAATCTGTCTCGTTACGTCTTAACACGTCGTTGACACATGTTTCCATCGAGATTGTGTAAAAGTCTCCGCATCTCAGAACGTGGTAACGGTCTAGATCACAACCTCCACAAATGCCGGCTTTTCGGTGTAATTCTCCATCACAAGCAGTATGCCTATATAGTATCTACCCATGACCGTTTGAATTCGTAGTTTTCTAGTACCAGTTGCTCGGTCATCACCTACTATCAGCATAGTGGTATTACGAAGCTAGCTGAGGCGTTCGTGGCATCATTAAAGGTTGCCGCTCCGTTCTCTCTAGTACTTTTAGGTTTGCAATTGTGCGAAACAGCGCTATATGTGTGTAGGAAATAATCGGTCTCATCTTGTTCTTGCAGACGCACTTGGCAATTGTTCGGTGCACGTTTCGAAGCTGTGCTATGAGGGCCATTATCGCGCCTTTTTCTTCAGATGTTTTTAGGCCATTTTCTTTAGGTCGAACGATATTTGAAGCGTGCCGGGCTGACTCATATCTAAGGAAAATGGTTCACCAGCTCTAGCGAGGTTGCCTCTAGCTTACTTCTACAATGGGCTATGCTTCACCCTTCCTAAAGCGCCACCAGGTCGCGGTCTCATTGAGATAAAACAGTAAGTTCCCTGGATTTTGCCAAAACAGCGAGATCGTTCTCGACTTGCATGAAAAAGTATACGGAAAGTTACCTTCGCGCAAGGTATTTGTTAAATCTGCCATTTACAGTACAAATCGGGGCGGGCTAACTCACTCTAACTGCCTCTTGGAGGATCTTCCGCGTAATAAAATGCGCCTTTATTTTTCAGTCGTATGAGGTAACTTGCCTGCATATCCAGTAGGAAATGAAATACATTGCCTCAAATCGAGAACTCGACGCATTTTCAACGGGGCGTGTCGGGGTACGCAATCGACTGCAGTTTGGAAGTAAATGTAGGCCACGTACGCTTCCTGTTTATCGAACTGGTTCCAATGAGACACATACAGGTGTCAGCAGTTGTAAATATTTTTGATATTCGGGAAAAACAGCTAAGTGATCCACACTACACTTGGTTGCCACTAGGCATGTAGACCTTTCACTTTTAGCGATTGATTGTCTCGAGGTGGGCCGTGATGTACACGCGTGCTGTGAACTGCTAGAGAACCATGTGAAGTGTAGTCAGGCAGAAGAAATCGAAGCAGATAAGATCACAATAAGTGGTTTTCTCGGATTTGCTATCTCGCCCATCGTAGGGTGCTCGAGCTCTTGTGCCAAGTGAGGGTAAATGCACCACCGTGTTTTTTTAGCCAGATGCATGTCTAACTACTTCAATAGTAGAAAAGCTTACATAAAGCTCTGCTATGGCCACAAGCGTGAATAGGCTAGGCGGGAGGAAATCCAACTGCTAGAAAGGGAAGAACGGACGCCCTCAGTCTACGTTGTGCGACCTAGTAGGGGGGCAATCATTTGCTTATCGACAAACTGGTATTGAATCACTTAACCGGTCTTCGATATAACTGCGAGACGGTACGCCTGGCTCGCCAATGATTGAGCGCCCGCTTACATTGTAACGGCATACTATGATTTTGTTCGGGTTGTTGGTCAGGTCCTTGGCTTCCCTCCGAGAGGAAAGGATGCGGAGCCAGACCAGGCGTACTATGAGCAATGTGAGCAGCCTGAGCCACTCTTGGCAAACCATCTTTGTGATTTCTTTAAATTCCAGGAGCTTGGCATATCGCCAGGCCTTTTTTTTACTATTTAAAAGCAAGCAGGGCGATGACAGACGAGCTACAACGTTATACCGCAGTATAGCGTCTGAAAGAACGCTACTTTTTTCATAGACTGCGTCAAGGCCTTCGATAATGCACCTCGAGATCTTCTGGTGAAGTCATTCCGACGTGCAAGGGATGGTGACTCTCTTCTCAGTGTAATTTGTTCATTGAGGGCACCTTACTGGTACATGGTGAGCAGGATGTGTTGCAGGTAAGGCAAACATGTAGGAACCCCGCAAGGGGACCCACTGAGCTGCATCTCCTTCACTCTTCTGCTTACCAATCTTGTCGGCTATATTCAATAAGAGTACCGAAAGACCATAGTTGCGATGTTTGCAGATGACATTGTGGTTATTGGATTCCTCGAATTAGTCAACTCTTTCCTGTATCTGGCTTAGGGGGGCTTTGGCTCCATCATACTGGAACGATTTTCACTGCGCACATCGTCGAGACAGTGCACGCAGCTCTAGTCTCTCTTTATGGAGAAGTAGGCGACGTTCGGCGACTGTACGTTCCGATGGCGGTAGCACTCTTCCACTTCAAGATTGTCCCAAAGCTGATGTATGGTTCTGACCGAGTATGGAGACACCTCACTCGGGCAAACTTTGGTTTGCTTGAAAGGTGTTACCCAATGTACATGAAGCGAGTACTTTGCTTGTCAAGTGGGTAAGGAGCGGCTTTATGTACCTAATGTCAGGCTGTGCACCGGTCGTTGAGATAGCGAGAAAGGCGAAGCCAATAAGGGTTGTGAGGTATATGTTCCACTCACAATTGTTAATGGCTAGGTGGAATGGCATGGGCCCTCTTAAGAGGCAGAGCTTGTTGTAAAATACGTACATTAAGAGGTCGTTTCAGAGAGGCCGGCGGTAAACTGTTGCTTGGTTGACTTTGGACAAGATCGAGCGATAGTTTACAGTGCTTCCGGTGGGCGGACGCTCTCGACTGAACTTCTATTATAAGTATATAACTTCAGGCTGTGATTTAGCCCTGTTGCCATTCTATGCGATGTAGGCAACCACAACGTTGCAGTCTTCGATTTGAAGACTAATGCTTTTTAAATTTGTATGATAAAATACAGTTTTTTGAAAACTGGAATCAGTTGTATTGCGATTTAGTTTCTCCCAGTTTATATAAATTTAATTAGGCGATATATATATATATATATATATATATATATATATACTTTCTACCATAGTTGATCGGTTTTATTATAATTTAGAAGAATATATATAATGCTTCACGGCGTTGCTGCTCGTCGACCTAGTTGCTCCTTCTGCGCGCCGTAGCCGCTCTATCGCTCATGCCCGTGAGGAAGTCCTGCCCGTCCCCTGGCGCGAAGGTCCGAGTCCATCCAGTCTCTCATAGTTTCGAGCACTCAGGTCGCGTTACCTCTTTGGATCTCCAGGGACAGTCGCTGGGAGAAGAAGGCGTGTGCCCTCTTGTCCATCGTCGCCTGCCGTAACGCGTCGCCAACCCGAGAGATCAATGCTACCGTGAGGGGCCCAGGGCCACCCATCGTCTCGAACGCGAATGGCGAAAAGTGGTGCGCCCGACTTAGGTCCGCATACTTTCTTATCTTTGAGGTCACAGCTCGCGAAACGGCAGTCCCCGGGCGGGACGTGCCGGGACAGACAAGGGAAGGGGTGTATATATATATATATATAGGGTGGTGGCTATGATGGAATTCTCCGGAGAGCCGGAGCCATGAGTCAATCCATGTTTTAAAACCGCCCCACAACGATTTTTTTTTCTATGAACGTTGGTCGAAACCTCATCTTCTAATGTTTTGTTCATTTTCAGAACAAGGATAAAGTCGCACGGTGCCAAGTCAGGAGAATAAGCTGAGTATCTTACTCGCGTGAACCCAAATGCGGCGAGAAAATCCTCAGTGTTTGCAGCCCAGTGGGCTGGCACGTTGTCGTGGTGGAGGAACCATCGTATAAGAGACGCTCAAGAGCTCTTACTGGTGAGCGCAGTGAAAACCCTTGGTAGGCTTTCGGTAGTTAGTGTCCAATCGTTTAACACTGTACCACCTTTTTCCAGTTGAATGATCAGCGATCAAGTGCTTAGAACTGTTTGCCTGTTAATTATAAACGTTGTTATTGCATGGATTAAACGTGTTCTACTGGTTCTAGTTTTATGAGCCTCACTTCGTGGCGCAAGCTGGAAGCGGCATAACCCCTGCACACGATTATATTATTCATCGTACCAGGCCACGAGGACCAATGTATGAGCTTAAAGCAGGATCTTCCTTAGCAGTTAGGGACCTCCACCCTGTAGCGCCACCTACGGAGACAGTATTCCCCCTAAGGACTTAGAGAGATCACTGTATTTCAATGTACGAAAATGATGCCTCCGGTTGATCATGTGTGAGTAAGTCCTAGTTTTAGCTCGTTTTCGAAAGACTGTGTCACCAACGCTGCTAATAGAATGCTCAGTGCCGCCATGGTGTGGCTACGCATAGGTATGGCATTTTTTGTTATGTCGTCAATCAAGACCTTTGTTTCCGTATTGCGGACGCTGCTGTGCATTCCGCATCTACATGCGATACTTTGTTCTATCTAACTACTTTACTTTGTACCACGACGTATTCGTTTACGTTTAGTGCATCGGATATGTATTTAAGCCGAGCCCGGTGGTGGCGTGGGGGTGCATTTGCGTGCGTCTCGCGACCGGAGAAGACACATGGGTGCAGCACGGGTTTGAGCCCCACCGTTGCAGATTTGTATTTATGGGGTCCGTCTTACGAAGCATTGCGAAATCAGTCCCGTGGATGTTAAATGTTGGCTGAGGGTCAGCTAAAAAAAAGTCTGTTGTGCATTTAAATCATGCGCTTTGCAGAGATGCTGCCTCTAAACGGGGCGGAGCTGTGCGGGGGAGCCCTTGGCACGGCCGGCTGTGAGTGTCTTCGGCTGCGGGCTTCGCCGGCCCACGATGCGAAATGGAGGCGCGTCGATCTTCAGGACGTGTTCCGTGAGCCGCAAGCTACCCGGCTGTGGTTTCACCTCGTTGCCGATGGCGAACTCGAGTCCTGTTGCGATGTGCTCGACACCAACTCCCCCGTCCTTGTCGCCTCACAGCAAGCCGCATCCGGAGCTGATATTGGCGGTAAAGATCGTGAGTACCACACTACACTTTGGACACTCTGCAGACTGCTACTCCTATTGCGAATGCTACTCTACTAGGAATGCTAAATAATTAATTGTATTGCATATAATTCGCATTGCCCATTGGTAACACTTAGGTGGTCTCAGAGAGTGGCGACCCTGTTCTTCTCCGTCCCCGGTAAAACTAAGGGTTTTTCCGACCTCCTCTCAGCACTAGCAGCAGTCGCACTCGTACCTGGCTAGACTGACTGTGCGCGGAGTCTAGACCGAACAATCTACTATAGTAAATGCCTTTGTCGTTTTCTGAATGCTTATTATTATTATTATTATTGATACGTTGTCATATCTATCGTATTCAACAAAATCCCATTTTTGTCCCGTAAAGTTGTTACAGACACCCGAAGTGGTTGTAACATTCAAGCACTGGTCCCTCTTGCAATGCACACAGCTTTGCTTAGCGGATGTAAATAATCTCCTTTAAATCAAATAAAGTGCGTCGAATATAATAAAAGTAGTAGTAATAATAATAATAATTTTTATTGTCATTATAAAACGGTGCTGTACGATGCTGATTATTTTTAGGTACAGTTTATTTGTCGTTAGATATTATTGCAGGATTAATATACCTGTATATATATATATGGCTATGACCTGGATGCGTGTGTGTACATTCTATGTGGGCTGTACTTGATAATGAGAGACGTTTTTTGTCTGTATTGCGTTGCCATCGTAGGCGGAACAGCGGCGCCCGGTGGCAGCGGTACGCGAGGACGTTCGAGCGAGCTGTGTAAGAAGTGCTTTCCCGCAGCGCCGCCGGCCCCGCCCAGCACCGAAGGTGTAGCCGGGGGTACGGCCGGAAACGGCGCCGCTGGGGGTTCTTCTGGCGGTGGCACTGCTGCTGCTGGTGGTGCCAATGCTGCTGCAGCTGCTGCTACCGGCCTCGGAACAACTGCAGCGGGCTCGACGTCAGCGCAGATCATCGAGAACTGGACGTGGGCTGAACAACCCGGTACGTGAGTTCTACTACCGCTTTTCACGTGGCGCGTTAGGCCATAGTCTGCTTGCTATTTGTTCTATTCAGAAATCGATAGCTGACGCTTTGTGACTTTATATATATATATATATGTATAAGTGTTTATATGCTCAGGCGTGTATTGCGGTTGGGGTAGAAAGTAGCAGTTTTTGTTCAAGTCGGTGTCATAGAGGGGATGTCAAGGCTGGTAGCGCTGGGCGTTCTGCTAATCCTAACCCGAACTTTTGGATCCGTGGCCCGTCAGGATTTGTGTAAGGTTGTAGCAGAGCCACAGGTGCGTGCTCGTAAAATACCCAAGTGATTCAACTAGGTATTTTCTGTGCCCCCTGTTACCTTGCCAGCAGAGCCCAGGGAATCACTCTAGCGAGGACTGGGACGGCCTCCGTCGTGGTGGTGCGGTACGTCCGATTCACCGTTATAGCGATTGTCCTCTGTATCGAGTGAACTTGTGCCGGGTCTCGGCCGGGGCCGCCTCTAGTGTGGTAGATTGCGCCACCATGCTCTGGACCCTTCTCCTAACTTCCGCCGCTTCCCCTATGTGCGTATCAGTTTAGCGTCGTGGCTTGTCGTGAAAAAGAAAACCTTTTTAACCTCTCCCCTATTCCATTGGACAAAATATTTTTTTGATTATGTCCACCACCCCCGAAAATGGGCTTACATAATTTTTAAGTAAGTAGTGATTCTTACATATATATTTTTTTATTTATTGTTGTTGGTACCAGGTACGGAAAATATCGCTCGCTATCTTGAAGAGTTGTCGCGTGAGGAACACTGGACAGCGTGTGAGTCGGCTCGTACGACGCTGTGGTCGCGTCGGATTCGGCAGCAGCTGCTGCTGGCAGAGCGCTTTTTCATCGCGCAGGGTTCGATCCCCATCGCCGAAAGCGATGACACCCTCGGCACCTGGGGGTTGACTGATGGCGGTTGTCGCCATTATTATTATGGCCATTACCACCACTTTTCGTCGCGTCAGCAACAACTACTGAACCAGCAGTTCATGTTTCCGAACCGGTTGGTGCCTGGGAACGCTACAGTTACAGCAGGTGCGGCAGCTGTAGGAGCAGGCGCAACAACGACGACGACGACAACCTCCACAACAACAACAACGACAACGACAACAACAGGAGCGGCAGCTATCGCAGTGGCGGCGACGACAACAGCATCACCGTCATCCATCTTCAGACAGGCGTTAGTAAACTAAATCGCTCGTTAGCAAAGATTTGCTTCATCATAGTTGCTCCTGTTCGAGTTGTGTAACAAAAGGATCAATTCTTAAGATACCGAAGAAGGATGCCTATAGCGCATAAAAGAAATCATAGTGTGTGTGATAATGGCGTTGGTAGTGGTGACGATGATGTTGGTGAAGATAGTGATTATTGTTGTGAATTGTGTGAGGAAGGAAATTGCTGTATCTCCTTATATTTGAGATACTTATCGGCTTTTATTTGAGATACTTATCGGCTGCTCGAACGAACGCATCTCCTTGCTGCGCGTTTCGGGCTCTATTTCGTTCATTTCGTTTCGCGTCACAGCTCGACCGAGAGCCAGCTAGCTTCCGTGTCATCGTCAACGTCATCGGCCGTAGCAGGCGCTGCGATGGCAGCAGTAGCAGCACCATCGTCATCGTCAACAACGGCGACTGGCGGAGCAGTGGGGCCGGTGGCGGCGTCTGCAGCAGCAGCAGCAGCGATCCCCGGCACTGGGCCTATTGCTGCCACGGCAGCTGGGCCGATGGCCGCCACGGGCGTCGGTGTGGTCGCCGGCCCGGGCGCCACTGGGACGGGTCCCGCCGAGCTGACGCCCACCGAAGCGCTGGCGCGTCTCGGCTCGAAGGCCGCCCTTGGCTTTGCGTTCGCCTTCCTCAAGCGGGCGTGGCGATGCGGCGAAGACGGTGACCTGTGCGCCGACCTGCTACGGGACGCCCTGCACGCGCTTCAAGTCCTGCCGCCGGGAACGCTGTTCCGGCACGACAACTCAGTCTGGCTCGAGGTGGTTGCCATGAGCCACAAGTTTCTGCGCAGTGTCATTCTCGAGTGAGTCGGAGTTTGTTTTTATTTTTCGTTTCTGGTGGTGGTAGTAGTATTAGCAGCAGTAGTAGTAATGTCGAACCCGGGTTCGAGTCTCACCGTTGCACATTTGTATTTATGGGGGTCCAACTATAAAATAATGCGAAAAGCAGTCCAGCGGACGTTAAATCTTGGCTGAGGGTCAGCCCGAAAAGTATTTTTCTTATAATGTCGAGCCCGGTGGCGTGGTACATTCTCGTGCGGCTTGCGACCGGAGAAGACACGTGGATGATGCACGGGTTGGGGGCCGTCTTGTGAAGCAGTGCTAGAGCGGTTCCGTGGACGTTAAATGCTGGCTGAGAGTCAGCCTGAAAAGCTACATTTTAGTAGTAGTAGTAGTAGTAAAATTATTGTCGAGAGCGGTGGCGTGGTGGCTTAAGTCTGCGCCTCGCAACCGGAGGAGACATATAGGTGCGCGGGGTCGAGCCCCACCGTTGCACATTTGTATTTATGGGGGTCCGTCTATGAAGCAATGTGAAAAACAGTTCCGTGGACGTTAAATCATGGCTGAGGGTCAGCTCGAAAACTTTAGTAGTAAAATTATTAACATCAACGTATTATTTACGTGTAGACTTGTTGTTCTGTCTATCGTTGCATCCCTGCTGATACTGGTGCGCTTGCTTGATAAATTTCAGCGAGCTTAACATGACGGTTCCTGAGGCCGATCGTCAACTGGCACTTCGCCTGCTCTTTGAGCTGGTCTTGCAGCAGGCCTGCTTAGGACAGGTGCTTTCTGCCGTCCACCTGCTCTGGACACTGTGGGGCCGCGCAGACAATCGGCAATCCGGTCAGATGTCGGCACCACTCTTGTCGGTTCTTCAGCGTTTCCAGCATATAGCTAGCACTAGTCAGGTAACTAACCGAAGCGTGTTTTCACGAAAACAACACAAATATATTTTCTTTTCAGCTGCTCGACTTTTTAGAGGGCATTATCTTGTTGAGCGTCTTCATTGTTTCTCTCTCTCTCTCTCTCTCTCTCTCTGTGTTGTGTGCTTTTTCCTTATTTGCACAACAGCAAGGCATATTTATAATATCGGAATCAGGATTTTGTGCAGTCAGTTGCGCAGGCGTGTAGCGAAGATTTCGGGCTCAGACAAGTTATAGCGTACAAAAGGTCTCTGATGGTGATCGAACTCCACAACTTGCTACGCAGCCTTTACGTATTAGTTAGGCTGCTTTACTTTATGTTGCTTTACGTATTAGTTAGGCTGAATCTCACACGCAAACGATATGATACACAAGTGTCACGGCTACTAAAAAGTTGTCGAACAGCTTGTATTCAAAAGGTAGCCAACCATGCCTCGCCATGATCTGTCCTTGAAGACCAGTTTTTGACTCGGTTTGTCTCCTACTTTCCAAAAAAATTTGACGCGTTAGGATTAGTGTAATAATAAGATGAGATATGACAACTAGTCATTTAGCACTTTGTTTTTGTTTATTTAATATAGCGAAAACCCACAGCTGCACATAAAATAAATTTAAAAGGCAATGTGTCGCGTTGGGACCAAACCTATAACTCATTGAACGAGAGTGATCGGCCATCTACTTCGTTCCGTCCCACCAACAAATATAGTGGATACAAACGCTTTGAACATTTTCTTACTATTAGTATATTTTTGTACCGATTGGGGCAATCTAATTGGTTTGAAACGTGATCTGCTCAGCCGTGTTTTGATGCATTGTCATACTTAACAAAATATAGAACAACGTGCCGCAATGTTTTAATTGCGCCAAAACAGCGACTGAAACGTACGAAAAGATGCAAGGGTAGTCAGGAAATAAGTGTCTGAAGTATTCGAATGGTTTTCGCGTTTTCCTAATGATCACGAGATTTTAGAAGACGATTTTCTTAGCAGTATACCAGTTACAAACCCGAGCAAAAAACAGCGTTTGCAGGAGTCCGGGAACTTTCTTAAAGTGACCGATATGAACCCGCATTTTTGTTGAACATCATCACAGGTAATGAAACGTGGTGTTTCCAATTTTTATCCATCGATAAAGAGACAATCGGCTAAGTAGCGAGCAGCTGAAAATGGCTGCTTCACAAATATGCAGGCCTCACAATCTAAAGCGAAGATCATGCTCATAACTTTTTTCTTTTCGGAATTGATTGAGGAATTGTTTCTCGGAAATATGTCCCTCCTGGCTAGACTGTGGCTGGAACTTGAGCCCATTGTGCAAATACATATGGTGCTATTTGTTATGATATTTGCAGTGGCCAACTGACGACGATGGCTGGTTATCAATCAACCCTAATCGAGCTCTTCTTGAGTTCATCACGTTGCCAACGGTGGAATCGGAGACTGATTGCGACCAGCTGCCGATCGATCTTAAGCAGTGCGCTATGTTCATAATGGCCTATCTCGACAAAATGGCCGCCGTGCATCTTCCGAGGGCACCGCGGCAAGCCTTTTGTGTGTCCACTTCGGTAAGAAAGGAGCGACTTGGTTTTAGTAGCAATTTTTTATTTTCGTTTGGTTATTTTACTTTGGTACGTTTTTTTATCGGTCATTCGGACATATATATTCAATTAATGCATATCTTCCTATACTTAATCCTATACCCACGGGGTTCTTTGGCACGATTGTATATATATATTTTTTTTCTTTCTGACGTGGCAGTATGTTGCGCTTGTTTGTTGCGCTTCGTTTTAGTATTACCAGGAAGCAGACGGAAGCTGGGCCGGAGGTGCGAGACAGGAAGTTTACTATTGGGGTAGTCGGCGGTTGTGCAGTGGTATGGCGGAGACTCACACTCCGGCTAAACTCGAGGATCTCCACTTAACCGTTCGGAGTGTGGTATCGTGCGACTCGTGTCTTCTCATTTTAGCTAAGGACGGCTGCGTTTACCGTCAGGATTACGACGCCATGTTCCTTGTAAGTAGTGCCGTTACAAGTTTTTTTCCTCCAGAGGCGAGAATAGTTTGATTGAAATCATGAACGTTCCTAGACGGTTTTTTACTGGTTTTGTTATATACTAATAGCTGAAACCATGTTTTGTTACCACTTGAAAGCCTTTAAACATAAGACAAAGTCTATACTGTCAGAGTTGTTACTATCTTAACAAATAGTTTTTACTATTTATCTATAAACCTCGCATTTGTCGAAACGGACGGAATGGGAATTAGTTGTTCCCTGTACGGTATTCTGATACGATGCCTGTTTTTGCGTTTGCCGTGTGAATGCCGACAGTGTGCTGTAATTCAATTGCAGCAATACGTCATTATTTTCAATTCAATTTCATGGACCGTGGTGTCCGTTTGTGCAAACTGCATTTTCGTCCCTTCTAAAAAAAAAAAAGTCCATTTGTCAGGTAATCTCCGAACCCAAACGAGAGGAATATGGAGAGTCGATTCTGACAATATACCTATATGGTTGGAAGTGTTAGTATTACCTCTTTATACTAGTACTACGTTACTAAGAAAACATATTTTGGAGTACATTTGCATGCATGTATGAACGTTATTTATTATTTTCTTTTTTAGGCTCACGGTTCGCAATGTAACGTTGAAACAACTTTTTTGTGCTCTTCTCAATTTTGTTTGACGTGACCGTCCGCAGTACCCGCGCCAGCTGGTCAACGTTAAGGAAAAGATATCGCAGCTGGCTATTACGGCGAACGAGGTCTTCGCAGTATCTGAGGAGGGTGGGAAACTTTACAAATGGCTACTGAGCGACGCAAGGTATGTATATATATATATATATATATATATATAATTAGAAAAAAAAAAAAAAAAAAAAAATATATATATATATATATATATATATATATATATGTATATATATATATAAAAAAAAAATATATATATATGAAGAAATATTAAGTAAGGTGGTTTATTGACAGAGCCGTTATCTAGAATTCGAAAGGTCATGGGTTAGAATTCGAGGTCAGCTTTTCTTCTATTAGCTTTTACGGTGTCGAGTTTAGTTGAGGGAAATACCGATACTAAACTACTATAATCTCTTTTTGTATCCTAGCGTATTACAAAGTAGCCTTTATTATCACATACGTACTCCTACAACAAGAACAAAATTGAGCGCCAAATAGGCGAGTACTAGTTGAATTTTTGAAACGCCCGTTTGGCCATCCGCCAAGCAAACAATCTGTTTACGAACTCATAATGGGACACGGCTTTTGGAGCGATGGCTATCGCTGGCTTACGATGATGATTATTATTATTATTAGTTTGAAGCATCCTTAAAAGTGTCTTAGCAATTCGTTCAAGTTGATGCAGAGCAGATACACGTGCTCGAAAAGTGAATCTATACTAGAAATAACATCAGCTGACACGTTTAGAGGGCACCTGAACCACAGGCGCCTCAGAAACGTAATTTGGACGCCTTTCGCTAGCTCTTTACAATTGGTCAGATGGGTTTCCCAGACAGGAGAGCAATATGTAAGTTTGGGGAAGATTCCTTCGTAAGGTGTTCTATGTCTATTTTTCTAAGCTGTACCGTCGGTTACGGCTGTTACCGCCGATTGACGATTACTCCTATTACGTTTTTTTGTGGGTTTGTTGCCGACACGTTTGGGCGTCTAGTGACATCCGACCAGTGAATATGCTGCCTGACGGTGTCGAGTCGATTAGCGCCTGGGGAGAATACGCCCTCGTGCTTTGCGGTCCCCCGGCTAAAAACAGCAGTGGCGGCGGTAACACGGTGGCTGGAGCAAAGGCCACCGGATCCGCGAGTGCACCCGGTCCTGCGGGTATCCAGAGACTCTTTGTTCTCAAGTCGTTGGAGGAGACACCGACCGAAGTGCGGTGTCCTGGCGCTCTAGCCGCATCTGCGAGGCTTAGTAAAGTTGTTATCGGTAACGCGGTTAACCTTGCTCTTACTCAGCATGGTAAGTTGTTGTTCACATTCTTCGAAATAAACTACTGCGATGATGACAATAGCCACAAAGATTGCCACTCACGTTTGTTGTTTACCGGGTTGATTTCCTGACTGACAATAGACACTCCTCACAGTAACATATAGCATCGTAGCAGATAACATATTGCAGCACCTGCAGAACTCAACAAAAGTGTTCTAGCCAGATTACGTCACACATACAAAGCTTACAAAGAGGTATGCGTTCACCTTGCATATATAATTATTTTTGTTACCTGGTTTCGGTGGCCTCCTTCAGGCGGTCTGTACATGTGGGGCGCCGATCAGCCGTTCCCCGAGCTGAGCTGCCTACACAAATGTGTCGCTGACATCTTCGGCGGTCACGGCCGCTGTGTGGCCCTCCACAAGGACGGCTCACTCTATATGTGGACCAGCTCGTGCCATTCGCCGCTCCATCTCGAGGGCTGCCTGCTTGGCGGCGTTCGGCCCATTCACGTGGCGCTCGGACCGACGCTCTGCATATTCGTCAGCGAGGACCTCTCCTACTGGCTGTGGGATTACCAGAGTCCACAGACGACCCGTCTCGAACAGCTCAACGGCCTTCCTTTCGGTGGGGCCTGCGTTAGCCTCAGCTCGGTGAGTAAGCAGCCATTTTTCCCCACATTTACTCCCTTTGTCCGCACGAATCCTTCGTTGCAATGTTTTGCTTCTCCACTTTGGTCACTAGTAGAGTTCCGCAGATCTTATATATATATATATATATATATATATATATAGCGGCGTGGTCTACTGGGCTAGTGCGCTAGTCACCGTCTGAATAAAGGGGGGGGATCCCACTTGAGGGGGTTTAGCGTAGATCGCGCTTTCCTAAACCAATACGCGAGTCGGACAGGGCCTGGTTCGCGTCGAGGAGTCAGTTCCTCATTGAGACACCAAAGGAGGATGTTCTCCATCAACTTCCCATAATTTGCAATATAAAAGTTGTTCGACATCTATCCACGTAAATTCTCTTCTCCGTCGGTCAGTACTGGTCCAACAAACCATCATATTTGTCTCCTGTGGGGCTAGGCGTCGGCCCGGGCTGCCTCCTTCCTTACCGCGCATATCTCCTCCACCTTTTCCCGGTAGACTGGGCAGGCCATCTAAGACATACTAGGCGCAGCTCGTAGCATGGAATACAAGCAATAGAAGTACAAAGGCCACGGTTTCAATACACCTAGTCCATCGATCCTCTATAGCCTTCATATCACGAGCAAATTATTTAAGGTCATTAGACCCAAAATACCCGTATACGGCGCCTATCACAGTATCTCTTTCCAGAGAGATACTTCTTGAGGTTTCCAAATAGATAATAGTTGCAGGAATAAGGTCCGGGGGATATAGTGATGCTCGACAGCTTGGAACTTTAGTTAGCGTAATTTGGCCATGACAAATGGTGATGCGTAGTAATTCCTACTTATTGCTCTTCCTGCAGAAAGGTAGTCAATTGGTCAATAGAATACCTTTTGCATCTTAGAAATGAATGAAAGAGAATGAGAAGACCGTAGAAGAACGGTCACGAAAACTTTTCTGGTCGCGATCCACTCCTTGATGGCATCTTACCGTTCTAGAGTGAAGTGCTGCTTCCAGGATTCGTTGGCGGTTACGAACCGGCACAAAAATCCTGCGGAATTCGTCCAAAATGTCCAAATTGCTCCTCGAAAAATAACTGACACGTACGTCAGTTTTTGCTAAATGTTTAGCTCCTGCAATATCCACTTTGTTTTTAATTTTTAATGCATACATTTTGATATTATTTAATTTGCAATATTTGGTGCACCGGAACGTGGTGCACCTCTGTGCTCATACTAGCTCGTTTAAATAAGCCCATTCATTTGGTAATGATGATAATCGAGGGGGGGGGGGGCAAACATCGAGAACTCCTCGCTCGACGCTCTACCGTGACTGAGTGCACTCACGATTAGTTGTTGTCGATGAGGCAAATCATCTTTTCCGTCGTTGTCGCCAACCGTATGGACCAGTCAAACTTCTCGATCTTGGCTCTTAGGTCGGGATTTCTCGTGTTCTTTTTTCGTGTTCCGGTTGTATGTTAAATGTACCGGCATTGCATACCAACGGACTAATCTATGTCCCAAGTCTATAGTTCCTTCTGTTGACCCCATACTTCATGGGAGTTTGTTGTCCGCGCACGGCTATTATTATATGTCAATATATGCGTATAGACGTAACGATATTAATTTTCAACATATCGTCAACGTTTCGCTATTTAGGGCAAAAACAACATGTATTATTGAAGTTTATAAGTGTCTTTATTAACTTTCTCATTCACTTGGCAAACGGTGGCTATCATCACATTGTGCCTATTTGACGGTTAGCAATGAGCCACGCTTTTCTCTCTGTTCAGCAAACTTGTGCTTTTGAACAGCTACGCTCTCACAAAAACACTACCAAGGACATTCAGTTCTGGTTACCTTGTTCGTGTACACAGATCACTCATATATGAAGTGATGATGTCCGAAAAACAAAAAACTAGTCCACTTTGTAGCATGGGGGTTGATCCTCGCTTTCTTGCCGGGGGGTCGTTAGACTGTACACGACTCCTCTTCGCTTACGCAGTTTAATGTGTTAACCTATCGTGATAGTGATTACTCATATGCTTCCAGTAAAAAAATGCAGTAATTAGAACATCGCTAAACAACTATATAACACTGATTATTTGTTTGTTACTCTCTAGCCTCCTACAGCAATTACATTTATTGGTGCTATATATTTCTTTCAATTAGCTATCGTTCTGAATACCACAATTATTACGTAAATTGAGGTACTTGGGGTACACGTTTGCTTGTGCTGTTAAGTTCTTTTTCATTCTAGTCTAGTTTTGAAAGACATGTTGATGTAGCTAGATACCTAAGAGGAAGGTGTTGACTGACTTCAAACAGGGGTAAGTTCTTCTAGGGTCACTAACATACGACAGGGCCACGTTTGGTTGGGTGCTGGCCAATCTGTTGTTATTAAAAAGGCCCGATTCGATGTCATCTGTCTAAGTTGCAGATATCCCTCGACAATTGGAGATACCGACTAATTTAGACAGGCGACTCGTACTCACGCACGTCAACATCAAATCTGAAGCTGCTTTCTCGCTCAATTTAGTTTAGCTCTCGGCTAGGTTAGGATTGTTTTACATTAATGCTGACTGTTCGCATCGTAGCGTGGCTCTAGATAAAACAAAGCAAGAAAGGTTTTACTCTTATGATAAGTGAGGTGGCGGTATGTATTCCGTCACTATCGCAGCGGTCTTTAGTAACACTTGTAGTAACAACGGTTGTAGTGGAACGCTGAGTTCGTGCCACGGAGCTCACGGCTAATGGTAAATTGGTCAGCTAATGCCTTTTGCACTTGTATATATTGGTTTATATATTCAGGACAAAGGTGTTCTACCTACCTACAGAGAAAGGAGATGATGCGGTACGCTAAGAGGAAGTGGGAAAGTGACGGGAAACTGGGAGCAAAAGTGACGTTGTACAACCAACGCGACATCGATAAAGGAGCCGTGTAAACAGGATCTCTGTCACGCTTTTAAATTTGTGTCACGTAGTAGAGTATGTAGGCTTTGTTGTCAAGTAACAGTGGCACCTGAGAGATGTCCTTTTTTAGCTATATGCCGCCTCCCAGCCGCAATCTCGGTGTGCATGCGTATACGTAATTAAACGCTTTTGTCAACTGGTTCAAGGGAGGGCAAAGCTTTGCAAATCCAACGAGCCCTATACAATTGAACTGTTGTTCCATGACTTTGTCCCTTGATCAGCAAAAACAGCGACCATGAGAATAAGACTAACTATAGCAACCATAACGTCACCATCAAATAATTAACTCAAACTCAAATGATCCGAGTTCAATCGTCCCTGTCCCCTGCATGAAGCTCGCGCGTACGGGGCTCAATAATTCACTCGCGAAGTTGCACTTACTACACAAGACACATCAGAAGGGTCACTAGCCGGTGTATATAGCTGGCAAAACTAGAATCACTGCGACCAAGTCTCGAATGGTCGCGTATACACACACACATGTATATATATATATATATATATATATATATATATATATATATATATATGCATGTATGTGGAGCCGGCAGAGGCGCTATCTCTCTAGCTTTTCGCCGCGCCTTGTTAGTCAGTGTTCTAATGAGCGAAGGCAGTAATATAGATCCCATGAGCTGCCTATGGCGAGTTGCTTCTGTTCTATGTGTGTGAATGTAGACGCGAGACGTCTATGAATGCTGCTTCTCGGTCAAGGAAGGAGAACTCGTACGCTGTCGTACACATCATTTCAGCAACGGATGCACAACTGGTCCACACGTGAATGCTGCTGGGTGATACTTCTCCTCTCAGGCTGCTTGATGGGTGCTCTGCTCCGATAGGGTTGCGTTGGTGCTCTTACTGGATGCCGAGTAGCTTTTCAGCGACGCCCAGATAGTAGACGGTCTGCGCAATGCCAAACAGCGGAGCAATGACGATCATTCGGCAGCCGGCGCCCTTGAAGAATGCTTTGATGCCCTCATGCTTGAGTATTTTCCTAAATCGAGCGAGAGTCGACGGCACAATGCAAGCAAGCAAGAATGCGTGCAACCACAACGCAGTTATTAGACGTGACTGACTGGTGGCATTTGGCTGAACGCCAAATTATTAACAAAACAACTCTGAACGTATACACAGCAAATTGCTGCACATTGTCGGTCGCTCCCTATTACGCCCTGTTCCAGGTCACGTGTTTCCAATCTATAATCGGTGCCACAGTTTACCAGATAGACACTGTGTGCACCGAGACACGACCAAATAAGTACACGACTGTGTACTGAGTTAGCGCTGAAGTCGTACACACGTTGTATAATCGACGTATAGTCAACACAACAAATTAAGACACCGAAGCTGTGTCTCACTCTCGGATTTGCCGCCCACCCGCACCTAGATTCATTATAGTATATCTCACGCACACGTCAGTTCCTCTCCGCCCCCTAAACACAGAAACACCTTGGAACCTCGAATCCCTGTACAGTGGACTAGAACACGTTCGTGCCAACAGCCGGCCGATACCTCCATCTACTACGACTGTATGCTACGTTGGCAAATCTCACTCAGTGAATGACAAGTGATGTCGTTACTAGGGGAAAGTAAATCAGTGAGGACGGACTACTCTCATTCGGCTTCGTTGTTATTATTATTGGATTTTTGGTTTTGTTGCCCTTCTGTGTGTCACGAGTAGCTCGCAGCAGGTGCTGCATAAATGCATCCAGTTCGTTATGAGATGCAATGCCACTTACTTAATTGCATCGCCGACTCCGCTGTAAGTCTCCTCGCCGGTACCCTTGTTCAGCAGCTGGAGACGTGTCTTAACCACGTCCATTGGATTGACAGCGCCGGCGGCCGTCAGGCCGGCGACGCAGCCGGCGACGAAGCTCGCCCAGAAGACCGTTGTGCCGTCGCTGCGTTTCGGCCCCAACGAGTTGAGGTTGGCGAACAGCGGAAAGTAGATCATCGAGAACGATACGTCGCGCAGCATTGTCGCTCCCGTGCCCTTGTATAGGCCGACGAGGCCTTTGCTCTTGATCAGGTCGAGGGCAATCTTCGTTGCCGACAGCCTTTGGGTTCCGGTGCCGCTAGCTGCGGTGCGAGCAGTCAGTTCAGAGGCCACAGGTGCCGCAACATAGTAAAAGGCATCATTTAGTTGAAAGTGTACAACGCGAAACGTTTCGTGGCTCAAGCAATGCAGATGCGCACACTACCTAGTGTATATACTACTACTACTACGAGTAGTGAGCAATCACTTAATTGGTTCTGTTAGTCAAGTTCAAATTATACGTGTTTGCCATTTGCTGTTTGTTATACCGTACCAACTCGTCCGGCGTCCTGTAGCTGAATCTTGAGCAGCTCCATTGGTGTTGTAATCACGATCTGGCAGAACCCTGCCCCTCCGCCGGCCAGCATTTCGTTTCGAAGTGAGAGCTTTCTGCAATCACCAATTACATGATTATCGGTCCAACTATATCTGTATATATATATAGCTCTTATGTAAAACTGGTACAATTTATATCATTCTTGATTCTACATGCTTTCATTACAAAGCTTGGATATCTTGCTAAGTTTCTGTCTAGCTTGGGTATCGGACGTATGTCGCACAGAAGTAGCTTACCCAGTTCGGGCATCGGTGAGATGGTGTCTGAAGAAATCATTGGCCGTCAGTTTAATCGCCTTCTCTGGCGTGATCAGCAGAATGTTGACAGCCGATCCTCTGTACATTCCTAGAAAGCCTTCGCGCGCAAACGTCTTTCGGAAACAGTCAAGCATCGACCTATACTGCGCCTCCCCATTGGGTCCGATCTGAAAACGACCAACGTACCCGAATTATAATAACCGTCCTACATTAGCTAGGCGTTGGTTAAACGGTGATGAAACCAAATAGCCGAAACGCAAATTATGGCCAAATTAGTGTTCTGTAAATTTGAAGTCCAGGTATTAAACACTGAGTGAGATAGGATAGAGTCGCACTTAAAATTATAAATATATAAATGCGAAAAAAATACGCTTCTATTAGTTTATTTCCTATAATCCGATCGAACGAAGCAACAATCGGTTACTGCGCGTAATACAATTGTGAGACTGTATTACGGTCAGATGCATCAATGCAGAATCAGATGCAACGCAAATATGGTGCAACTATGACACTACACTCGATCGTGTGCGCATACTGGTCGCGAGGATCCCTTAATTGTGTTAAACGTGGTTAAAGTGGTGTGTTCTTTTATAAATATCATATATACATACATAGCGCCACATGGCGTCACGAGATAGTTTTTGTTGTCTAGTGGCAGTTGTTGCTGTTCATCACTTTGTTGGGAGTCATGGCTGTTAGATTATTTGCTATCGAAGTGCAGCTGCTATTGGCCTGTGATACTAAACAAGAATACGCTCCAATATTAGTGTTCGTAGACTCGTGCTGACGTGTATCAGTTGGACATGTTTTTTGTGTCTCAGCGCTTTGAATGGCCGATGAACACTAGTTGAGCGTGCCCCACTGAGCCAGGCCGGCCGCCGAGATTGCCGGTTGTGGTCATGTAACTAGAGATCGACATAGACAAGCTGATAGTATATATATGTATATATATCATATATAGCATAATGTATGTACTTTGCGTGACTAAACGACCAAAATGTGGTTGTGCGGAGCTCGCGTCATGGGGCCGGTTGGGGAAGCATCGATTCACGTCACCCGGCCAACTCAGTTATACAACCATGTCTGCGGTTTGCATAACTGAATGTATGGCCGTGCGGTACGGTAGAAGCTGCCGCCGTTGGCACTGACTAGCGGGTCAGACTTAAGACTGGCGCTTTGCTACGCGGGATTAGAAAACGTCGGTCACACAGCAATAACGAAGCATATGAATATGTACAATATAGCGATATGTTTATAAGTGGCCCACTGTACGTATACGGTATGCCTCATATATATATATATAATATATATATAACACATGAGTCGTTGAGAGATCAGTATTTCTTATATGTTTGATCTCATGGAATCGAATTTCTCTATTAAGCTATTTTATTTTCTGGTAGAGAGTTTGTTGTTTCGTTATCTATTGGTAGAAGTACATGTTTATATTACTGAAGAGTGGCACATGGGCGCAGAACAACGATGACCAAGTGATCTTAAACGTTATAGACGCCTCGAGGCGTTTCGTTTCAATCGCAGTTTTAGCATGTAACATTTAAAGCATCTGACGAGAAGGTTCCGGCAGTTGCATATCAAGCATTTGGTGTTTTCGTGTGCGTTTTACTTTCTGTGTAAGTCCCCCCCCTTGAAAACAACATCTCTGATCGCCCTTGTCACCGCCGGTTTGGCGTAGCAATTAGACGATTCAACATAGCCTCACTATGTGTGCTATCAGCACAAAGCGGAAAAATGGTCAGTCAACACAACTTCTATTGCAGCTAATGGGACCAATAAGCCAGCAAAAGCAACTGCCGCATTACGTCGTACGGCGACACCACGACAGCAACACGAGCGCAGTGCGTGCGTGCAATAGAGTCGATTGTCTGAAGAAACAGGAGCTCATCGACAGGACCCCCCCCCCCTGTTTGTCGCACTTGACCTCGCATCTATATACAGACGCTACGGGTCACGTCGGGCGACACCAAAAAGTGGAGAACCAGCAAAAACAATAATAACAACAACAATGAGAGTAACAGCAACAACTACAACAACAACAACAGCAGCAACAGTAACGACCTGCCGACAAAGACGGCTGCAACGTCAGCTGCGAAATCTCAATCCGCACGATGACCATATGCCTTTGCATCATCATCTTCTTCATCTTCCCTATGTGTCCGGTCATATATATATATATATATAGGGAAGACAGGGTGGCGACAACAACACGCCCGCAAGAGGCCTGCCATCCCCTCGTGGCCATTCACTAGGTCAGCAGTGGTGGTGGTCACACATATACTCACGACGACAGCAGACACCAACCAACGTTATGACCACCACTATCCCGTCTATCCTGGATCCTCATTGTCATCCATCGTCCATAGATAACGTGGTGACCAGAGCTCTATGAGACACTTCCTATCTCTCGCTCTTCTTGGGCACGTCTCCTCATACGTGTTTTGATTACCACCCCCCCCCCCCCTCCACCGTGGTCCCCACCAACCAGCGTTCGTGGTGACACTCGATGACAGTTGCGACGCGTGCCGGGGGTGCAGCTGCGTGCCCGGCTGTAACGCCAAATAGTACGGTTGACAAGAGCGGTGGTTCTTCTCACGTGTTGTTGTTGTTGGTGTTGTTTCTCGGTCAGTGTCGGCAAATACCGTTGTTGTTGTTGTTTGTGTACGTTTTTCTACGCACGCGTAGATACAGACCACACGCGCGGGCATGCTATATATATATGCTGCAGGAGACGGTTGTTGCTGTTGCCGTTTCTACAACTACTTTTCTTTTACTAAAGCAGATACACCCCAAAAACAAAACAGATAGAACGTGCGCGGCGCAAGGAGGCAGAAAGAAGAAACGGTGATTGGGAGTCAGGAGGGGGGTTGAAAGACGAACAGCAAAATCGGGGTACCGATGCAACCCTAATTGACGGGTGACGATGACCATTGAATGGTGGTAGAACTCAACTGCCCCCATTATTCTCGCTCTCATCGAGTTGTCATCATCGATCTCTTCTCTTCTTCTTGCCTGCGAC